>OV702279.1:381972696-382302541 GCA_916181665.1 Avena sativa
GCCCTAAAACCATAAAACTGTGGGCAATAACTCATGAAAACGGCCATCAAACACAAAAGCGACGAGTTTTTGGTCATATCTCTCCAACATGTGTCGGGTCTTGAAGTTGCTGTAAATCGCCCTGGAACCACTAAACTGTAGGCAATAGCTCATGAAAAGAGCCATATAACACGAAAACGACGATTTTCTGTTCATATCCCTCAAACATGGAAGGGCTCTTACGAGGCATGCAAATCCTCCTGGAACAAAAAACTATGGGCAGTAACTCATGAAAACGACCGTAAAACACGAAAACGAAGAGTTTTTGGTCATAACTCTCAAACATGTATTAGGTCTTAAGGTCGTTGCAAATCGCCCTTGAACCCCAAAACAGTGGGCAATAGCTCGTGAAAACGGACATCAAACACAGAAACTACGAGTTTTTATTCATATATCTCAAACATGTAGCAGGTACTACATGCCTTGCAAATCCAACTGGAACCCAAAAACTGTGAGCAACAGCTCATGAAAATGGCAATAAACACGACAACGGCGAGTTTTTGGTCATAACTCTCAAACATGTATCGCGTCTTAAGGTCGTTGTAAATCGCCATGGAACCCCAAACCTGTGGGCAATAGCTCATGAAAACGGCCATAAAATGCAAAAACAACAAGTTTTTGGTCATATCTCTCAAACAAATAAGTGTTCTTACGACGCATGCAAATCCACCTGGAACCGAAAAACTGTGGGCACTAATTCATGAAAATGAGCATAAAACACAAAAACGACTATATTTTAGTCATAACTCTCAAACATGTATCGGGTCTTAAGGTTGATGTAAATCGTCCTGAAACCATAAAACTGTGGGAAATAAGTCATGAAAATGGCCATCAAACACAAAAGCGACGAGTTTTTGGTCAGATCTCTCCAACATGTTTCAGGTCTTAAGGTTGCTGTAAATCGCCCTGGACCACAAAACTATGGGCAAAAGCTCATGAAAACGGCAATAAACGCGAAAACAATGATTTTCTGGTCATATCCCTCAAACATGGAAGCGCTCTTACGAGGCATGCAAATCCTCCTCGAGCCAAAAACTATGGGTAGTAACTCATGAAAACAACAATAAAACACGAAAACGATGAGTTTTAGGTCATATATCTCAAGCATGTATCAGGTCTTAAGGTCGTTGTAAATCGCCATAGAACCTCAAAACAGTGGGCAATAGCTCATGAAAATGGCCATAAAACGTAGAAACTACGAGTTTTTAGTCATATATATCAAACATGTAGCAGGTCCTACAGGCCTTGCAAATCCAACTAGAACCAAAAACTATGGGCAACAGCTCATGAAAATGGCAATAAACACGAAAACGACGAGTTTTTCGTCATAACTCTCAAACAAGTATCGTGTCTTAAGGTCGTTGTAAATCGCCTTGGAACCCCAAACCTGTGGGCAATAGCTCATGAAAATGGCCATAAAACACAAAAACAACAAGTTTTTGGTTATATCTCTCAAACAGCTAAGTGTTCTTACGAGACATGCAAATTAAATCGACCTGGAACCAAAAAACTGTGGGCACTAACTCATGAAAACGACCATAAAACACGAAAATGACGATATTTTGGTCATAACTCTCAAACATGTATCGAGTCTTAAGGTTGACGTAAATCGCCCTAAAACCATAAAACTGTGGGCAATAACTCATGAAAACGGCCATCAAACACAAAAGCGATGAGTATTTGGTCATAACTCTCAAACATGTATCATGTCTTAAGGTCGTTGTAAATCGCCCTAGAACCCCAAAACAGTGGGCAATACCTCATGAAAACGGCCATAAAACGTGAAACTATGAGTTTTTAGTCATATATCTCAAACATGTAACGAGTCCTATAGGCCTTGCAAATCAAACTGGAACCCAAAAATTGTGGGTAACAACTCATGAAAATGGCCATAAACAAGAAAATGACGAGTTTTTGTCCATAACTCTCAAACATGTATCAGGTCTTAAGGTCGTTGTAAATCACCCTGGAACACCAAACTTGTGGGCAATAGCTCATGAAAATAGCCATAAAACGCAAAAACGACAAGTTTCTGGTCATATCTCTCAAACAACTAAGTGTTCATACAAGGCATGCAAATCCACCTAGAACGCAAAAATTGTGGGCACAAAGTAATGAAAACGAACATAAAACATGAAAATGACGATTTTTTGGTCATAACTCACAAACATGTATCAGGTCTTAAGGTTGCGGTAAATCGCCCTGAAACCAGAAAACTGTGGGCAATAACTCATGAAAACGGCCATAAAACGCAAGAACGATGAGTTTCTGGTTATATTTCTCAAACATGGAAGTGCTCTTATGAGGCAAATCCACCTGGAACCCAAAAACTGTGGCACTAACTCATGGAAACGACCATAAACACGAAAACGATGATATTTTTGTCATAAATCTCAAACATGTATCGGGTTTTAAGTTGATGTAAATCGCCCTGAAACCATAAATCTGTGGGCAGTAACTCATGAAAACGGCCATCAAACACAAAAGCGACGAGTTTTTGGTCTTATCTCTCCAACATGTATCGGGTCTTAAGGTTGCTATAAATCGCCCTGGAACCACAAAATTCTGGGCAATAGCTCATGAAAACGGCCATAAACGTGAAAACGATGATTTTCTAGTCATATCCCTCACACATGGAAGGGCTCTTACGAGGCATGCAAATCCTCCTAGAACCAAAAATTGTGGGTAGTACGTAACTCATGAAAACGACCATAAAACATGAAAACGACGAGTTTTTGGTCATAAATCTCAAACATGTATCAGGTCTTAAGGTCGCTGTAAATCGCCCTGGAACCCCAAAACAGTGGCATAGCTCATGAAAACGGCCATAAAACACAGAAATTATGAGTTTTTATTCATATATCTCAAACATTTACCAGGTCCTACAGGCCTTCCAAATCCAACTGGAACCCAAAAACTGTGAGCAACAGCTCATGAAAATGGCAATAAACACGAAAACAACGAGTTTTTGGTCATAACTCTCAAACATGTAGCGCGTCTTAAGGTCGTTGTAAATAGCCCTAAAACCCCAAACCTATGGGCAATAGCTCATGAAAACGGCCATAAAACGCAAAAACAATAAGTTTTTGGTCATATCTCTCAAACAAGTAAGTGTTCTTACGAGGCATGCAAATCCACCTGAAACCCAAAAACTATGGGCACTAACTCATGAAAACGACCATAAAACACGAAAATGACGATATTTTGGTCATAAATGTCAAACATGTATCCGGCTTAAGGTTGATGTAAATCTCCCTGAAACCATAAAATTGTAGGCAATAACTCATGAAAACGGCCATCAAACACAAAAGCGACGAGTTTTTGGTCATATCTCTCCAACATGAGTCGGGTCTTAAGGTTGTTGTAAATCGCCCTGGAACCACAAAACGGTGGGCGATAGCTCATGAAAACGGCCATAAAACGCAGAAACTATGGTTTTCTCGTCATATCCCTCAAACATGGAAGGGCTCTTACGAGGCATGCAAATCCTCCTGGAATAAAAAACTATGGACAGTACCTCATAAAAACGACCATAAAACATGAAAATGATGAGCTTTTGGTCACAACTCTCAAACATGTATCGAGTCTTAAGATCGTTGTAAATCGCCCGGAAACCCCAAAACAGTGGGCAATAGCTCATGAAAACGGCCATAAAACGCAAAAACAACGAGTTTTTAGTCGTATATCTCAAACATGTAACAAGTCCTACAGGCCTTGCAAATCCAACTGGAACCCAAAAATTGTGGGTAACAACTCATGAAAATGGCCATAAACACGAAAGTGACGAATTTTTGGTCATAACTCTCAATTATGTATCGGGTCTTAAGGCCGTTGTAAATCGCCCTGGAACACCAAACCTGTGGGCAATAGCTTATGATAACAGCCATAAAACGCGAAAACGACAAGTTTCTGGTCATATCTCTCAAACAACTAAGTGTTTTTACAAGGCATGCACATCCACCTGAAACCTTAAAACTGTTGGTACTAACTCATGAAAACGATCATAAAACACGAAAACGACGATATTTTGGTCATAACTCTCAAACATGTAACGGGCCTTATGGTTGATGTAAATCGCCCTGAAACCATAAAACTGTTGGCAATAACTAATGAAAATGGCCACCAATCACAAAAGTGACAAAATTTTGGTCATATCTCTCCAACATGTATCGGGTCTCAAGTTTGTTGTAAATCGCCCTGAAACCATAAAACAGTGGGCAATCATGAAAACAGCCATAAAATGCGAAAACGCTAACTTTCTGGTCATATCTCTCAAACATGGAAGGGCTCTTACGAGTCATGCAAATCCTCCTAGAACCAAAAACTATGGGCAGTAACTCATAAAAACAACCATAAAACACGAAAACAACGAATTTTAGGTCATATCTCTCAAACATGTATCAGGTCTTAAGGTCGTTGTAAATTGCCCTGGAACCCCAAAACAGTGGGCAATAGCTCATGAAAACGGCCATAAAACGCAGAAACTACAAGTTTTTAGTCATATATCTCAAACATGTAGCAGGTCCTATAGGCCTTGCAAATCCAACTGGAACCCAAAACTGTGGGCAACAGCTCATGAAAATGGCAATAAACACGAAAACGACGAGTTTTTGGTCATAACTCTCAAACATATATCGGGACTTAAGGTTGATGTAAATCGCCCTGAAACCATAAAATTGTGCGCAATAACTCATGAAAACGGCCATCAAACACAAAAGCGACGAGTTTTTGGTCATATATCTCCAACATGTATCAGGTCTTAAGGTTGCTGTAAATCACCCTGGAACCATAAAACTATGGGCGATAGCTCATGAAAACTGCCATAAAATGCGAAAACGACGATTTTCTGGTCATATCTCTCAAACATGTAAGGGCTCTTACGAGGCATGCAAATCCACCTGGATCCCAAAAACTATGGACATTAATTCAAGAAAACGACCATACAACACGAAAACGGCGATATTTTGGTCATAACTCTCAAACATGTATCAGGTCTTAACGTTAATGTAAATTGCCCAGAAACCATAAAGTTGTGGGCAATAACTCATGAAAACGGCCACCAATCACAAAAGAGACGAGACTTTGGTCATATGTCTTCAACATGTATCGTGTCTCAAGTTTGTTGTAAATCGTCCTAGAACCACAAACCAGTGGGCAATAGCTCACGAAAACGGCCATAAAACACGAAAACGCTGATTTTCTGGTCATATCTCTCAAACATGGAAGGGCTCTTACAAGGCATGCAAATCCTCCTGAAACTAAAAACTATGGGCAGTAACTCATGAAAACGACCATAAAACACGAAAACGACGATTTTTAGGTCATATCTCTCAAACATGTATCAGGTCTTAAGGCCGTTGTAAATCGCCCTGGAACATCAAAACAGTGGGCAATAGCTCATGAAAACCGCCATAAAATGCAGAAACTACGAGTTATTAGTCATATATCTCAAACATGTAGAAGGTCCTATAGGCCTTGCAAATCCAACTGAAACCGATAAACTGTGGGCAACAGCTTATGAAAATGGAAAAAAACACGAAAACGACGAGGTTTTGGTTATAACTGTCAATCATCGTCTGGCTGACGAGCCCATCCAGCTATGCCGACGGCCCCGACCTGTTGCCGTCGGCGTAAAAATAGGCCGTCGGCGTCTTTACTTTCTCCCGCGGTGTGTTAGTTTTCGCTGGTTAAATGTTGTTTCAACTTTGAGCGATCTTTGTGTTGTAATAATTTTAAATGCTGACTTTTTTTAATAAAACAGAGGCAGCTGTTTTATTCCCATTTTCGGAGAGAAAAAAAAGACACCACGGTTGGTAGGTACGTGTTGATGGATCCATCGTGTGCATCCATGGCCAGCCACAAAGTGGAAATTAATTGATGCATGCATGTACACCTTTTCTTGCACGACAGGGTTTAATTAGTACTAGCAAAACAGGGCAGGCACACGATAGTCGCAGGGTGTCTCTGTGGCATGTGATCGACCGATGATCGTGTTTAAACAGGAAAGAGATTAGCTAGGGAGAGATCGAGAGCGAGACGTCCGTCGCATCGCACGGTGTCCTGCTCGCTCCAAAATAGGTCGAGAGAGGCCATGCTGCTGCATGCAGACCGTCGTGGATCGGAGGAAAGTTTCTCCTCCGGCCCAAATTAGGGTCCCGACTTTGGTGGATCTCCATTGCCAATCACGTACGATCTCCTTCTCCTCCTCCATATCCGATTCGTACGTAACCAAGTTTCCATCCAACAAGAAGAGAGCCCCCCTCTCTCTCTTTCCTCTTCGATATCTTCCCTCGACTCCCTCGGTTCCGATCGATCCGATCGCATCGATGAGGGGCGCGGTGCTGGTGGCCCTGGCGGCCGCCATCGGCAACATGCTTCAGGGCTGGGACAACGCCACCATCGCCGGCGCGGTGCTCTACATCAAGCGCGAGTTCCACCTCGAGACGCAGCCGGCCATCGAGGGCCTCGTCGTCGCCACCTCCCTCATCGGCGCCACCATCATCACCACCTTCTCCGGCCCCGTGGCCGACATCGTCGGCCGTCGCCCCATGCTCATCGCCTCCTCCCTCCTCTACTTCGCCGGCGGCCTCTTCATGCTCTGGTCCCCCAACGTCTACATCCTCCTCATGGCGCGCCTCGTCGACGGATTCGGCGTCGGCCTCGCCGTCACGCTCGTCCCAGTCTACATCTCCGAGACGGCGGCGCCCGAGATCCGCGGCCTGCTCAACACCCTCCCGCAGTTCACGGGATCCTTCGGCATGTGCTTGTCCTACTGCATGATCTTCGCCATGACCCTCAAGCCGGATCCCAGCTGGCGGACAATGCTCGGCGTGCTCTTCATGCCCTCGCTCATCTACCTTGTTCTCACCGTCTTCTACCTGCCGGAGTCGCCCCGGTGGCTCGTCAGCAAGGGCAGGATGAAGGAGGCCAGGGTGGTGCTCGAGAAGCTGCGTGGACGGGAGGACGTCTCCGGGGAGATGGCGCTGCTGGTTGAAGGTCTGGGCAGCGCCGGCGACACGGAGATCGAGGAGTACGTCGTCGGGCCGGCAGACGGCGACCACGAGCAGAGGGACACCGTCACGCTGTACGGGCCGGAGCAGGGCCTGTCGTGGGTCGCGCAGCCCGTCGCCGGCGGCAGGGGCAGCATGCTCGGCAGCTCTCTGGGGCTGCCGGGGTCCGGCAGGCAGGGCAGCATGTTAGACATGATGAAGGACCCCGTCGTGGCGCTGCTCGGGAGCGTGCACGAGCGCCTCCCCGGGGACGGCACCGGGAGCATGCGGGGCAGCACCCTGTTCCCCAACCTCGGGAGCATGCTCAGCGTGTCCGAGAGGCCTGGAGGCGCTCCTGCCGTTGCCGCCGACCGCGCGTGGGACGAGGAGAACGTGGCGCCGGAGGACGATGACGACGACGACGACGAGTACCTCTCCGACGACCAAGACCAGGCGGCGGCGGCGGCGGCAGCGGCGCCCGGCGGGCTCGAAGCGCCACTGCTTTCCAGGCAGAGCACGGAGGTGGAGACCAGGGCGAACAACAACAACAACAACGAGGTGCCGCGGAGCCAGTCCAGCATGCAGAGGTTCAGCAGCGCGGGCGGCGGCGTGGACGCGGCGAGCACCATGGGCATCGGCGGCGGGTGGCAGCTCGCGTGGAAGTGGACCGAGAAGGTGGGCCCTGATGGCGTCAAGCGTGGCGGCGTCAAGAGGATGTACCTGCACGAGGAGGGCGTCCCCGGCGGCGCCGAGGGTGGCGCAGGCATTGGCGCCGGTCCCGGTGAGTACGTGCACGCGGCGGCGCTGGTGAGCCAGTCCATGCTCTACACCAAGGACGTCCTCATCGGGCAGAGCCCCACCGAGCCAGCCTTCGCCAACCCGCCGGAAGCCGTCGCCACCAAGGCCGCCGCCTCCGGCCCTCGCTGGCGTGAGCTCCTCGAGCCTGGCGTCCGCCACGCCCTCTTCTGCGGAATGATGCTTCAGATCCTCCAGCAGGTAAAAATATGCTAATATAACCCCGTTTCACACAAGGTTTTCAGGAAAAGAGACGCGCGTATAATTTATTTTAAAATCGTAGCATTCTAACCATTAGTTTAAAAGCATCAACATACAAACTAAATTATACTACCTCTGCATCCTAATGCTTAAGGCTTATATTTTTTAAAAAAAAATCAAACTATGCAAAGTTTTATCAAGTTTGTAGAAAAATATATTAATATTTACAATATGAAGTATATATACTTAAATGCATCATGAAACATATATTCACATGGTATCAATATAATATTATAGTTTTGATAGTTCTTTCTAGAAGTTTGGTCAAAACTTTCCTAGCTTGACTTTTCAAAAAAAGAAACTTAAGCTTTGGGACCGAGGAAATAATTGTTAGACGTCATAAAATATATCTTAACATGTTATCTATATAATAATATAATTATTACTAGTCAAACTATATACAAAGTTTAATTTTCTAACAGAATTATAGGCCTTCTTATTGTGAAACGTTGGAGTATGTACTCTCTTTGTTCTAAAAGACTACCGCCAATTTGTCTAAATTTAAAAATATTTATATATACTAAATAATGTCTAGATACAAGGAAGTATTTAGTTACCTTTTCTCCATTGTGACGTGGACGTGCCATATATGCATGCTGACTGGTGGACCATGTTTGTGTGCAGTTCTCTGGCATCAATGGCGTGCTCTACTACACGCCCCAGATCCTGGACCAAGCCGGCGTGAGCGTACTCCTCGCCGGCCTCGGCCTCAGCTCCGACTCCACCGCCATCCTCATCTCCGGCCTCACCACACTCCTCATGATGCCCAGCATCGGCATCGCCATGCGACTCATGGACGTGGCCGGGCGCCGCAGCCTCCTTCTCTGGACCATCCCGGTGCTCATCCTCTCCCTGGTCATCCTCATCATCTCCAACATCGTCCCAATGGAAACCAACGTGCACGCCGCGCTCTCTACGGTCTCCGTCATCCTCTACTTCTGCACCTTCGTCATGGGATTCGGGCCCATCCCCAACATCCTCTGTGCCGAGATCTTCCCCACCAGGGTCCGGGGCCTCTGCATCGCGCTATGCTCCCTCACCTTCTGGTTCGGCGACATCATCGTCACCTACAGCCTGCCCGTCATGCTCAACTCCATTGGGCTCGCCGGGGTGTTTGGGTTCTACGCCTGCGTGTGCTGCCTCGCCCTCGTCTTCGTCGCGCTCAAGGTGCCCGAGACCAAGGGGCTCCCACTCGAGGTCATCATCGAATTCTTCAACGTTGGCGCCAAGGGGTTGCCAGAACAAACCAATGAGTAAATCAAGAAGAGATACTCAATTATTTTTCTTCATCCATCGATGGATCGATCATGGGTAAGTAGCTGAGAAGACAAGAGAATAAAAGTTGTTAATTAGGACGGCGCTTTCTTTGTTTTCCTTTTCTTCTTGAGTCTCTATATATATATGCTCCATCTTTGATATTATTCATGCATGAAGCTTGAATTAATTGTCGGTGTAAGGTAGGTGTTTTGATTAGCAGTATGTCGGTATTTGTATCTCTTATACATTCAGCCGAACAATGAATATTTGTTTAATCAACTCTCTCAAATATTACTATATGATGAGTATTGTCATCTTATACTCGGAAATATGAGATTGTTTCCCCCTTCCTCGTCTGGCACATTTTGACAGGTAAATCAGCTTTTTTTTCTTCTTCTTACCAATTTAGCTTCTATTTGATTTTGTGGTACTCGTTCGACCGTCTCATGGTGTAAGTAGGAATGTGAGAGTAACATTTATCAAAAGCAGTTGAACTCTTTTTGGAACACTACGGTGGGCCAAAGCAGAATAAAAGATTTTAACTAGCTAGGACGGCGTTTTGATTTAAATTCTGAGTCTTTATGCACCATCCTTTGCTATATTACCGATGTAGCTTGAATTAATCGTACATGTGGTATAAGGCAGGCGTTTTGATTACCAGTACGGCAGTGTTTTTCATCTCCTACATTCAGTTGAACAATTAGTTTTTGTGTAATTGGCTGAAATATCAGTGTCTGAGCACTGTTATATCTTACTCAGAAAACTATGCTATTCTCTCTGTTTTAAAATATAAGATGTTTTAGCTTTGTAAAAGAAGTGTATCTAAATCACTTTTAGTATATAGATTCGGAGTGAACCTACCCATTTAAAAAGGTCTAGATACACTCCTTTCATAAAATTAAAATATCTTATATTTTGAAACGGAGGGAGTACATCTTTTCCTAGCACAGCCAATTTAATTGTGGTACCAAATATTGCATAACTATTTTATGGGAAAATATGAAGAGACCACATTTAGAAGAGTAGACGGCTTTAACTGGTACTACTATTGTAAATAAGCTACTACCATCATATCATGATTCAAAAGTTGTGCTCCCTCTCTGTTCACTAATGTAGCTTTTTTTGGAAATGTATGTAACTAAACGCATTTTCTTATCACCCCTTTTAGTCAGAATCTAATCTACTTTGAAATATCTAAAAGGTCTTATATCTAATCTGCTATGACATGGCAAATAATACATCTAAATTATTTTTAGTTTCTTTAACAATTTTTAGAAATTACTTCTATTCTTCCAAGAACGGTTACATCAAATTTGTGAATGGATCAGATATGGCCTCGGTTGCATGCACTGGGTACCGAAATAACATGTTTTCTTGTTCTTTCATGTACAGTGCACAATGCTGCAACGTCGTCCAAAGAACATATTTCAATATTACAAGTTCTCATTTACAACTTCATAACATGCCCAAACACATTAAATGGACAGTGAACTAGCTTGTTCTTTTGCAAGTGAAAAGAAGAGATGGAAGAAAATGACTAATTATTAAGGTCATGGATAACAAACTAACCATAGTAGCCAATCAACCAACAAAAAGGGGGAAAATAAATTAAGATGAAGACACGGAGTAATAATCTAGGGCAGGAATTTGGCATCCCCACCACCGGCGCCACATTCCCGCACCTCGTTTCGTTCACCGCCGCGACATCAACCACTTGAGCCGCCACAATTTACTCACTAATTTTTACATAATATTGTCAAAAGCTAATAAAATGTGACATGAAAACATTAGTATTGAGGTCGCCTAGAGAACGACAAAACAGAATACCCTCTCGCCTCTCCTCACGGAAACAGGAGGCGGCGGCTCCCTCCAGATCTCAACCAGCGAGAGCGCTGGTTCCCTCTCCCTCCGCTTGCCGCTCCGATGGTAGGAGGGAGGGGGAACCTTGTTTCTCCGTCTAGTAGTTAGGGTTAGGGTATGTCGGCTGTTGGGCATCGTTGTGGTGGTGGGAGAGGTAACCGGGCAATAAATCTGTCTCAACTCTACTCCCACACTGGCGACGACCTTCACTGCGGCGCCTCGGATTTGATGGCAAGGTGTGCTGGTCGTGCCTTCAGATCGACAGCTTGGTCTTCTCGTTGTTCTTCAGATCTGGTGAAATCAGTTTCTCGGTGTGTCACTGGCGTTCGTCGTTATCAGCGACGACGTTGATGGCCAGGGCGAGGTGGTTTCTATAGAGCGAGGATGTTGGTCCGGAGGTGATGAATCTGTCGTTCTTCTCCGACTTTGTCGATGAGAGGTGGCGGATCTTGGTTCAAGATAGCACGGGGATGTCCCCCGGTCGACGTGCCACAGCGACATGTGCCTCGATGCACGCAGCAGGCCTGTTCATCGTCTCAAAATGCCTCATTGGCAATGGTGCTTTTTTGGATCTTGCAATGTTGGAGGTTCGGCGTCTATTTCGGCATGCGTCTCGATGGCACTGGAGTTGGCGGCGACCGCTGGCTTCGGTGGTTGCGGAAAACCCTAGGGATCGTTTTGTATTTCTCGGTCTCTTAGGATTTTATCTGCATAGTTTATAGGATAATCATTTTATCCCGGCTATCTTTTAGTGTCCACATGTGTTGCTCCATGTAACTTTATTTTCAATTAATGAAATATATGGTTGCTCTAAAAAAGCATTAGTACTGAGTTACCAAAAAAACAGTAAGAACATTTTGGGAGACAGATCTGCTCATATACTTCTACATATATAATTTAAAAATATCATTCAATAAGCGTCATTAGTAAAAGTTAACTAGTGCGCAAGGAGAATCTATATAAAAATTTCGACATCAGTGCAAAATGTTCAATTTATGCCACACCTGTTAACCCGAGCAGAGGATCAGGCCAACTCGGACTCTACCAAGATCAACAGGTAAAGAAATCCCAACTGCATAATCGGTAGGTGGAAATCAGTTTGAAAAATGATTAGTTGACATAGCAACTCTGTTCTCCAGCCTCTTATTTTTCATGGTGAGGAGTTGAAAGTGCAGGAAATGGTGAATTCGAAACCACAAAAATGCCAGTGTACATTCTGTTAAAAAAGAATACCCAGAATTTTCAAAGGTACTCTAGTTGAAAGGTACAGCACTAGACTGTAGCCTTGTCCTATGTATGATACACACATTCATACAAAACCAGAAGTGCCAGAAGACCATTTTCTTTTCAAGTAGAACACTACTTTTCTCCAAAAATTATAGTCGAAGTTTAACTCTACTCAAGTAGGCAAAGATCAATTGCAGGTGACCAATCCATGTATCAAGTGCTAATGCCTACTGTTCCTTGTTTAGTACTACTGTACCTCGCATCACAGAGCCAAGAATTAACGAAAACAACTCCATGAATCACTGTCTCAGCATGATGACTACATATATACAAATGGTTAAGCAACTAAATCCTGTAAGTCTACTTCACAGACCACGCCATACATGGAATTGGGAGAACCTATATATACTGTATAAGAGTGACAGTTTCAGCGTCTACCACATCACATGCCACAGAGCATACAAAATGGAAGAACCTACACCAAAATGGAGTTTCTGCATCTCGGACTCTGAGCAAACCAAATTCAAATATAAACCCCTGCAGAACAACAAATGTCATCTCAGTGAAACCAGTTTGTAATATACCCTTAAACAACAGCCAAACTTTGTATGGCTCCAACAATAAACATCCACTTAAAACTGTGCAGGTTACAAAAAGGAGTATCCAAAGCTGGACCATAACAGAACTGTTAGACAAACTAGTACTACAAAAGTAGAACAACGATAACGAAACAATTGTTTGCACTGGTTTGGTCTGTGTAGATTAGGTAACATATTTCAACAAGACATGCACACTTGCTTGCGAGTTGTCACCCGTAACATTCTTACAAAAATCAATCAGAGGAAAAAATATGAAGTACTAACCGACCAATTCATTCATCTATTCTTGTCAATCACATAAAAATAACAAAAATTAAATTCAGATGGAAATAACAAATCCTCAGCATGCAAGGGCTAAAGCCACTATGCCAGAGATGAAAGAAAGGTGCATAATAGTAATGAGAAGAGAGGCAGGCACAAGCATGCTGAAGTCATTTATTACTAGCGTGCCCGCTATAGATGGCAGTATAGCACATGTATTTCATCCATATTGATATCAGGTATTTCCTCACAAATGAATTGGGCACATATCACATGAACCCACTGAATGGCTAAGATAGAACCAAGACGCTGCCATACCCCCTACCCCCCCCCCCCCCCCCCTCCCCCCTCCCTCTCCAACTTCTCACAATTTTGAATGACTGAAAAGTGCAAACACCAACTAACCATGTGGAGATCATACAACAATATCCAAACACGAATCATATCAGTATTATTAGACAAGACTAACATCATTCCAGCAATAGACGCACAATTAGTTTGTAAACCTTCAATCTTTTTCAGTTCACATGTTCTCAAGGTTTGTGCTTCCTAGGTACAGATCAGTCTCCAACGGAAGCAAATACTAAACTTCCTAGATTATCAAGTCATTTGAGACTTATTTTCTATCATGTGCACGTCAGAGGTTCGTGGAGTTGAAAGAATAAATGTTTGGTATCTAACTCGTAGGGTGTTTCAGAATGCAAGATGTATCCCATTCTGAAATTTATCAAATCTGTCCCACGCATTATTTTACTAAAGAAACTGAACAAGATATGCTCATAGCAAAAGGATAAATTTACCTCACTTGTTCAACCAACATAACACATTAGAAGATCCCATGGGTTCATAGTTTCAGATCTAACCATTTCCATCCAACTTCCCTGCCTAAAAGCAAAAGAAAATCAGTTGAACCAATGAGAACACTTGTACAGAGGGTTACATATTCATGGAACTTGAGGGGGGAAAGTAGCTATTGTGATAAGGACAGTAAATGAAGACACGTCTATTGCCAGGTCCAAGAAAGAACGATAATACTCCTTTGCCAAGCCATATTAGACTGTTGCACTCAACCAGAATTCTTCAGGACAACATTTACCAGTTATGCCCAATGGGCCAAAATAAATATGAACAGATTGAGAAAACTTAGTGACAAAATAAGCATTACTTAGCACAAATGAAATTTAATGAACTATTACTATTACTTGATAGAAATTGCATGCTATTTTCACTGATAATTAACATCAGGATCCACCACGACAAATATAATATTGTAAGTAAAAAAATACTAAATTAGAAAACACAACAAGCCAGTTTCCAGTTGTTTAGGTACCAAATGATTTCACTACATACTTCAAATTGTTTGAAATCTCATGTCGAATAAATGGCCAGATAACAACAGCTTCAACAATATCACCACAACAACTAAGAAACAATCAACCAGTTTATTTTTCTAGATCTTGCCCATCCCTAATCAAGCAACAACTACAAAAATTAACTGGAATGGATGTCTGCAAAGAGAACCTATTTTTGTTGTTTGTGCAGTGTAGATAGCGAGGTATTACCTGCAGTATAGAAATTTGTGTAGGGATAAAAGACCATGTAACGGTTTTCATGTGTTTCAGAAATCTTCTTGATCTGCATCGACTCAAGTTGGAGCAAGAACTTGCCAATCCATGTAGTCAACAGAATCACATTGTTGTCCTCATCATACCCCATGAGAAGTGCCCACTTTTCGTTCCTAGGTGTTATCTGTGGAAAAATCGCCTCTAGTTGAATGATTTTCGGCTGCAGCACCCATCCAGCAACACCATCAGAATTCATTTTCCTATCCCATACATGGATGCTCAATTTTGACAGTACTGCAAAGCCAAGGCCAGTACCATAATCTGTCCTTAAGAGCTGAAAGAACTGGTAGTTGTTAGTATGAACGTTTGGTAGTGCTGGCTTCTTCATCACACCAGGGGTATGCCTTTCAATATCAAACACAAGGCTGTCACTACCATAGAACAACCCATAAACTGCATTCCCTGTGACGATGTTGGTCCTTCTGCAAAGAATCGCAGCTTTACTGGCCGTTGAGACAATATTGCCCCATAGACCAGAAGTCGATTCGTAGAGCCAAGCAAAAGCCTGCGTGTATAGTCCACACATCAGCACCAATTTCAGTGGGCTCGAGAAGCAATCACCGTGCACATGTCCATCCTCGACGTTAGCGCACAACACCGTGACATCACAGTGCCTTGCGTTGACCCTTTCATTGATGAAGAGTCCCGGCGGGAAAGGCACGCGGTGCTGCTGGCCGGTGAGGGGATCCCACACGACAACCTCGCGCCGACGGTCATTGAGGAGGACAGCGAGGCCGTGGCGGCAGCCACGGAAGTTCCAATGGTAGTACGGGCTGCTGCTACTAGGCACGGCGAAGCGCTCGGCGGGGACGCGATCAGGTTTGTCCAGATTAGGAATGAAGTTGTGTTTACATCCAGGAATCCCTGCGAAGAAGCCCAACAAAGGAGGTTTCTGGTGGTGTTTGCGGAAGCGTTTGAGGAACTCAGGATCGGAGAGGATGTTGCGCCAGCGCGTGCAGACAAGGGACGCGCGCGGGAGGGAGGATGCCTGCGGATGGAGGCGAAGGAGAATCTCCCTGAGGAGATCCTCATCTTCAAGCGGTGTCGCCGGTGCCGACCAGGAGCTAGTATTGTCACCGTCGAGGACCTTGGATTCGGTTTGGCTTGGGATTGCAGAACACCGCAGCTCCTTGGCATCCAGACATGCCGTGCTTTGACTGGGATCAGCCCTGAAACATCAAACACAACAAGTGTACTCAATGGACTGATCTCAAGTGTCGAGATTCGTGCTATACCGTTTTACACTTTCATCCTGGACAAGTCTAACTTCACGCTCCTATACACACGGAAGTGGACAAGTCCATCTTCTCTTCTCCACCGTCCCAGCGTACATAACCGCATCCATCTTCCACACGGATTCCGCTGCCAGGTCCCCAGGATTTCAATGGCCGCCGGCGCCCTGGACCGTCCCCCCAACCCCCACTCCCAGCAGGCGGCCACGACCTCCTGGAGCAGCTCGACATCGTGCGGTGGCCCCACCCTAGCGACTTGCTCCATGGACAATGGCTCCGTCGAGCTCCTCCTCGCGCGCCGCTGCCTCTGAAAGATCAGGGACCGACAGGAAGGCGGCAAGGAAACTGCTGCGCTCCATCGAGTTCTGTAGATCTGAACTTGATTTTGTTCATGTTCTGTAGTTCTGAAATTTTGGGTGCATTAGATGGAGGTTTTTTGTGTAATGGATTTTTTCCCAGTCTGCTGATTTCTGTTCGTGGTCCTCATTCTTGATTACGATGTGAAAATTTTTTCGATCTGTGAACAGGGTGGTTATATATATATATGTAATTAATGTGTGTGAAAGGATTGTGAACAAACTTCTCTTCATGTTCAGGATCCAATTCCCGTGGGTACTTGTTTCATATTTATTTCATGTTCCTGATGGTACATATTTTTCTAATTGTGTATGTCACAATTTGTTATGGATCACACTTTGCATGCTAGAGATCTAAAAATACTTTGCAGATTTGTTACTAAAGAGCGTGCAATACTTTGTTACAGATTTTGTACAAGTTTATAAAATGTAAAGACTTTGGGTATGCTATGTAAAAAGAGAGGGTCTTACTAACATGAATATGGCATATGTCAGGGTGCTTCCTATAAAAATACAAAAGGCTGCATATATCTCAACGCATGCCTGGGGGTCATGGATAAGCCCGGTACGCACTCAGACCATCTCCACTCGTTGGGCGTACCCAGGCCAAAAACCGGACCGATTTTTGGCCGGACGAATCGCGTTTTCGGCCTGGATACGTCCAGTCGCCCACTCGCGTATCCAGGTCGTGTTCCTAAGTTCGGCTAAATTTACTTAAACTCGGCGAAATATGGACGAATATAGGTGGAATTTCATTAAAGTAGGCGAGGGGTACATAGTACGTCGGTTTTAACTAGAAAAGGACGCCGTCGTGGTCGACGCCGGACGTCGCAACTATAGGCCGAGGTGGGGATTGTTGCCGGCCTCGATGTGCGCCATGACTCTGGCGAGAGTCCGCCCTGGAACGCTCCACCAGCGGGGGCGGTAAGCCATATTGTTACGCGGCGGCGGCGAGCCCGGCGGTCCGTCATGTCAGGCGAGTTCCTTGAGGCGCCTGCCGGCGAAAAACTGCCTCCAGAAGTCTAGGTTGTCCTGATCCTCGGCGAGTGTCAGGCCTTGCATGGCGACGATAGCGGCCTGGATCTCTCCGGCGAGCTCTGGGTCTTCCATGGCGGCGATAGCCGCCTGGATCTCTCCGGCGAGGTCCTGCCCGTCCGGCACCGACGGAACGGGGATACCGCCGGCGCTGAGTTTCCAGCCTAGGGGGAGACAAGTGTCCGGTTAGGCCGTATAGCGCGCCTCGTGGAGCAGCCGAGCTTCCCATGGCGCCAGCGTGCGTCGGCCGGCCATGGCTTCTCGGCGGAGTTGGGAAGGAAGAAAGGTGCGAATGCTCGAAGTTTCGCCGGAGTTGTGGTGGTGTGAGGGGCTGTGAAGAGAGACGGCGAGATGTACGGCTTTTGTAGGCCGGAAGAATGGCGGGAGGGGTGTAGCGGCGAGGGCGGGAAAAGGAAAACGGCGGGAAGGATGGCGGCGAGTCGGCTTCTGTCGCTGACAGGCTGGTCCACTCGCCGAATTCTCGTCGTCCGGTGTCCCCAGGGCGTACCCGGGATCCTGGGTTCGGCCTGGGTAGTCCGGACCAAAGTTGCCCAAATCCGGCCAAAAACAGGTCCCTAAGTACGCGACTGGGCTGATTTTCGGCGTCCGGACGTAATTTCGGCGTCCGGATCGGCCTCTTGTGTAGGCGAGTGGAGATGCTCTCGTATATGTAAACTTGCATTTTGGCAGGAACTAGCTACTTGCCCAATAAAACTTTCTCCACCACACATACGATTTGTGTCTTTTTTCTGTTACTAGGTTATTGTTTAACCACTGCGTCAAACAAAAGGATCAGCACCCGCTGATGGGGCAGAGAGCAGACCAGCACAACACGTATAATAATTAACTAGCACAAAACCCCATGCATTACTACGGATAAAAAATAAAACAAACAATGTTTGGTATATTCAAACACATGTATACATGATTTATGTTGAGTTTACCTTCATCAAACCAGCGGTACTTTCCACTGTATCTGAATGAGTAACAAAATTTCAGTTTAGTATGTTGGACACAAAAGCACAAGTAACGTGCAATCTGGAGTCTATTCCAACACCCGCTGATGGTTTAACCACTGCATAGACGACGACGCACACGTCCTCGCTGCCCCTTCCTCGTCGTAGGAGCATCGACGCCCATGCCCGTGTCCTCGCTGCCCCTTCCTCGCCACCATGGCCTGATCCCTTTTGTTTGACGCACGCAAGCCATGCTGCTCGCCCCGCGCCGGCAGCCAACCCCGAACACTCCTCCTGCCAGGAGCTTGGACTCATGCTTCGCCTCTCCCCGAGGTTCCTGTTGCCGCTTGTGTGAAGCCCCTCCACCAACCGGTGGCACTCATGCTCCGCCTCTCCCCGAGCGTGTCTTACATAGACATCTCTGGGCTCCCTTGACACTGGTCTTGGTCGTCGTGCCTCGACCTATTCCGTCGTTCCGTCTTTATCTCAGCAATGCTCTTTTGATTAGCTCGCTGATTTCAGGCAACCTACAAAAGTATATAAATACTCCCTCCGGCACATATTAATTGACTTAGATTTATCTAGATTTGAATAAATCTAGAGGATCGGTAAGGAGATTAAGTGGAAGTGTCTGCTAGACCTCGACTCATCGGTGGCTGCCGGCGAGGGACTGAGGTCGGCGGGCGGCCCCGCCGCTGCTCCTTTCTCTCGTTCGCCTCTGTCCGCCGCCGTGTCGTCTGTAGTGTAGTAGTAGTAGTAGAGTCTGAAGCGGAGAGCTCAGATGAAGTGGACGAGCAGCTGGCCAGCCCAGCCCGACCAATACCTACTAATAGCCCAGCCCAGCCAGACCAGAGATTGAAGTCCATCTAGCAAGCTCGCAAAACAGAAGCCCAATAGGGTTTCCTAAAAAAAAACAATAGGGTCCCGAAACAACTCTACTTCTGACTCCTCCACATTCTACTGAAGCCCAATATGCCAGCGATATTAATGTGCACTTTGATTAATGGGAGTTTTCCAACTAAAGAAAAGAACTTATCTTTCACCCTAAAAAAATTGTACTCCATCCATCTAAAAATAAAAGACATTTTAGCTTTGTGAAAACGTATCTAAGAAAATTGTGTGTATATATTTAGAGTGAATTTATACACTAAAAGATGTCTAAATATATTCATTTTATAAAGCTAAAATATCTTATATTTCTGAACGAAAGGAGTAGTACTCGGTAGGAATCACCTCCTAGAGAGGTAAACACATGAGAGAAATATGAACAGGATCTCACGCAACAAGGCGTAGTCAGGATGTCTTGAATTATCTGAACACAAAAAGTATATTAAAGGTTTATTGGCACAAAGTACAGTTTCTTACGCGACAATGTTTTGTGAAACCATGGAAGTTGGTAAAACTATAGGAAATGATACTTCCTTCGATCCATAATAAGTGTCGTCCATTTTGTATTAAAACTTTGTACTAAATAAATGACACTTATTATGGATCGGAGGGAATATAATATCTTAAACGTTATCAAATATTTTCTTTTGAGAACTAATTTTAATTAACATATTTCCAAGACGTCTGAATTGCTTCTAGTTTTTCTAATCTTTCGTATTTTGTGTTCTTTCATATTTTCTAGTAACATTTATATTGAAGATCATTTTTAGAATTATTTTTTCACATTTATACTTTTTAACATATCAAAATATATAAATCCTATAGTATGTTCTTTATTTTTTTAAAAATATATAATTGTAGAATATTATTGGTTTTAAATTTTTGTTATATTTGTCAATATTTATTTTGACTGTTATTTGAATTTTTTTCTTATTATTTTACTCATATTTTGCAAAAGTTTAACTTTGACTAAACCCATAACGCAAGGTAATTAATTATGAATTAAGGGAGTATGTATTAACCCACATTGCTTGCTATAAAAGTAAAATAGCCATTCATTGGTTAGTTCCTCTTCCAATGTTGTTAATTAATTCCTTTTTTTGCATATTGTTCACCAAGTATGACCATCAACCGTCCCCATTCATTGGTTAGTTCCTCTCTCCTGTTTGCTGAATGAATATTTGTGCCCACTACGATAAAAAAAACCTGAATGAAGCGGAAGGTCGTGTGCCATTCAACACGTTGACAAACACGTTTCATTTTATCATCACGTCGTCTGGTCGTTCACATGACGATGCATCGAGGCCACAGCAGAGATATAAGGACATGTGGGTAACAGATAACGAAGCAGATGTAACATGGAGTACTAAGTCAAAACTCAAAACAACCAAGCAAACCCCTATCTCTGAAAAAGAAGAAGATAGATAGGTATAGACAGAAAACTGTTGAGTAACGGCAGCAAGTGATTGAGTTCAGTAGTTTCTCATAGAAAATTATTCACTCTAGAGATATGGTAATATGAAGAAAACAAAATTGTTTGAAACACGCACAGAACCGGAAGCGCCCCTAGCTAAAGAAAAGAAAAAGTATGTGCTTGTGCCGAGCGATGAAAAAGGGACTATGAAGTGTTTCCTGGCAGCTCAAAGCCATAGTCACTCCTGATCCTCCTTGCATGTTATTGGAGTGGGTATGAAGCACTAGCTCAACCACAGCTACAGCTTTACCTTTCCGAACCTCTCTTTCTAAGTTATGTTTTTTTATAATTGTCAATTTCCATTCGTTTAGTACGAGATGGCTTCACACCTCGCGGTGCATTACAATAGGAACCCATAATTCTCTCGAAAATACAGCTCTCTTAATCATTTCTTCACATGTACCTATAGTCGCATTTAAGTAATGCCCCTTAATTTCACCGGTTTTGGCCTCTGCTTTATAAATAGCTTCGGCACAAAAGACAAAACGGTCTCTCCATCATCAATCATGAAAAAGAAGAAGGACCCACTTATTCCACTCAGAGAGACCGAACTAGGCAACAAAAGCTGAAGAAAGTTCTCTTTCCATTCCAACTAAACTAACTGAAAAAAGAGGGAGAGCAAAACCTGTTTGAGTGAAAGGTCTTCCCTTTACTTACCAGGGCATGATCGCCTGCATTGACTCGAAATCCCCTTTATGGGTGTTTTACGTAGAAATACTATTTTTTTGCTTATTTTGACGATCCACAATACAGAAAAGATAAAAAGGGTTCGGGAAACCCACCGAAAGTAACTGACGCCGCGGTTTGGAGATCTCATCGAATTCCTCAAGCATCACCACTTTATGATATTATTGGTTCTTACCGTTCTAGATACTATACGCACAATTATTCACCATCCCATAAGAAAAGACATTATGTTAGAACGGTCAAACAATAAAAATGCATACCATTTCGTTGCTCCATAATTACGGTTGTAAGCGGAAACCCACATAATCCCGTGAAAGTGAAAATCAGTTCAAACTAGACTAATTTTGTTGAAAACTACAAGTAGACTAACTAATTTGTGAATAGGAAGAGGGGCGGGGAACGGGAGCCGCTCTGCGGCCATATCCATCATCCATGCTTCCTTCTTTTCTGTTAGAAACTATTAATGATGTTAAACTTAGAAAAAGAGAATCAACGAGAGAAGTAAACCAACTGAGACGTCCCTCGCATCGATTCGAGGAGGGGCAGATCGGGCAGAACCCTAGAGTCCCTGCCACACCCATCCCTTCCGCCCATGTCCCCCTGCCGTGACCGAAGGACGCCGGCGGCCAAGGTCCACGTGGCTGACGACGGTGGTGAGCTCTCACCCTCACGGGTGGCTGGCGGCGGAGGGAGTCATATCTTCCTCGCATGATGGGATCTCCGACCAGAGCTTCGTAGCGTCCCTGGATGGCGCGGCTCGTCTGGCAAACCTAGACGCTGTGTGGCGGCCCCAAACGTCATTGGCGACTTTTTTTGGCTGTTGTGGTTGCGAGGTTCGGTTATGTGGCTGGTTCGAGGGGGGTCCGGGAATTCTTATTCTCATCTACATGGTAAGTATGATGGCGATGGTGCCTGATGAGATCTCCGGGATGCTGTCAGGACCAACGGACGGCGGCGTGGGCGCTTTCCGATCTGCCTAACAAAGGAGGCTGTCCTAGCGCTCTTATCGTGCCAAGATTGTGTTTTGCTTGATGCCTTCCCTCATTGATCTGGCCGGTGATGAGTTCCGGATGCTCGCCTGAGGTATCCATTTGGGCTATTGATGCCTATAGATTGTTGGATCGGATGTAATTCGGTCGTGTGCATCCATAATTCTAGCCTTTGCAACTTCAGAGAGAGAGAGAGAGAGAGAGAGAGAGAGAGAGAGAGAGAGAGAGAGAGAGAGAGAGAGACGCGGAACTTCGTTGTATGTTCTCATCACTGGACATGTCTGTGTTTCGATTTTCATGGTGAAGACAGTGGTGGAGAATGTCATGGCTGCTAAGGTCTAATGTCTAGTAATGACGCACCGAGTCTTTGAGATGATGAGGAATTTTATTGATGATAGCAATGGCATCAGCAAGCGGGGGCGGCATCACAGGAGGAGTACAAAACCTATTCTTTCGGAGTAAAAATCCAATGTTTCACCTTGACAATGGCCTTGTTGAAGGCATTGTTTTCAGATCACATACTTTCTTTATGGTAAAAATATAAGATTTATGATCGGACGACGATGACTCTTGTGCATTGTTTTCTTCTTAGGACGTCGCTTTTGGAGAATTTGGACTCCATGTGTTGTCTAGGCAGTGCTTTGTGCTGGAACTATAAGGTTTGATCACTGTAGCAGGATCTTTTTTTTTTCTTTTTTTTTTGTTGTATCATTACCTCTAATAGATTTTTACCCGACAGGTACACGGGTCATGGGTATCTGTTGCCATCCCTATTCCAGCCCCCGGGAATGTAATGACTATTTAATCTACTAGTATTTCCATACACACAGATCGTATTTATTTATTATTTTAGACTTCAACTAGTATAAGTTTTTTCAAAACTCGTTATTTTTCCTCATTTTTTAGTTTTAACAGAAAAAATCACTAGCTTTTTAGTGAGAACATAAAACAGTTATATTTTGGTAGATGGACTTGCAACAAAATCAGATGAGGCCACAGTGCATGCCGTCCAGCCGGTCGGCCAATTGTTGTTACTAGTACCGTGAAGCAAGCAATATGTCGAGGTCCCGTGATAGATGTGTGCTGCTGTCTACATACACGGTATTGGTTCCTTGCGACTCCCATGTAATCCCCACCCCCCCCACCCCCCACAATCAAGTGGATCTTCTCGCTGGATCTCCCATCGACGTGCAACCAAGTGGTTCATCCCCGACGGCGCACCGTCAGCTAGCCGGAGATGGAGGCTCCCCAGTGGTGGAGAAGATCTAAGACTCTATTGTTTTTTTTATTTTTGCCCTAGGGTTCTTTTTTTGCAAAGTACAAGCCCTTATCTTGGATCCTTCCAGACCCCTCTCCTGTGAAAAAAAAAGAAGCCCCCTCAATCATGCATGCCCTCGGGCTGTCCGTCAACATATTCAAGGGAGAGTAATCAACATATTCAAGGTGCATTTGAAGGAATTAAATTAAGAAGAAAAATACAAGATCAGACTGCTGCACATGTAGATCTAGAGTAAACAATTGCACTAATGAGAGAGTAATAAACATATCCAATGTGCATTGGAAGGAACAACACAAGGTCAAACTAATGCATATGTATATCTAGAGTACACAACCACAATAAGAGATGGATACTAATTGCTTGAGAATCAAGATGTGATCATATAAATAAGATATTGACATCAGTAGTCACATGACTGGAGGTGAAGCGATACTAACTAACCTACAGAATGGTCATTCTAGTATCAATGCATAATTAGGAAAATTAAGTACGATCAGATATTACAAAGGCCCTACATGTCAAATTTTGGACGAGTAGATGGGTACGCACGTATAGGCTCTAAAATCACATACCCGAACCGCTCTTTCCGATGGGTATGGAAATTTTTCATTTACATACCCATGTATAATATCTTGCCCCATACCCTTACCTCTAATAGACTTTTACCAGACGGGTACACGGGTCATGGACACCCATTGCCATCCCTATTCCGGTCCCGGGAATATAATGACTATTTAATCTACTAGTATTTTCATACACATAGATCGTATTTATTTATTATTTTATAATTCAACTAGTATAAGTTTTCCAAAACTAGAAAACATACTGGGGATTTATTCGTAAATTTTCATCTCAATCCGACTTACAGAGATTCCTCACGAATTTGTTTGGTGGAGGACAGAAATCTGTTTCGGGACAGCAACTCCCCAAATCTTACTTCCCTCTCATTAGAGGTTATTCTTGGCACAAAAATCAAACAAAAAAGATAAGGAAACGTCATTACTAAAGTAATAACTTTCAAGACTCAAGAAAACTCTTGGGTTATCTTCTAACAAGTACTTTACTTTAACGCCTTTAAGTTAGGCTTGATAGTTTGAGAAGATGCTCTCATAAGAAATATGAATTGATTTAAAAGAGAGCATCAAGAAGCAAATTCAAAACAAATTTAAGTCTAACCCACTTCCTATGCATAGGAATCTTGTAAAGAAATAAGTCATGAAAGCACAAAGCACCAAGCATAGGAAAGCAAAACAAGTGCAACTTCAAGACTTTCAACATAAAGAGGGGAAACTTAATATTATTGAGATGCATAAAACCATGTTTTCCTCTCTCATAATAACTTTCTGTAGCAACATGAACAAAATTAACAATATAACTATCACATAAAACATTCTTATCATGAGCCACATGCATAAAATGATTATTATTCTCCACATAAGAATAGACATTCTTATTAATTGTAGTAGGAGCAAATTCAACAAAATAGCTATCATTACTATTCTCATCACCATAATCATCAAATATAGGAGGCATATTGTAATCACAATCAATTTTATCCTCAATAGTAGGTGTATTGAAAATATCATAATCATCATTATAATCATCATATATTGGAGGTTTGGTATCATCATAAGCAATACAATAGCTATCTTCCAAAGCTGGGGGACTAAAAAGATCATTTTCATCAAAACTAGCTTCCCCAAGCTTAGACTTTTCCAGAGCATTAGCAACAATGGTGTCCAAAGAGTTCATACTAATAACATTGCTATTAGCATGCAAATAAAGTTCCATAGATTTTTAATTTTCTCTTCAAACACTTCATGTCCTAACTCAAGATAAAAACCATAGAGCTCTCTAATTTTGTTGTTGTTTTCCATTAAGCCTAACTAGTGAAAACAAGAAACAAAAAGACAAAATTGCAGAATCTAAAGGAAATAACTTCGAGCACTCACACCGGAGGATGTGAGTACCTTTTACCTTACCTCCCGGCAACGGCACCAGAAAAGAGCTTAATGTCTACGCACTTCTATTCTTGTAGACAGTTGTTGGGCCTCCAAGTACAAAGGTTTGTAAAACAGCAACAAGTTTCCCTTAAGTGGATTACCCAAGGTTTATCGAACTCAGGGAGGAAGTGGTCAAAGGTATTCTATCTCAAGCAATCCTGCAATCAAGATACAAGAAGTCTCTTGTGTTCCCAACACACCCAATACACTTGTCAGGTGTATAGGTGCACTAGTTCAGCGAAGAGATAGTGAAATACAAGTGGTAACAGTGCCAGAAAATAGCTTCTGACTTGTTGTTGACGTGGGGTAACGGTGCCAGAAAAGAGCTTATGGCATGGAGGAAGACTAAAGCAAGCAAACATGCAACAGATCTATTAGCAAACAGTGTTTCAATGCTTAGAAACAAGGCCTAGGGATCATACTTTCACTAGTGAACACTCTCTCATATAAATATCCTCTCTTCATGATACTACTCTTAACTACTCTCCGGTTGGACACTCTAATCATCGGTAGGGCTATAACAGCACACCTCAAAGTCCGCCTTCCCCAATCTAGATAACCCCACACTGTCACCTTGAGCGCTAGATGGTTCCAACAAACACCACAATTTCATAGAGACATCCAACTCCAAATATAACTCATAACAAATATTCAATCTAGCCAAAGCGCCACACACGGTATGCATGCTGTCACTTTCACACACGTGGGGAAAAGCATAGATCTATTAAAGCACAAAGAGTATTTATATAGACTGTAAGTGCCACCATGGCGTGCACGCTGTCACTTTCACACACATGGTGAGTAAAGAGATCTAATGAAGCACTTGAGTAGCAAGGTAGATCTCCTTGATTACAAAGCTCATGACCACAACAAGATCATGCATAGAGAGAGAGATGAACACATAGCTACCGGTAGAGCCCTTAGCCCTGAGGAAGAACTACTCCCTCCTCATCATGGGAATCAGCAACGGTGATGAAGATGGCGATGGAGATCGATGGATATGGCTCTTGGGGCATTTCCCCGTCCCGGCAGGGTGCCGGAACAGAGATTTTCTGTCCCCGAATCTCCCCTTCGGTGGCGGCGGAGCTACGGAGGTTTTCGTGGATTTCTTCTCGATGCTTTAGGGTTTCCCCATCGGAGGCTTCTTATAGGCAAAGGGGGAGGCCGAGGCGGCGGCCTGTGTGGCCAAACCCTAGCCAGG
Organism: Avena sativa; assembly: GCA_916181665.1. Taxonomy (NCBI): domain Eukaryota; kingdom Viridiplantae; phylum Streptophyta; class Magnoliopsida; order Poales; family Poaceae; genus Avena; species Avena sativa. The sequence goes on from OV702279.1 coordinate 381,999,710, forward strand.
CATGGGGTAGGGCCCACCCACGCCTGGGGTGGGTCTAGCCCCCCTGGCTGGCCCCTCCGGCTCCCCTCTGGACTTCTTGTTCCCCACGGAAAGTAATTGACTTTGACGTTTGTTCCATCCAATTCCGAGAATATTTCTTTATTAACTTTTCTGAAACCAAAAATAGCAAAAAACAGGCATCTGACACTGTGGCAACTTGTTAATAGTTTAGTACCAGAAAACATGTAAAAAGCACCTCAAAGTGTGGACAAGCAAAGCAAAGTAGATATTAAACAAGCATGGAGCATCAAAAATTATAGATACGTTTCCGACGTATCATGACCTTGTGTGTGGAGGGTCGAAGGGAGCGGAGGTGAGAGGGATAGCTCGAGAGCGGAGGGGCCTTCTTCTTTTCAATTCTTTTTTTGCGCCATCCATCCCTGATTTTTCTAGTCAAAGTGGTGAGGATGATGCGACATATTCGCATAGTCCCACATAGGAGCATCTTTACCCGTGCTGCCCCCTCTCTCTCTCACACCCCCACTGTCCCACGCGCTCACCTCCTCCTTATCTTCCTCACCACCGGAAAATCATGGCGGCAGATGGGTGTGCGAGGTCAGGGGCGATGTTGAATCGGTACTGGGCATGTTCGAGGTTGGGGGCGATGTTGAATCGATACTGTCCGACACTGGGTGCGGGAGCTGTACGGGAGGATGTGGCCTCATGAGTGAAGGAGGCGGAGGGAGCGGAGGTGAGAGGGAGAGCTCAGGACTGGAGGGGGTGGCACACATTGCTAGGGGAGACGGAGGAGGGGTTGGGATGGGAGGAGCTCCGGACTCAAGATCTCGGGTGAAAGGGAACGTGATCGATATGGGGTTAGGGGTGGGGCGGGGACGGGAGAGATCATCTGGTAAGACTTCGGTCAACATTTGAAACTGCACGGTTGAGATGTCTTAGAATAAAGATCAGATGGTCAGAAACGCGTGCACGGACAGATGGCCTTATATGGCTCGCTTTTGCTTAGGCTTAAGCTATAGTACAATATTAAAGGATTATCGGCTCAAAGTACACTTTCTTACACGACAATGTTTTGTGAAACCATGGAAGTTGGTAAAATGATACTCCATTCGATCCATAATAAGTGTCGTTCATTTTGTACTAAGCTAGTATAAACTTCGTACTAAATGTACGACACTTATTATGGATCAGAGCGAGTACAATATCTTAAATGTTATCAACGATTTTATTTTTGAGAACTAATTTTAATTAACATATTTCCAAGACATCAATTGCTTCTAGTTTTTCTAATCTTTCGTATTTGTGTTCTTTCATATTTTCTAGTAACATTTATACTGAAGATTATTTATTATAATTATTTTTTCACATTTACTTTTTAATATCAAAATATATAATCCTATAGTATATTCTTTATTTTTTTAAATAATAATAATATAATTGTAGAATATTATTGGTTTTCAATTTTTGTTATATTTGTCAATATTTATTTTGATTGTTATTTCACCTACAGATTATATGCATTTGAAATTTTTTCTTATTATTTTACTCATATTTTGCAAAGTTTAACTTTGACTAAACCCCATAATGCAAGGTAATTAATTATGAATTGAGGGAGTATGTATTGACCCACATTGCTTGCTATAAAAGTAAAATAGCCATTCATTGGTTAGTTCCTCTTCCAATGTTGTTAATTAATTCCTTTTTTTGCGTATTGTTCACCAAGTATGACCATCAACAGTCCCCATTCATTGGTTAGTTCCTCTCTCCTGTTTGCTGAATGGATATTTGTGCCCACTACGATAAAAAAACCTGAATGAAGCGGAAGGTCGTGTGTCATTCAACAGGTTGACAAACACGTTGACTGATATGATGAAGACCGAAGAGCATGGTTTCATTTTATCATCACGTCGTCTGGTCGTTCACACGACGATAAGGACATGTTTGGCCAAGATAAGGACATGTTGGTAACAGATAACGAAGCAGATGTAACATGGAGCACTCAGTCAAAACTCAAAACAACCAACAGAGTCTTACAGTTCTAGAGACTATACGACAATTATTCACCCTCCCCACAAGAAAAGACACTACGTTAGAACGGTCAAACAATAAAAATGCATAATCCCGCGAAAGTGAAAATTAGTTTAAACTAGACTAATTTTATTGAAAACTACAAGTAGACTAACAAATTTGTAAATACGAAGAGGGGCGGGGAACGGGAGGCGCTCTGCGGCCATATGCATCATCCATGCTTCCTTCTTTCCCGTTAGAAACTATTAATGATGTTAAACTTAGAGAAAGAGAATCAGCGAGAGAAGTAAACCAACTGAGGCGTCCCTCATGTCGCTTCGACGAGGGGCAGCTCGGGCAGAACCCTAGAGTCACAGCCACACCCATCCCTTCGCCCATGTCCCCCTGCTGTGACCAAAGGACGCCAGCGGCCAAGGTACATGTGGCTGATGACGGCGGTGAGCTCTCATCCTCCCGTGTGACCGGTGGCGGCGGGAGTCCTATCTTCCTCGCATGGTGGGATCTCCGACCGGAGCTTCGTAGTGTCCCTGGACAACACGGCTTGTCCGACAAAGATAGACGTTGCATGGCGGCCCCAAACATCGTTGGCGACTTCGGCGGCCGTTGTGGCCATGAGGGCCGGCGTTGTGGCTGGTTTGAGGGGGGTGCAGGTCGGCTTCTTCTCATCTACATGGTAAGTACGATGGCAACGGTGCCCGATGAGATCTCCGGAATGCTGTTGGGGCCAGCGGGTGGCGGCATGGGCGCTTGCCGAATGCGGATCTGCCTAACAAAGGAGGCAGTCCTAGCGCTCTTATCGCGGCAAGACTGTGTTTTGCTTGATGGCTTCCCTCATTTATCTGGCCGGTAACGAGTTTCAGAATGCTCGCGTGAGGTCTTCATTTGGGCTATTGATGCCTATAGATTGTTGGATCGAATGTGATTCGGTCGTGTGCATCCATAATTCTGGCCATTGCAGCTTCAGAGAGAGAGATAGAGATAGAGAGAGAGAGAGAGAGAGAGAGAGAGAGAGAGAGAGAGAGAGAGAGAGAGAGAGAGAGGAAACTTCGTTGTATGTTCTCATCACTGGACATGTCTATGTTTTCCATGGTGAAGACAGTGGAGGAGAATGCCATGGTTGCTAAGGTCTGAGGTCTAGTAATGACGCACCGAGTCTTCCAGATGATGAGAAATTTTCTTGATGATTCTTGACTTATAGCAATGGCATCGACAAGCGGGGGAAGCATCACAGGAGGAGTACAAAATCTATTCTTTCAGAGTGAAAATCCAATGTTTGACCTTAATTGGTTGTCCCTGACAATGGTCTTGTTGAAGACATTGTTTTCGGATCGCGGACTTTCTTCATGGTAAAAAACTAAGATCTAAGATCGAACGACTGGTTTCTTCTTAGGGCGTCGTTTTTGGAGAATTTGGACTCCGGGTGTTGTCTAGGCAGTGCTTTGTGCAGGAACTACAAGGTTTGATCACTGTAGTAGGATCTTTTTTTGTTGTTGTTGTAGGGATCAATGCATCTGTAATGTCTTTAGAACATTTTGTTATTTTAGAGTCTGAATGTAATTGGTATCTTTATGGTATTAATATATTCCCTTTATTAAACAAATAACGAGAAAAAAGATTCAGCCTGGAATCTGCACATGACAGGAATCGACGCATCGTTTCCGTGATCGATACAGCTGCATGGTTTGACCAACAATGGCTTTGGATACGATTAATCTCCATTCACTAGTTCAGCTATATGTACTCCACGTAACCAGCCAGACCATATTCTCATGGATAGCCGTGTTGATTTTGCAATTTTAGGTCTCCATGACTCGGTAGTCATTGTGTGAGTGGGTACAATATGGTACAATATGTCTGCTGTACTTGATGTTTCCACAAAACAAAACGAAACAAATCTAGCTATCTAGTCAGCAGTGATGGTAGCGTCCCAACTCCGACGTGGACAGCTGAAATATAAACTCTCCAACACACACGACTCCAAACACAACCCATCTAGAATTTCAAAATTTTGTATTATTCAATCGTCTGATTTCGTGATTGAACATTCGTGGATGCTGCGTTTGTGGAAGCACTTTTTACTTGTAGACCAAGGTTCGATGCAATGCAGCATCAATATATAGCTAGAGCGTCTAGCTAGTTAAAACATAGTACTAATATCTTCTCCTGTGATCCATCATATTCGCCTGCCCTCGCCTGCTTCACCGCGGCGATGATCATTTTATTCTTGCCGTTCGGCACTTGCGACGACCGACTTGTCCCTGGCAAGGCGCTCTCTCCCAGCAACACCATCGTATCCGATGGTGGGGCGTTCGCCATGGGCTTCTTCAACCCCTCCAATTCCACTCTAGACAAGTTGTACCTTGGCATATGGTACAACGACATTCCCGAGCATACTGTCATGTGGGTTTGCAAACCGAGAAAACCCAGCCACCAACACCACGTCCTCTGCACCGCTGCTATCCCTTCTCAACACATCCAACCTCGTTCTCTCTAGCGGTGACAATGGTGGACATGTTCTATGGACGACAACCAACACTGTTGTTGAACCTGCAGGGTCATCTCCACCGACGGCGGTGCTCCTGAACACCGGCAACCTCGTCATTCGCTCGTCAAACGGAACCACATTGTGGCAGAGTTTTGACCACCCTACAGACACAATGCTGCCAGGCATGAAGCTTCGGATCAAGTACAACACACACAACATGGCCGAGCGTTTGGTATCCTGGAATGGGCCTACCGACCCCTCACCGGGGCGTTTCTCCTATGGCAGCATCCCAGCAACACCCTACCAAATATTCATGTGGGATGGGGAGCGCTCGGTGGCTCGCACTACCCCATGGTCGTGGTACCTAGTGAAGAGCCTACGCGCGGAGGCCATGAACGTTAGTGATGATTTTATCATATATGTTGCCTTTGTCGACAATGACGATGAGATCTACGCCACCTATAGCCTCGCCGACGGTGCCCCACGCACAAGGGTAGTCCTTGTGTACACTGGGGAGTACCAGATCCAGAGCTGGAGTAGCAGTTCGTCGGCGTGGGTTGTCCTCTGGAAGTGGCCTTCCGCCGAATGCAACAGTTACAACTATTGTGGCCCGTATGGATACTGCGATGAGACAGTGGCGCCAGACCCAATATGTAAGTGCCTAGAAGGTTTCGAGCCGTCAAACATGGAAGAATGGAACAGTGGCAGGTTCCTGGCGGGGTGTCGACGTAAGGATCAGCTACATGGGTGCAGAGATAACTTCTTGGCCTTGTCGGGGATGAAGTCACCGGACAACTTCATGCTCGTCGGAGAGGGGCGTAGTACGATAGAGGAGTGTGCGGCCGAGTGCCACAAAAATTGTTCATGTGTGGGGTATGTGCATCGTAACGTGAGTGGTGGCATGTCCGGAGGAGACGTGACACCATGCTTGTTGTGGGTTGGGGATCTGGTTGACACTGGAAAAATAGGCGTAGAGGCTGGTGGGGAGACGCTATATCTCCGACTTGCAGGCATTGATGCAGCAGGTGCTGGTAACAAATTTACAACTTGTCCTCCTTTCCACAATTCCACTACTAGTTTTGTGATTTTTTGCCACTTTGTACTGCTAGTTTTTTTTAATTTGCTAAAATACTTCTTTATCAATGATTTCATTTACATGGTATATGTATTTATGACGCAGGTAAAAGGATAAAGAGCAATAACGCCGCCGTCAAGATTGTGCTGCTAGTTTCAGGCAGTTCTGTTCTGGTGGTCACATGCATCTTCCTTGCATGGTCAAAATTCAGAGGTACGTTTAATTTTACCAGATTATGAGAATGTACATTTCAACACATGAAACCGGCTGAAGAACTAAATTAAAAAACATCGTATAACTTTTGTAAATGGTTTTGTACATTGCTTAGCTACTATTACAAGCAATCTATTAGCTACCACATGAGATAAGAGTCCGCATGAAAAGATTAACAGACACACATGCGAACAGACGATACCTCTCTCCCCACACAAAGATAGAGAATGAACCATGTTGTTTTCCGTTGTAACACGATTACTCCTCCAGAGATACGTACTCATTGTGGAAAGGTCTGGAAAACATAGCATCGTATGTTCATGGAATTGTACACTCGAGGGTTATGTGTGCATTTATCCTGAATTGGCGGCATAGAAAACTGAAAGGGCATGGATCATGGATGGTCGTTTTTGGTACATGTGAGCTGAATTTTATGTCGTAAGAGACAGCTACACTATACGGCACGGTGACATCAATAATTATAGGGCTGACAAAATTGTTTCGTGAGCACACATGACTCATGCATTATTTCCTCTAGTTTCGTGAGATCATAAATTTGGCAATTTTGTACTGACATCAATATAGTTATACGGCTGAAAAAAAATTAATTCTTATGTTTGTGATGTGCTCATTAGAAGCGACTCTTGACTTTGTGGTAGCTGGAAAGAACAGAAAATGGAGAAATGACAAGACGAAAAGATCGAATGGTATGAGTATATCTGATGAAACTTTGGAAGAAAACTCTCCCCATGATCAAGAATTTCCTTTTGTAAGATTAGAAGAAATCGCACTTGCAACCCACAATTTCTCTGAAAGTTGCATGATTGGACAGGGAGGCTTTGGAAAAGTATACAAGGTAACCTGCTTATGCAGTTTTCAGTTATTCCTTGAAATGAGGATAACTATTTTTCATAGTGCAAACTCAAATCTAACATTCTCGTCATATTTTTGTAGGGAATGTTAGGTGGTCAAGAAGTTGCGGTCAAGAGGTTAAGTAAAGATTCTCAACAGGGAACAAAAGAATTTAGCAACGAAGTAATTCTAATTGCCAAATTGCAACATAGAAACTTGGTTCGACTTCTTGGATGTTGTGGTGAGAGAGATGAAAAGCTTCTCATATATGAGTATCTACCAAACAAGAGCTTAGATGCTACCCTTTTTGGTACACATTCTAATAACATACAATGATTCCCCAAGACAACTTAAACTATTTTTTCTTACATATGTTTCTTTGTATAGATGAATCAAGAAAATTGTTGTTGGATTGGGCGACACGATTTAGTATAATCAAAGGGGTTGCAAGGGGACTTCTATATCTTCATGAAGACTCAAGGTTCACCATAATTCATAGGGATCTCAAAGTTGGAAATGTTTTGCTTGATGAATATATGAAACCCAAGATAGCAGATTTTGGGATGGCAAGGATATTCAAAAATAACCAGCAAAATGCTAATACACAACGAGTTGTCGGAACCTAGTGAGTATGCATTCTCAAATTCTCATTTTTCCAGTAAACTCAATTATGGTTAACTTTTCAAATTTAAATGGTGATGCAGTGGATACATGGCTCCTGAGTATGCAATGGAAGGCGTCTTCTCTACTAAGTCTGACGTGTATAGCTTCGGTGTGTTATTGCTGGAGGTTATAACAGGTATAAGGAGGAATTGTAATAGTCAAACAATGGGCTTCCCTAGCCTCACTGTCTATGTAAGTACCCACATTTCAGTCAAGTTTCTTTTCTAAAACTAGCAGAATCCTTTTGTAAGTTGAAAACAATTTAATACAAATTGGTTGTTTCTGTTGTTGTTTGCCGAATATGTGGAAGGAAGAGAAGACCGAGGAACTTCCTGACTTATGTATCAGGGGTACTTGTATCCCAGGCGAAGTTTTGCTTTGCGTCCATGTAGCACTCTTGTGTGTCCAAGACAACCCAGATGATAGGCCACCTATGTCGACTGTGGTGTTTGTCCTAGAGAATGGAAGCACCACACTTCCAGTCCCCAAGCATCCCGCCTACTTTGCGCGACGAAATATTAACATGGGACAAATTAGAAATGATTTGCAGACTTCCATGAATAGTTATACAATTACCGAGATAGAAGGACGATAAATTAATTATTATTTAACTTTAGATGCATCTAGATGTAAAAACAGGAGTGCTACAAGCTGTATTCCGAATTTCATTTCTGTTGAGTTTTCTTTGATCGTAGCACTTGTAACTCTGCGGCTCGTGAGCTTGCGAGATTTGGTGATCGGTCAACTGGCTCTTTCTTGGAGGACTCTTCGCCCTGCTGTGTAACGAAAATGGTTGCAGGCTATTCTGTTATGCATATCGGAAATGCTAAAGCTACGGACACATTCTTACCGAACTGGTTTACGGCATGATGTGGAAGCGCGTGGTTCGTGCCGCGTAAGTGAGATTCCGTAAGAATGTGTCCGTATGTGTAGCATTACTATGCATATAGTTCAATGGAATGTTGTATTCTTTTCCAAATAAGAAAGACAGCATGGTCGATGCTTGGCAAGACTGTAATCCCCATAGATATATACTCCCTGTGTATGGAAATATAAGATATTTTAGCATTTTTCTAAAATTTAGATGTATTTTAGTGTACAGGTTCAGAGCAAAATGATTGAATCTGCATATTAAAAGCTGTCTAAATACATATATTTTATAAAAAAGACAAAAACATCTTATGTGTTAGAAACAAAGGGAGTATATATATCGCTCTCACCTTACTGTTTTGGAGAGTTTCATTCACAAGGTACCATTCAATCGTGCGTACTCCTTCCGGTCGGAAATAAGGGCTGCATATTGTCTAGATACCATATATTTAGATGTGTTTAGTGTTTAGACATATGTATAAATCTGCGACACTAATTTACACTAGTACAGATCAGGTCTTCGCACACGGTGAAAATTATCCTTCACACACGGTGAATCGAAAAAACCGTCGGTACGCGTGGGTGGGGATGAGCCTCTACTATGCTAAAAATTCCTGGAACCATGTGCGAAATCATAGACAGTGTTGTTGGTCCAATCATGTGTGAAAGTTCAAATGGATATTCCTTTTTAATTGTTGGCAAACGATTTGCGAATTTCCATCGTATGTGATCATCTCAATTCATAAACGTGTTTCAGAACCAGCAGCATGGTTAGTCCAGACATTGCAAATGATTTTACCGTGCTAGTGTAGAACCAAGATGCTAGCAGTACATTTATGCAAATATAGTACCAAACATCAACTTTATTTAATTGCACATAGCGATACATCATTTGTTTTCAAACATTTACAACATAGCTTTATTTGTTAGTCATACATAGAAGAATGATACACAAAATAAAGACAATCTATATCTTCTTGGTTACGTCTTTATCTTCACACCATAGCTGCAGTGCTCCTGTATTTTATCACGCTATTCTAAGAAGCGTAGATACCATCATGCAGGATGACCATTCTTTTTTTTAAAGAGCATATATTAGTATCGCGAGATCTGCAACAACAAAATGCACTATTGGCATTACACGTGCACACAACTAAAAAATAAAGAAAAATTATAGAAAAAAGTTCCGCTACAGCGATCTATGCCTTACAACAGAGACCAACCACCACCAAGATGGCACTAAAAATCCATCATCTCCAAAAGTGATGCCTCTAAGAAGGAAACAGTGCACAAGCACCATCATCGTCCTGATCATCAATCATAGGTTTTCACCCTAGAGAAAGTTCACAAAACAATATCTTTAATAAGGCCATTGCCAGACACAACCAATTAAGGCCAGACCATGGGTTTTCATCGTGCAAGATAAAACTATAAACCTCTCATATGCTACCACCCCCACTAACAATCACTACTGCAAGTCACATATCACCAAGCCTGCTCCACAACGCCAGAAGACTCAAACCACCAATGCTAGCCCTCATGTTCCTGCTTTCATGACATTCTCTGCATCTGACTTCACCATGGATCGTCGAAGACATGACACACGATGATAACAGATAGCAGAGCTTCGCAACACTCCCTCTAAAACCAAATGGTCAGAAAAAATATGGGTGTGCACGACCGAATTCCTTCCAATCCAGCAATCTCCAGGCATAGTCCCCATGGAAGTTCGTCGGCGGAGTCTTCTAAAACACGTCGTTCTAGGCCAAAACAACGAGGGCAGGCAGGCAACAAATCTTCGTCTTAGCGCAGTAGGAACCCGAGGACCATCGTCACCTTTATATGTAAGACTCGCAGCCCCCACGCCGCAAGGATGACCATTCTTGCAGAAGGCGAAGGAAGGTGATTCTCCGTATCTTCTTATAGCCATGGTGTTTTAATCTTGTTAAACACCGGGCAGTCTTTGCCCTCCCCTTTTCTTCGTACTATGCAGCGTTATCAAAGTTAGATCCCTATTAAACAAAAATGGAAACATATTAATATAGATAGTTACCCACATTTAGAGTTCATTTAAAGTACATGTCCACACTACTAACAAAGTAATTAACAAATTTGTGGTGCATTTTATGGTATTAAAGAAGAAAAACACAAGATCTTCCTAGTGCATATGTAGATCTAGAGTACACAACCACACTAAAGAGAGAGTAATTAACATACTCAAGGTGCATTTGAAGGGATTAAAGAAGACAAACACAAGGTCATACTGGTGGATATATAGATCTAGAGTCCACAACCACACTAAAGGGAGAGTAATGAACATATTCAAGGTGCATTTGAAGGGATTAAATTAAGAATAAAAATACAAGGTCAGACTAGTGCATATGTAGATCTAGAGTAAAAAAATTGCACTAAAGAGAGAGTAATAAACATATCCAATGTGCATTTGAAGGGACAACACAAGGTCAAACTAATGCATATGTATATCTAGAGTACACAACCACAATAAGAGATCGATACTAACCGCTCGACAATTAAGATGTGATCACATAAATAAGATATTGACAGCGATAGTCATGCATGATTGATGTCCTAGTGGACGCATGCGACAATACCCGCGGTGACCGTGGTGGAGAAGATACAGGACTCTATCGCTTTTTTATTTTTTGTCCTAGTTTTTTTTTTTGCAAAGTACAAGCCCTTATCTTCGATCCTTCGAGACCACCCCTCTCCTGTGAAAAAAAAGAAGCCCCCTCAATCATGCATGCTCAATCATGCTGTCGGTCATGAGCTAATCTCCTCGTGGTGTGCATGCACGATTGATCTCATACAGTACTACTGTACATTACACGATGTTGGCAGGCTCTCATTAAGCTATATATGCATGTGACCTCCAGATGGGGATACCAACCGTGTAACATGCATATGGTTGAGCTGTCTGCATCACGCATCCAGCTTTCCAGTTGAAGGGTGTAAGGCTGTAATTTCACATATAAGAAAATCTATTAATTTATCCCTGAATTTCTTTATAGTTATCACCAATTAAACTAATGGCCCAATTAACGTGGACCGTCCCATCAGGCCATATTACCCTAAAATCTTCCTAGACTTCACCGGCTGGTGGCGGCGGCGGTGGGAGCTCCCCAACGGCTAGGTTTTGTGTTCTCCCGGGTCGCCAGGGGAGGCGACACAGGAGTCGGGATCTAGATTTATTTTCGGATGCAGAGAGACGATAGCTTTTTTTGTACTCACCGAAACGCCTATATGTAATTAAATGCCTATTTTGACAAAAAAAAATATAACGACACACAGAGCAATGAGAGAAACCGTGGAAATATATGTATTCTTGCTTCTCCTTCTTGTCCACTGTACTTGACTCGACACTTTCGAGTTCGAGCCAACCACCTTGGTCCTAATTTTTACAAAAAGAATAGAGGGTTTTAGGGAAATCGGCATATTCTGGTGCTCTACATATATATAGCCTTATAACGCGCACAAAGGACTGGTATCAATCTCGGATTATTATTGTTAGCTAGCAAATGGAGAAGACTAGCTGTGGCGCAGGCGACGAGGAGGAGGTGACATGGTTGCAGGCATGGGGACTCGTCACTAATTTCGCGGTGTCACTGACCCTGAAGGCGGCAATCGAACTCGGTCTCCTGGACGCACTGAGCAACGCCGCCGGCCCCGGCCGCGGGCTTACCGCAGACCAGCTGTCGGCACATCTCCCGGCGGTGGACAAGGCCGAGGCTGCGGCTTCAGTGGACCGCATCCTGCGTCTCCTTGCCTCCTTCGACATCGTGAGGTGCTCGACAGATGCCGGTCATGATGGCAGCCAGACAGTACGGCAGTACACGGCGGCGCCGGTATGCCGGTGGCTCACCCGTGATAACGGTGGGGCCTCGCTGGCTCCCCTAGCCATGTTCACCACCGACCAGGACTACATGTCGACCTGGTAAGCTTCTTCTTCTTCTTCTTCTTCTTCTTCTTCTTCTTCTTCTTCTTCAGCATTGCATGGTAACATACTAACGATGCACGCATGTTCTGCTATGAATACCAAGGCATCACCTAGCAGCAGCTGCCGGAGGCGGTGGGCCTGCGTCGTTCGAGAGGGCGCACGGGGTACCCATGTTTGAGTACATGTCTCAGAACCCTCGGCTCCGTGGTCTGTTCGACCAAGCCATGGTGCAGATGTCATCCATGGTGACAAGCAAGCTGCTGGACCGCTACCATGGATTCGACGGCATCTCGGTGCTCGTCGACATTGGTGGCAGGACCGGTTCCACCCTGCAGATGATCACCTCCCGACACCAGCATATCAGCGGCATCAACTTCGACCTGCCTCACGTCATCTCCGAGGCGCCACCAGTTCCCGGTACTATTTGCTATTCCTAATTAAGGACAAATCTAATTATCTTATAATTCAGTTTTTTTCTCTCAATTTATGTTTTTCTCGTCAAGCCACGGCAGAGAGAAATGTGGTATGTATGACTGGGGGCTGGTTGTTTGTCTTGGCATAGACGTGGTCAAAGCCAGCCTCTTAGCACTGGCATTGCATTCCATGAGCCACGTGCCAGTGTGGTAATGCAAAAAAAAGTAGTCCAAAAAAATATCAAAGCAATTCATGCAAGTAAACTATAACGTCATAAGTAAACTGGAGAATTTGAACCAAGTCCGAGCATCTGGTATTCCGCAATGATTTGTTTTTGGAGAATAATAGGTGTATTTATTTTTAAAAATGGATAAGAATAGTCAAACTATTAGAAAGGGCATGTTTGGTGTTAACAAGCTTATATATGTATACCTAGACACGAGCTGGCTCGGTCCAGCTCATCGCCGAGCTGCAAAAAGCTCGGGCTGGATTGGCCGAGCCCCAGCCAGCTCGTCGCCTTCGGCGAGCCGCACAACTGAGCTCGGCCCGAGCTTCTGACGAGCTCGGTCAAGCTCGGTGCAGCTCGCGAGCCTAGCAGCACTGCGTCACTGACGGGTGGACCCTCCTGAACGGCAGCGGTAGTGCGGGCGGCGTCGGCATCGGCATCTCTTGTGGCGGCGACGCAGGACCTAGAGCGACATGGCAACGCGGCCGCGGTACTGGGTGGTGTGGTGGCACGGCGGAGGCAGTGCTGGTCGGCGTGGCGGCGCGGTCGCAGCAGTGCTGGGCGGCATGACGGCGCGGTGACGGCAGTTGCCCTAGCTTTGCGAGGAAGACGCAAGCGAGGAAGAACTGTCTCAGGGACAAGCAAAACACGATTCATGCAGGCAAGTTGTCTCCACTCAGTGCTAGCAGGCCTAATTTTTTAGCCCATCAATGTATAATTCGGCCCTTTTTAATTCAAAAAAATAACGAGGCAAACGAGCCGGACCGGGCCGAGCTCGAGCTTGCTGTGGTCCAGCTTTCTTGACTCGGCTCGGTCCAGCCCGCCCCGGGCCGAGCTCGAGCTTGTTGTGGTCCAGCTTTCTTGACTCGGCTCGGTCCAGCTCGCCCCGGGTCGACGAAACTCGGGCCGAGCCTACCAGACCAAGCTTGTTGTCCAGATATACTTATATGTATATTACGTGAGGCTTTCGTCGGTGTCCCTCCCCCCCCCTCGGAAAAGTTTCGTTTGAAAACGGGTTTTCACGTGAGTTCTGGGTGAGTATCGGTTAAGTTTTGGGCTCATACTACCCCCGTATGTTGTATCTGTATACGATTTGGAGGCGGTTTATACAAGATGACCCCGGTAAGAAATAGATGCTGGTAAATCTCCTTGTTTCATGTCGTGATCGGTCCCGTTCGACATGATGAGCTGATCTGTTGTACACATCATCTCTGTATTATACTCCGGCCATGTATGCATATGACCTCATGCGTATGGATCAAAACGACTAGACCGGGTCCGGATCAAACCTGAAAACCACCCAAAGACCCGGTTTTCCCCTCAATGCTTTCCTAAAGGGGGATACCAAAGGAAAAGGTATGTGTATGTGTTACAACTACTTTCAGCAGTGGGTGTGTTTTTTATGTTTTGTACAAAGTCTCAATAATTCGTTTGTGTTTGTACAATTTACTATGCAAGGATATATTTTCTCTTTTGTGAACATTGTGATAAATGGATGGAAATATAAAGTAGAAATGCTAACTTATATCTAGTTAGATTTACAAAGTAAAAAAACTCTCCATAATTTCCTCTTTACAGTGGGCTGATAGTTCAACCACACATCTTGAATAGAAAAATGCATAAATATCGACACGAAATTATCCAATCATAACATCAATTTTTAGTAAGTTGTTTAGCTACAAAAGTAGAAAGGATGCCAACTCGCTTGCCATATTCATCTTGAGGTGCCTCTGGATTGAGCGGAACGCCCGAGTCTTCAATGCATGCAAGAAGACACCGATCCAACAAGTGCTCAACGAAGTCCTGGGCATTTGGCAATCCTGAGTACTCCCTCCATCGCGGTTTGGAGGGCGTCTTACAAAAGACATGCGTTTTCAAAACTCCTCTTCTCCTAGGCGCGTTAGACTTAAATGCGCATTTTTTCTTCTCATTTTCTACTCCATGCAGTCAAGCAATTAATTCTTGCATGCAACTCCACCAATGCATGCGCCTACACTTCTCGTTTTTCCATTGAGTAATTACGTTTAATAGGGTGCCGAATAGTTAATGGACGCATGTTTTTGACACAAATCTGGTCCCAATCACCGCCCACCTAGGTTCCAACAATCTCTCTAAAACGTCCTCCAAACCCTGACGGAGGGAGTACTCCCTTTGTTTGGCATTATAAGGCCATTTAGCCAATTTGATAGGACTAAGAAAGTTAATTACTCTCTCTCATTATTACTCCCTTGGTAGGAGTACCTAGTAGTATTTTACATGCATGAGAGAAGAGAGAGAAAAGAGAGAACATACATTAGTGGAGAGGGAATAATAAATAAGATATGCTTTATAATCTCAAACAATTTAGAAAATCTTGTTGGACTTATAAACCCAAATGGAGGGAGTTGATGCTAGAGGTGAGACGCTCCGAGGTGTAACGTAGCTAGAAACATAGGTGGTTCTGCCCGCGCTCCTGTGAGTATTCGAAAAAAAATAAGGAAAAAGGATTTCCCTAGGAAGGCCTTCGTGCTCCCTTCTTAGGCCCTTATGGAGTTATGGTCGCTTTGTGGGTTTCTTTTTACGTTTTCTTACTGATTTTGTAGTGAACTCTTGGTTTTTTAAATGGAAATAGGAGGGTGACCCCTCTTTTTCAAAAAAAAAAGTAATAACAAAGGGGTGAAAGCAGTAACCTATGGCCCAGTTATTATTTTTAATGCAGCATAGGGAAAAGTATCTACGCACGGTAAACATGTCATCAATTATTCTAGTATATATTTGGGGAAATTTGGTGTGAACTGAACGTCTATTCTTGATACAAATTTCTTGATATAAACATGTTTCTATCATTTATACATTCCTATGTTATTTTCTTTTATTGTTTTCTTTCATTTATTGGTTAGTTCTAAAGAGGTATAGAGACACTTAGCTAGTAATTTTAATTTAATGCAGGAGTACAACATATAGCTGGAAATATGTACGAAGACATACCCATTGGAGATGCATATTTCTTTAAGGTATACTGAAGTTATATAACTCTACATCATGTTTTATACTGGTGCAGGATTTGAATTGTGTACTACGTACCTACCAAAATGACTATAATATTGTTGTTAATGAAAATACATCCGCTTATGTTGATAGAAATGACAATTTTCAGGAAATTTATTAACTCGTACTAGTAAATACCTAGTTACACTTAGGGACTTGATTGAATTGAGCCTTGGAATAAACGGGGAGCAAAATAAAACCCTCTAATGTTGAAGAATGTAAACAAAGCCCAACAATGATTTGGAGAAAAATTTCTAGACACTGAAATTTAGAAATATTTGTACGGATGGTGCTCCATCTTCAAGGTGACGATGACTGCATCAAGGTACTCCGGAGTTGCCACCGAGCTCTCCCGGAGAAGGGAAGAGTGATTGTTGTGGAGTTTGTCTTGCCGGAAACTCCAGAGGTGACTACAGCGGCACAAAATATGTTCGTTATGGACGTTTTCATGTTCAATAACTTCCGTGGAGGGAAGGAGAGAACTGAGAAGGAATTCCTGAAGCTGGCTAGGGATGCAGGATTCATCGGTGGCTTCCAGTCAACATACATCTTTGGGAGCTTTTGGGCTCTCGAGTTTATGAAGTAGTAGAAGTGCCTACACGTCAATACCACTGGTCATGTATGTCCAATAAAAAATGTCCACGAATGCGCATGAGTTGAACAACATGTATGATCTAGGATCAAAATTATAAATAGCAGGATTGGAGCGCCATGTGCGCGTGTGTTTTTTTTGGGGGGGGGGGGGGGGGTGTTATTTTCTGTTATTTGTTGTGCGTGTGTTTTTCCTCCGTTTGGGTGCGTGTGTGTTTTCGCCGATCCTGGGCTTTCTTCCCCCGCTAATCGCCTCGTCATGTAATCTTCATGGTGCCCGTCGGTTCAATGGATAGTGTGTCTATGAAAACTCTTTGGGTTGCCGCTTGGTGATCCTGATAAGTGTGATGTTGTCAGGGACGCCACAGTCACGGCCTCCCCTTCCAATTGCGGGTATAAGAGGATTCAAAGTCAAAATTGCGGAGTCGTCTCGGAGGAAAAGAAACTGCACGTATTGAATGCATAAAAAAGGGTAAACCTCTCCCCTCCAAACAATTCGCGCTAAAATTGATTATTGCTACTATCCAATTCGAACTATCTATGAAGTATTAGGTGTAAAAGTTTGGATATTCATAGACGAAGAAATAACTAATCTTGTCTTTGCATTATGTCCGGTGATAGAAAAAAAATGACAAGAGCTTAACTGCGTCTTTTCTGGCTTAGCTACTTTTATTCTATAAACAGATCAATTCCCAACAGATTGCCAACACCTCTAGCTTACAGGACTTGTCTCAGCTCTAATCACAGGAACTGAACCTAAACTTTTATGTGACATTAACAGAAGTTCGGAAATGATAATAAACTAGAAAATAAACAGCAAGACTAAACAACAATGAACAGACACATGGGAACACACAAGGAACAGGAGAGAGTTTTTGCCATGCACTTAAATGCATCTTTTCTGGCTTTATTCCAAACGGATCAATTCCCAACAGATTGTCCAGGTAATTAACCCAGGATCCTCTTATCACGTGCCATCCCACGTGACCAGATCTCTTATTACACGACTTGGTTCAGCTCAAAACTGAAGAACTGAACCTGAACTTAACTGAAGTTTGGAAACAATAATAAACACGAAAACAAACAGCAAGACTAATCAACAACCGCGTTGTCATCGTCCTGGTTGACGTCATCGACCTTCAACCCGAGCGCCTTCATCCTATCCTTGGCGACCGCAAGCGTGGCCTCGACGGACTCGAGCAGCCGGCGCAGCTCCTCCATCGTCATCCTGCTCAGCTCCTCGTCCGGCGGCGGCGCGAGCGCGGTGGGCCCCGCCTCCCTGACCCTGGCGAGCTCGGCCTTGTCCTTCGCCACGAGGCCCTCGACGTGCTTGAGGAGGTACTTGTCCATCACCGTCCTTCAGATCGGCTGCGCTCCGTAGGCTAACTGAAGATTTAGGGCAACGGCGGCGGCTGGTACCCGGCTGGGTCCTTATCGATCGTATATATAATGCTGGAAGATCTTCCCTTTCCTTTCTTAATTTCGATTTGCATATACATGGAAAGTTTCTCTGATTTGTAATGCTGGAAGGAAACATTGTGATTTGATTTGATTTGATTTGATTATACGCGGAGGAAAACGAGCTAAAGCAGCAATAGGCTTCCACAAGAGGACGACTTGATCGATCTGTTGATTTCGTATACACCA
Source organism: Avena sativa (assembly GCA_916181665.1). Classification (NCBI taxonomy): domain Eukaryota; kingdom Viridiplantae; phylum Streptophyta; class Magnoliopsida; order Poales; family Poaceae; genus Avena; species Avena sativa. The sequence continues at coordinate 382,017,753 of OV702279.1, forward strand.
CCAAACTCTGGATGAAAAAGCTAGGTGGCCGTCCTGCATGAAGGAAAAATATAGGAAATTAAAAAAAACTCTGGTAACATTTGCATGAAGGAAAACATATAAAAAAACTCACCATTCATTCCCGTGTATACAAGCATTTTTCTTGGAAAGGAAGTGTATACAAGCATAACTCACCTTGTACAAAACGTGGTAACATGTGTCACAGTTCTGAATTTCTTTCCCTTTCGACAAGTAGTCTCAAGACAACAGGTAATGTTCCGGCCTCGCCCCAAAGACCTCTCTCTCTGCGTGCCCCATGTTATTTACTTGTTCGTGGCAAAACCGATGAACAGTCGGAGTGGCACAACTGTAAAAAAATCTGAGTCTACCGCAGAGCTACTATGTCTGATAGATTGACAGTGATATGAATACGAATAGGTGAGCACTAAGCGTACCCCGGACGATCGAAACGCTCCCATCTCCCCCACCCCCCACGTCCTCCCTCGTGGCTCCCTCCCCTTGACACCACCTCACTCCCCTCCAATGGCAGCAGCATCTCGTTGTCGGAGAAATATGCCAGCATCGTCGCTCACAGCAATGTCGGTGGCTGGTGGCCGTGGCCTCACAACAACGCTGTTGCCGCCCATGTAGCAACGACACCTCGCCGTCACCTCGCTCGTGTAGAAGCTATGAAGGTTGCTTGCAGCGGAGACACCTCGACATTGAAGCAACGCCAGCGCCTGCTTTGGTCAGGACGAATTTCGCCGGATTTTGATCCTAATCAGTTGTAAAAAAAAAGCCTTCCGGCATGGTTTCCTGCTCCGATGATGTCGCTTTCGCTGCTCCCGTCTTGCACCCATGTCCTTCCTCGTTACTTGGTGCTCGTCCGCCGACTCCCTCTTTGCCGACTCCGTCTCCATCGGTTTGCCGCTCTACACCGACTTTCGCGGCCTCTTCACGCGCCTATGGCTGCTCTTCGCCGACTTCGTCTACGTCGGTCTGCCGCTCTACATCGATTTTTGCGGCCTCTTCACGCGGCTATGGCCGCCCTTCGCCGACTTCGTCTACATCGGCCTGCCGCTCTACATCGATTTTCACGGCCTCTTCACGTGGTTATGGCCGCGCTTCGCCGACCCCATCTATGTCGGCTCGCCGCTCGACATCGACTCTTGCGGCTTCTTCAGGCGGTTGTGACCGTCTTTCGTCGACTCCGTCTTCATCGGCGTGTTGCTCTCCGTCGCCACCTTTTGGCAGCCTCTGTGTGTGTGGGTGACAGCTCCTCGTCGGCACCTGATTGTACCTCGACCTCTCCAGTCGTGTCCCTTTCTGCGCATGAGATAGCGCAACTTCGATGCCTGCTTGATGCTTGGGACTCTTCACCGACAGGTTCTGCTGGTTCTGCGACTGAGTTTTCTGGCATTGAGCGACCACCTCCTCCTTCTCCAGGTACATCCCCATGGCTTCTTGATACTGGAGCTTCTTTTCATATGACTCCTGATTCTTCCTTGTTGCATTATGTTCGACATGTCGAACCTCCTGTTCGTGTTCTTACTGCCGATGGTACCCCTCCCAGTCATTAGTCGAGGCATTCTTAGTACTTCCTCGTTTCATGTTCCTTCTGTTGCGCATGTTCCTCAACTTAACATGCAACTCTTTTCTGGTAGTCAGATCGTCGACTCTCGTTGTAGCATAACTCTCGACTTTGATTCCTGTTCTGTTCAGGATCGTCGCACCGGCACTATGCTTGGTGCTGGCCCCCGCCGCCATGATGGCCTCTGGGAGCTTCACTGGTTTTGTCTTCCTTCTGATGCCATTGTCGCCAGTTCCTCGGCATCTGTAGCCGTTGCTACTAGCTCTTTTCAGAAGTGGCATCATCGTCTTGGACATTTATGTGGTTCTCGACTCTCGTCTTTAGTTCATCATGGTGTTCTAGGGTCTGTCTCCGGAAACGCTTCTTTGGATTGTCAGGGCTGTCGGCTTGGTAAGCAGATTCAGCTATCGTATCTTCACAGTGAGTCTGTGTCCGAGCGTCCTTTTGATCTTGTTCACTCTGATGTTTGGGTCCAGCTCCCTTCCCCTCGAAAGGGGGTCATCGCTACTATGTTCTCTTTATAGATGTTTTTTCTCGTCACACTTGGATATATTTCATGTCTTCTCGTAGTGAGGTCTCTTGTCTATCTATAAGAAATTTGTTGTCATGGTTCGTACCCAGTTCTCCACTCCTATTCGTGTGTTTCGTGCAGATTCTGCTGGCGAGTATATCTCTCATTCACTGCGTGCTTTTCTTGCTGAGGAGGGTACTCTTGCTCAGTTTTCTTGTCCTGGTGCTCATGCTCAGAATGGTGTGGCTGATCGCAAGCATCATCACCTTCTTGAGACGACTCGTGTGTTGATGATTGCCGCTTCTCTTCCGCCTCATTTTTGGGCTGAGGCTGTTTCCACTGCCACATATCTCGTCAATATTTAACCCATTGCTGCTCTGCAGGGTGGTATTCCTCTAGAGCGCCTCTCTGGTCATCCTCTTGATTACTCAGTGCTTCGTTAGTTTGGTTGCGTTTGTTATGTTCTTCTTGCCCCTCGTGAACGCAGCAAACTGACCGCTCAGTCTGTTGAGTGTGTCTTTCTTGGATACAGTGATGAGTATAAGGGCTATCGGTGTTGGGACCCCGTTGGTCGTCGGATGCGCATTTCTCGTGATGTCACGTTTGATGAGACGCGTCCTTTCTATCCTCGCCCCACCTCCTTGACCTATCCGATGGAGGATATCTCCTTTCTACTTTTTCCTGACACACCTCCCTCTGTTCCTATTGATCCTCCTTCGGGACCTATTATTGCTGATGTCTCACCTTCGACCCCGTTGTCTTCCTCCCCACCTAGTTCTCCTTCTTCTTCTCCCGATCCTCCACCCACCTCACCGTTGTCTCCTTTTCCCTTCTATTATTCTCGTCGCTCTCATGTTCCGGATCCTCCTCCTGATGTCCCTTCTTCTTCTTCCGATATGTCTTCTTCTGACGAGATTCCCTCTCCTCTTCCGGCGACTCGTCTTCGTCGTCCACCTGATTGTTACTCTCCTAGTCAGTATGGTCTCTCTGTTGCCCTCGAGCCGACTTCTTATCGGGATGCTGAGCGTCATCCCGAATGGCAGCTTGCCATGGCTGAGGAGATTGCTGCGCTTGAGCGCACTGGCACCTGGGATCTTGTCTCTCCCCCTCTCGGTGTTCGTCCCATCACGTGCAAGTGGGTCTATAAAATTAAGACCCGCTCTGATGGATCTCTTGAGCTCTATAAAGCGCGTCTTGTGGCTCGTGGCTTTCAGCAGGAGCACGGCCGTGACTATGATGAGACTTTTGCCCCTATGGCTCATATGACCACTGTGCGCACTCTTCTTGTTGTTGCTTCTGTTCGACACTGGTCTGTGTCTCAGCTTGATGTTCAGAATACTTTCCTCAATGGTGAATTGAGTGAGGAGGTTTACATGCAACCTCCTCCTGGGTATTCTGTTTCCGATGGGATGGTTTGTCATCTTCGGCGTTCTCTTTATAGCCTGAAACAGGCCCCTCGTGCCTGGTTTGAGCGCTTTGCCTCTGTGGTGACTGCTGCTGGTTTCTCTCCCAGTGCTCATGATCCAGCGTTGTTCGTTCACACTTCTCCTCGTGGACGCACTCTTCTCCTTCTCTATGTTGATGATATGATCATTACTGGTGATGATCCTGAGTATATTGCCTTTTTAAGGCTCATCTTCGTGATTAGTTTCTTATGACTGATCTTGGTCCTCTCTGCTACTTTCTTGGGATTGAGGTCTCCTCCACTTCTGATGGCTTTTCTATCTCTTAGGAAAAGTATATTCAGGATCTTCTTGAAGGGTTTCGCGGCATAGTAAATCAAAATTTTCTACGGATGCGAATAGAGGGAAAGCCAAGATCTAATCTAGGAGATGCAAACAACGAGAGAGATAGGATTAGATCTTCATACCCTTGAAGATTCGCACAGCGGAACGTTCGTCGGAACGTGGGTGATGTAGTCGTACTCGCTTCTCCTCCTCGCGATCCGATCCGATCTAGCACCACAAGTGGCGATGCCTCCGTGAGATGCACACATGCAGCACCTCGACGTATCCTCCTTCCTCGGTCCAGAAAGTATGGTGGAGAAACGGACTGGATCTACAACGCGACGGCGCGGTGTATGTGGTGGAGAGTTTCTGCAGCAGGGCTTCGCCTACACGCAGTCGGGAGGGAGAGAGAGAGGAGGGCAGCAGGGCGACTGGCTTGAGGGGAAGGTGTAGGGGGGTGGTGCGCCCCTAGCCCTCTTTATATAGAGGGGTGGGGGGCAGCCCTAGCCCCTCCCCAAAGCCCAAACCAGCGGCCAAAGGAGGAGGAGTGGGGGGCAAGGAAACCCTCCCTTCTAGAAGCTCCAATTAGGGTTTTATCCCTTCTTGGCCGGCTGGGCCCTATGGGGCCTTGTGCCCCTGGCCCAATGCGGCCAGGGAACTCCCTCATAGGCCCATGCCCCCTCCCGGAAGGTGGGGCCATGTTGGTCCCATTCCGGAAGGTTCTAGAAGCTTCCGGTACAATACCGATTAACCCGGAACAATTCCGAACTCCAAAAACTGCACTGCCTTATATGAATCTTATTCTCCGGACCATTCCGGAACCTCTCGTGATGTCCCCGATCCCATCCGAGACTCCGAACAAAAACTCATAAACCAATTATCCAATCTATCCTAGCGTCGAGACACGTTAAGTGTGTGGCCCTGCGGGTTCGAGAATATGCAGACATGATCTTCTATCAATAATCAACAGCGGGGTCTGGAAACCCATATTGACTCCCACACATTCATCGATGATCATATCGGATGAACCACGATGACAAGATTCAATCAATCCCATATATATATTCCCTTCGTCTCGCGATATTTTACTTGCCCGAGATTTGATCGTCGGTACCGTCATACCTAGTTCAATCTCGTTCACAGCAAGTACTTTACTCGTTCCGTAATCCGATATCACTTTGTGATTAACTCCTTAACCACATGCTTGCAAGCGGTGTTGATGTCGATTACCGAGTGGGCCCGAAGTATATCTCTCCGACTTGGGAGGGACAAATCCCATCTCGATACATACAACCCAACAGATACTTTCCGATCACCTGAGAGACACCTTTATGATCACCCTCTCATAGGATGACGTTTGATGACCTCAAATCTTTCTTCCGATACCAGGGAGTTGTATTATCTCATGGTCTAAGGAATACAATATTTGACATAGGAAAAGCTTCGCAAAGATGAACACGACGACACGATCTAATTGCTTCGCTTAGTTTGGGTCTGTCCATCATATCATTCTCCCAATGATATGATATCATTTTATAATCGACAACTCATGTCCATGGTTAGGAAACCTTAACCATCATTAATCAATGAGCTAGTACATAGAGGCGTACTAGGGACACGGTATTGTTCACAAACCACACAAGTATTAAAGTTTCCGCTTAATACAATTCTAGCATGGAATATAAACATTATCGTGAACAAGAATTATAATAATAACAGCTTTATTATTGCCTCTAGGGCATAATTCCAACAGTCTCCCACTTGCACTAGAGTCAATAATCTATTTTACATTTGGCAACAATCTCACACCCATGGCACTGAGGTGCTGATCATGTTTTACATGTGGAAGAGGTTTAGTCAATGGATCTGCGACATTCAGATCTGTATGTACTTTGCTAATCTTCATATCTCCATCTGCTATATAATCTCGGATTATATGAAACTTGCGGTTGATATGCTTGGTTTTTGGATGATATCTTCGTTCCTTAGCGAGTGCTATGGCGCCAGTGTTGTCACACAATATCTCCAGTGGGTCCAATGCACTTGGAACCACGCCAAGCTCAGTGATGAAGTTCCTGATCCAAACTCCTTCACTTGACGCTTCTGCAGCAGCCATGTATTCCGCTTCTACTGTAGATCCCGCGATTACGCTTTGCTTGCAGCTTCTCCAGCTCACAGCTCCTCCATTCAAAATATACACGTATCCTGTCTGAGATTTAGAATCATCCTTGTCCGTGTCGAAACTAGCGTCGACGTAACCTTTTACGATGAGCTGTTCATCACCCCCATAGACTAAGAACATTTCTTTAGTCCTATTTAGGTACTTTAGGATGTTCTTCACGGCTGTCCAGTGTTCCACTCCTGGATCACTTTGATATCTGCTCGTCAAACTAAGAGCATTGGACACATCCGGTCTAGTACACAGCATGGCATACATGATAGAACCTATGGCCGAGGCATAAGGCACTTTGCTCATAGCTTCCCTATCATTTACCGTAGCTGGACACTGAGCCTTGCTCAATATCTTACCTGACAATATAGGCACTGAACCTTTCTTTGCCTTATCCATTCTGAACCTTTTCAGAACTTTGTCTAGGTATGTACTCTGGCTTAAAGCTATCAGGCGTCTTTGTCTATCTCTATAGATTTTGATGCCCAATATATAAGAAGCTTCACCTAGGTCTTTCATTGAAAAACACTTGTTCAAATAACTCTTCACATCGTTAAGCATGTTAATGTCATTTCCAATAATCAATATGTCATCCACATATAGTACCAGAAATGTCACCGAGCTCCCACTCACTTTCTTGTAGATACAAGCTTCGTAGCAATTTGGAACAAATCCAAAGCTCTTGGTCACTTGATCAAAACGAAGGTTGTTGGAGATATGCCCAAGAGGCAATAATAAAGTGGTTATTATCATATCTTCACACTTATGATAAATGTTTACATACCATGCTATAATTGTATTAACCGGAAACATTAATACTTGTGTGATTTGTAAACTAAAATAAGAGTCCCTAGTAAAGCCTCTTGTTAAACTAGCTTGTTGGTTAATATATGATCATGGTTTCCTGATCATGAACATAGAGATGTTATTAACAACAGGATCATATCATTAGGAGAATGATGTGATGGACATACTCCTATAGATAAGCGTAGCATAAAGATCAAGTCATTTAAATAGTTCAATTGCTATATGCTTTCTGATACATAGTAACCTAATTCCTTCGACCATGAGATCATGCATATCACCTTTTCCGGATGGATGCTTTGATGTCATCAAACACCACACCGTAACAGGGTGGCTATAAAGGTGGCATTGAGTATTCAGAAAGTATTGGTTGAAACACATGGATCAAGAGTGGGATTTGTCCATCCATATGACGGATAGATATACTCTGGGCCCTCTCGGTGGAATGTCATCCAATTGGCTTGCAAGCATGTGACTGGCTCACAAGGGATCACATATCACGGGAACGAGAAAAGAGTACTTATCGGTAACGAGGTTGAACTAGGTATGTAGAGATACCGACGATCATAACCTCGGATAAGTAAACTATCGTGAGACAAAGGGAAATTGGTATCGTATGTAAGTGGTTCATTCGATCGCAAAGTAATCGTAGAAATATGTGGGAGCCATATGAATTTCCAGATTCCTCTATTGGTTATTGTTCGGAGAAGTGTCTCGATCATGTCCGCATAATTCACGAACCGTAGGGAGACACACTTAAGGATTCGACGTTGTTTGAGTAGTTATGGTATTATGAGAAAGAGACCGAATGTTGTTCGGAGTCTCGGATGGGATCCGGGATATCACGAGGTGATCCGGAATGGTCCGGAGAATAAGATTCATATAAGGAAAGTCCCGTTTCGGAGTTCGGGAATGATTCCGGTGTTTTCATCGGGAATGATCTAGAAGGTTCCGGATTGTCCGGCACTCCGGGGGGGAGGGTACATGAATGTGTCATTGAATGATTGCATCATGTACTAAGTGTTCTTGCTGTTCCAAAACTTGAAAGTCAAACTGCCAGTTTGAAAGTCAAACGGCTAAAACAGGAAACTGTGGGAAACAGGAAACTGTGGGAAACAAGCAAGAGGAGTTTGAAACCAACTTGGAGGAGGAGTTCCTCTCCTCCAAGCCGGCGCCCAGCCCTAGGCCGAGTTGGGGAGGGACTCCCCTCCCTCCCTGGCGCGCCTAGCCCCTCCACCTATAAAAGGAGGGGCAGGGCCTCCTCCTTGAGACGCACAAGTTTCTACCTCTAATCTCCGGTTTAGAGCCGTTTGGTTTAGAGCTTCTAATTGCTTTAGCCTGCGGTTTAGAGCCTTCTAATTGGTGTGTCTAATCTCTAGACCACTAATAGCCCTCTCTCATAATCCACCATACTCGCTCCGGCTTAAGGCGAAGCCCTGCGGGATTTCCCCTCTACTTCCGGTACCACGCCGTTGTGCTGCCGGAATCTCGAGGAGAGTGCTACAACCTCCACTGCCTGCTGGAACAAGGGAGAGGAAGGTCTTCGTCGAGTACCGAACGTGTGACCGACTGCGGAAGCGCTACCGGAACGCAGCGCCGGAAGGATCGTCTACGCGATCTTGAGATCGGAAAGAGTACGACTACATCACCCACGATAATCTGCTCTCGTTAACCGCTTTGGAATCTTCGAGGGTAAGTTCCCCTATCAACTCGTTGCTACAATCTAGTAGATAGATCTTGGCTTGTTTGTTTGTATGCGATAGAAAATTTTTGTTTTCCATGCTACGAACCCCTACAGTGGTATCAGAGCCGTGTCTATATGTAGATCTGTTGCACGAGTAGAACACAATGGTCATTGTGGGCGTTGATGCTTTTATTGTCGATTGCTTCTTGTGTACTTTGCATCTTGCGGTATGTTGGGATGAAGCGGCCCGGGCTAACCTTACATGACATCGTTCATGAGACTTGCTCCACGCTTGACATGCAACTTGTATTGCATAAGTGGCTTTGCGGGTGCCTGTTTCTCCTAGCATAGTTAAGATCCAATTTACAACGGGTGATTGACAATACTAGTATCAATGTTGTGGTTCTTGTTCGTAAGTTAGAACGACACTTATTAACAGCCCCAAACCACGTAAAAATGCAAAGAAAGTAGAGGCGTCTAACTTTGTTTTGCAGGGGTGTGCAGTGATGTGATATGGCCATGATTGTGATTATATTTGATGTATGCAATGTTCCTTATTGTAAGTTGGCAACCGGCAGGAGCCATATGGTTGTCTTTAATTTATGTTAAGACCCGCGTGTCTATTCAGAGTAGTTGTAATAGTTGAAGCCGGTGGACGACAACCATGGAGAAGCATCATTGACCTTGATGCAATGCCGGTGATGATGGAGATCATGTTCGTGCTAGAAGATGGAGATCGGAAGCACAAAGAAGAAAGGCCATATCATATCACATATTATGAATTGCATGTGATGTTAATCCTTTATGCATCTTGTATTGCTTAGTAGACGACGGTAGCATTATAAGATGATCCCTCAAGAACACAATTTCAAGTTCTTAAGTGTTCACCCTTAGTTAGCACCGTTGCTAAAGCTTGTTGTTTCGAAGCACCACGTGATGATCGGGTGTGTTAGATTCTACAAGTGTATACAACGTGAGCAAGCCAGATTTTCTCATGCGGAAACTAAGGTTTGATCTTGACGAGCCTAGCATGTACAGACATGGCCACAGGAACACAGATTACCGAAAGGTAGAGCATGAGTCATATAGTAGATATGATGAACATGTTGATTGTTCGCCATTGAAGCTATATCAACTCTCGTGATGATCGGTTTTGATGTGGTGGATTTGGTTCGTGTGATCACTAAAACAATGTGAGGGATATTGTTTTGAGTGGGAGTTCACCAAGATTAATTTAATTATTAATTAGAACTCAATTTATCATAAACTAAATCAAAGTGAATTTGCATAGTTGTTGTAGTCATTGGCATCCGTTTACCACCTTGCGCTTAGTTATAATTGAGATGATAGAACTATAGAATTCTGGTTAGTTACTTTACGAACTGGTATCGTATTGTTTTGAAGTGTTAATCTAAAGTTTAAAAGTCCTATTGCAAACTTTCAGTAAGTTCCGGTTACTCCATGAAGTTTAATAATTAGTATTAAATCAAGAGTAACAATTCCAAGTGTTAGTATATAAGTATCATGTTTGTCTCCATGATTCTTGATATTCAAAGGATTCTCTTAATATCAAGGTTATCTAGGATCTGAAAGAGTTGTTTCAGAAACCATGATGTGTGGAAGATATTGTGATATCTGAAACGAAGTTTTGGTTACAACATGATAGAGTATAATATGGCAAAGTTTATGTTCTCATATTTTGATGAGAATTTGCAAAAAGGTTGGAGACACTTGTTGTCCTAATCCTCCAAAAGGTTTTTGGATAGCAACATTATACTCATAATTCATCGTTATAAGCTAAAAGTAGCTTGATCATGGATAAATCCATGATGAGGGTGAATATTTGATGTAGGTAAAATGTTTACTGCACCAAGAGATTACTAAAGAAAGGAATTTGAAAGAACACCAAACATTTGATGATGGTAATCTACTTCAAAGTGCAAGTCCAAAGACATTGGTATTTAACTATACACGCTTTGGACTATGTGTCATATGTATGACTCCACTATTGATGTTGATAGATTCTTTCAAACAGAAAAGAAAATACTGAAAGAGAATCTCATAAATATATGGCAGAAAAGAAAAGACTAGAATTGTTCAGTTTAAGTATATGGATGATATACATGTTATGGCTATATTCTTTGCTTATTAAAAAATGTGGTTCTTAAGTATTTGATACTGAATTTGTTGGTGTGAATCGTCATACGAAACAACACAATTCATGAACTACAATGGCCTAAGTAACTAGCAAAAGAATATGTGATGATGTTCATCGAGAACAAATAAAGGGTTATTGTGTTGCTCGTTAAACATCAAAGCTTGCCTTCAAAGATTTGTTTTATCAGGTATTATGAGAACAAAAGGGTTGTTCAAATAATTGCCGTAATCCATAAAAGATGGATGATTCACAAATCTTGTTGGAGAAATCACATCCATAAAACTAGTGCTAAAAATGTCGAAAGACAAATTGATTGAAAGATCACTTCGGAAGTGACATCGCCGTTTAAATTATATTGGAAAGAAAACATGAAGAAACTCCATGTGGATGGAATTTTGGAGTCTTTTGATTTTTGATCAAATGACGCTTGTGAAACTTTCCTAGAGATAATTAAAACTTTGTTCATAGGCCAAAAGGGAACGAATGACTAGCTTATTGGAACTTGTACATATTGTTGTACGAAATCCATTATGTGTAGTCAAGAGCGATGGATTTCAACTTCATATGCTTTCTCCGAAAATTTGAGTGAATATATGAATATTTACTTAATAAGGATGAAGTATGAAACATTTGAAAAGTTCAAAGACTTTCAAGATGAAGTGCAAAATCATTGTAACAAGAATATAAACAGTTTATGATAAAGATCATAAAGGAAGATATTTGAGTTACAGAGTTTAGCATAATACCTAAGATTTAAGGAATCGTTCCGTGGATTTGCATTTCCCGAAACACCATAAGAGTATGGAGCGTTCGAGATATGTAATTAAACCTTGTTTGACATGGTAAGATCGAAGGTGTAATTCATAAAACTGCCATTGTATTTTAAAGATTAAAAGCTTTAGAGATTACCGTTTTTCCACTGAAAAGAGCTCCATCATAATTCGTTGAAATGACACCATATAAAGTTATGGTTTGGGATAAAACCCAAGTAGTCCTTTCTTAAAACATTGGTATGCTATGCATAAGAAAGATGTGTGCAACCAAAGTCGGATAAACCTGCCTTTGTATAACTGTTAAGTATTCCTCCATAAACACCGGAGACAAAAGTGTTTGTCACTTAGAACGTCAAGTTTCTTTTAGAAGGAATTTTTCGTGAAAAGTAAAGTGGGAGGACAATAGAACTTTGATAAGGTTAAAAGAACCTTAGCTGTATGTGCAGAGTTGCGCAGCGCCGAAAAGTGTTCCGGAGTTAGCAAACAATGCTCATGGCTCGCGTACCTCAAAGGTTGTGGTCACGGAGATCCAAGTTCCTATTGAAACAAGTAGATCGGGTAAACAATCAAATACCAAGATTTGAGGGTTGAATCATTATTTGAGAATAATGAACCGACTACATACAAAGAAGCGATGATGGGCCCTGACTCCGTCAAATGGCTTGAAGCCATAAAATCCGTGATAGTTCCATACACGAGAAATCAAGTTTTGAACTTGAAGGACCCTCGATAAAGGTGTAAGACCTTACAGTTGTGTCTGGATCTATAAAGAAATAGACATGGATGTTTTACATCTATGAAATAGTCGACATGTTGAGAAAGAGTTCACAAAATGTTCAAAGGTTGACTATGACAAGATTTGATCTTTCATAGTGATATTTAGTCTAGACGGATTAATGTAGCAACCACTACATATAATTTGTTATATGGTAGTTGAATAAACAAAACAAGTTCTTCTAATAGAATCGTTACCTAGGACATGTGCATAACACGGTCCATAGGGTTTTGTTGATTCAAAAGGATGCTAAAAGCATATGCAAACTTCAATGGTTAAAGTGAGCATCGCGGAGTTGGAATCTTCACTGTGATGAAACTGTTAAAGGAGTTTAAAAGTTCATCAAAGACGATGGAGATGCTTGCATTTGCAAGAAATTAAGTGGGAGCGCTAAGACATGTTTCTAATACATTATGTGGAAGACATATTGTTGATTGGAAATAATGTATCTTTTATTAACACATATTAAGAATTTCATCCCGATGAAAGACTTAGGCAAAACCTAAATATTTGGCATCAATAGACGCTAATATGGTTGTGCCAGAAGTACATAGACGAGATATTGAATGAGTTCAATATAGAAACTACAAGAAAGGTTCTTGTCGCACAGAAAGGATTGAAAGAGTTCAATGTTGATGATATATTCAAGTGTATTGACATTTGGTAAAGTGAAACAAATAATCAAGTATAGATTGATACTTGATGTATGAAATCATAAAGAGTATTTATATCAATTATGCTGTGATATGTACAAATCCAGATATGTCCTATGCTCTAAATGTTGTGAGCATATACCAGAATGATTCGTAAGATGATCATTGGACAATAGTAAGGATATTCTTATGATCTTTTGGAAGAACTAAGAGTATAATATTTGTAGAAGTGACAAATAGATGGTTAGTTCATTGTAAAAGTACTACATTGATACTAGTTTTGTCACAAAGTACAAATTAAGTTTATCTCAATCTAATCTAAGGGTGGCACAATATAATGGAAAGTAAGTTCCATAATAGATTTGGATGAGTTCCAAAGTTAAGACATTGTGACAGATACTACAACAAAAGGCTAAGTATATGACTGCTATTATAGCAGCAAAAGAGGGCATTTGTGTCAAGTAGTTTGTTATCAAACTAGGTGTAGTTCACAGAGGGATAATACTATGAAGATATATTGTGCGACAATATTATCAACATGTTTTAACCCCGAAGAACTAAAGGTCACACCGAAAGACCAAATTTATACAAAGCCATCTCATTAGAGAATGAGTGATGCGTAGAGACGCAAAGACATGCAATTACACACGGACCTGGAAGTGTCAGATCCGGAGATCAGTTGACCACTAGCAATCGTGTACATACAACACCGGAAAGCCATAGGTGTTGAATACACAAAGGTTTGAAACTAGATTATTGACTCTAGTGCAAGTGGGAGACTGTTGGAGATATGCCCAAGAGGCAATAATAAAGTGGTTATTATCATATCTTCACACTTATGATAAATGTTTACATACCATGCTATAATTGTATTAACCGGAAACATTAATACTTGTGTGATTTGTAAACTAAAATAAGAGTCCCTAGTAAAGCCTCTTGTTAAACTAGCTTGTTGGTTAATATATGATCATGGTTTCCTGATCATGAACATAGAGATGTTATTAACAACAGGATCATATCATTAGGAGAATGATGTGATGGACATACTCCTATAGATAAGCGTAGCATAAAGATCAAGTCATTTAAATAGTTCAATTGCTATATGCTTTCTGATACATAGTAACCTAATTCCTTCGACCATGAGATCATGCATATCACCTTTTCCGGATGGATGCTTTGATGTCATCAAACACCACACCGTAACAGGGTGGCTATAAAGGTGGCATTGAGTATTCAGAAAGTATTGGTTGAAACACATGGATCAAGAGTGGGATTTGTCCATCCATATGACGGATAGATATACTCTGGGCCCTCTCGGTGGAATGTCATCCAATTGGCTTGCAAGCATGTGACTGGCTCACAAGGGATCACATATCACGGGAACGAGAAAAGAGTACTTATCGGTAACGAGGTTGAACTAGGTATGTAGAGATACCGACGATCATAACCTCGGATAAGTAAACTATCGTGAGACAAAGGGAAATTGGTATCGTATGTAAGTGGTTCATTCGATCGCAAAGTAATCGTAGAAATATGTGGGAGCCATATGAATTTCCAGATTCCTCTATTGGTTATTGTTCGGAGAAGTGTCTCGATCATGTCCGCATAATTCACGAACCGTAGGGAGACACACTTAAGGATTCGACGTTGTTTGAGTAGTTATGGTATTATGAGAAAGAGACCGAATGTTGTTCGGAGTCTCGGATGGGATCCGGGATATCACGAGGTGATCCGGAATGGTCCGGAGAATAAGATTCATATAAGGAAAGTCCCGTTTCGGAGTTCGGGAATGATTCCGGTGTTTTCATCGGGAATGTTCTAGAAGGTTCCGGATTGTCCGGCACTCCGGGGGGGAGGGTACATGAATGTGTCATTGAATGATTGCATCATGTACTAAGTGTTCTTGCTGTTCCAAAACTTGAAAGTCAAACTGCCAGTTTGAAAGTCAAACGGCTAAAACAGGAAACTGTGGGAAACAGGAAACTGTGGGAAACAAGCAAGAGGAGTTTGAAACCAACTTGGAGGAGGAGTTCCTCTCCTCCAAGCCGGCGCCCAGCCCTAGGCCGAGTTGGGGAGGGACTCCCCTCCCTCCCTGGCACGCCTAGCCCCTCCACCTATAAAAGGAGGGGCAGGGCCTCCTCCTTGAGACGCACAAGTTTCTACCTCTAATCTCCGGTTTAGAGCCGTTTGGTTTAGAGCTTCTAATTGCTTTAGCCTGCGGTTTAGAGCCTTCTAATTGGTGTGTCTAATCTCTAGACCACTAATAGCCCTCTCTCATAATCCACCATACTCGCTCCGGCTTAAGGCGAAGCCCTGCGGGATTTCCCCTCTACTTCCGGTACCACGCCGTTGTGCTGCCGGAATCTCGAGGAGAGTGCTACAACCTCCGCTGCCTGCTGGAACAAGGGAGAGGAAGGTCTTCGTCGAGTACCGAACGTGTGACCGACTGCGGAAGCGCTGCCGGAACGCAGCGCCGGAAGGATCGTCTACGCGATCTTGAGATCGGAAAGAGTACGACTACATCACCCACGAGAATCTGCTCTCGTTAACCGCTTTGGAATCTTCGAGGGTAAGTTCCCCTATCAACTCGTTGCTACAATCTAGTAGATAGATCTTGGCCTGTTTGTTTGTATGCGATAGAAAATTTTTGTTTTCCATGCTACGAACCCCTACAAAGGTTCCAACTCCGAGATGCTTGCTTCAGTCCATAAATAGAACGCTGAAGTTTGCATACTTTATCAACATCCTTAGGATCGACAAAACCTTCGGGTTGCATCATATACAACTCTTCATCAATGTTTCCATTGAGGAACGCAGTCTTGACATCCATCTGCCATATTTCATAATCATGAAACGCAGCAATTGCTAATAAAATCCGAATGGACTTAAACATCGCTACGGGAGAGAAAGTCTCATCGTAGTCAACACCTTGAACTTGTCGAAAACCTTTCACGACAAGCCGTGCTTTATAGACGGTAACATTACCATCCGCGTCCGTTTTCTTCTTGAAAATCCATTTGCACTCAACGGCCTTTCGGTCTCTAGGAGGGTCCACCAAAGTCCATACTTGGTTTTCTCTCATGGATCCCAATTCGGATTTCATGGCTTCTAGCCATTTCTTAGAGTCTGGGCTCATCATCGCTTCCTCATAGTTCGTAGGTTCACTGTCTTCTACTAACAAGACAGCCAAGACAGGGTTGCCGTACCACTCAGGAGGGGCACGCGACCTTGTCGACCTGCGACGTTCAGTAGCAGCATCGTTCAAAGCTTCATGATCCTTGTCATTAGCTTCCTCTATTATTGGTGCAGGCGGCACTGGAACAATTTCAGGTGCTGCGCTACTCTCCAATTCATGAGAAGGTTCAACAACCTCGTCTAGCTCTACTTTCCTCCCACTCACTTCTTTCGAGAGAAACTCCTTCTCAAGAAAGGAACCGTTCTTTGCGACAAACACTTTGCCTTCGGTTCTATGATAGAAGGTATAACCAATAGTTTCCTTAGGGTATCCTATGAAGACGCATTTCTCTGCTTTGGGTTCGAGCTTGTCCGGAATCAACTTCTTGACGTAAGCTTCGCATCCCCAAACTTTAAGAAAGGACAACTTAGGTTTAGCACCAAACCATAGTTCATACGGTGTCGTCTCAACGGATTTAGATGGTGCCCTATTTAAAGTGAATGCAGCGGTTTCTAATGCATAACCCCAAAATGATAACGGCAAATCAGTAAGAGACATCATTGACCGGACCATATCTAATAAGGTTCGATTCCGGCGTTCAGACACACCATTGCGCCGTGGTGTTCCGGGTGGCGTGAGTTGCGAAACGATTCCGCTTGCTTTAAGATGCGTGAGAAAATCATAACTCAAATATTCACCTCCACGATCGGATCGTAGAAACTTAATCTTTCTGTTACGATGGTTCTCCACTTCATTCTGAAATTCTTTGAACTTTTCAAACGTTTCAGATTTATGTTTCATTAAATAGATATACCCATATCTACTTAAGTCATCGGTAAAAGTGAGAAAATAGCGATATCCACCGCGCGTCGAAACACTCATCGGTTCGCATACATCGGTATGTATGATTTCCAACAAGTCCGTTGCTCACTCCATCATACCGGAGAACGGGGTTTTGATCATCTTGCCCATGAGGCATGGTTCGCATGTGTCAAATGATTCAAAATCAAGAGACTCCAAAAGTCCATCAGAATGGAGTTTCTTCATGCGTTTTACACCAATATGACCTAGACGACAGTGCCACAAATAAGTAGTATTATCACTATCTACTTTGCATCTCTTAGCCTCAATGTTATGGATGTGTGTTTCATCCCTTTCGAGATTTAGAAGAAATAAACCATTCACAATAGGTGCATGACCATAAAAGATGTTACTCATATAAATAGAACAACCATTATTCTCCGATTTAAATGAATAACCGTCTTGCAATAAACAAGATCCAGAAATAATGTTCATGCTCAACGCAGGCACATAATAACATTTATTGAGGTTTAAAACTAATCCCGAAGGTAAAACTAAGGAGAGCGTGCCGACGACCATCACATCAACTCTTGATCCGTTGCCAACGTGCATCGTCACCTCATCCCTCGCAAGCCGCCGTCTATTCCGTAGCTCCTGTTTCGAGTTACAAATATTAGCAACTGAACCAGTATCAAATACCCAGGCACTACAACAAGGGCTAGTAAGGAAAACATCAATAACATGTATATCAAATATACCTTTGATGGTGCCAGCCTTCTTGTCCGCTAAGTACTTCATGTAGGGTTCGCAGCATAGAAAACAAAAAATTTCCTACGATGTGAACTATATACCAAGATCTATATATACTAGATACAAACAACGGGCGGATGTATATCCGTAGAGAACATACCCTTGAAGACCGACAAAGCTTAACGAGTTCAACTCGTGGTTGATGTAGACGATCTCTTGCCGATCTCAAGATCGAGAGGAAGTCCTAGCGCCGCAAATCAGCAGCGCATCCGTGCTCGCACACACGTTCGAGGCACCGAGCAACCTCCGCCTCCTCGCTCCAGCGATGCAGCGGAAGCACAACTCTTTCTTGCCGAATAGCCACCGGGAACATGTATCTCGCTAGTCCGAGACCATGGGGAATAAATTCTAGAGGGGGAGAGAGATCCTTCACGAGGAGGTGTGAGAGACAAGTGAGGAGGGGGGCTCCTTTTATAGGAGGAGGGGGGGCACCCAAGGGGGTGGCCGCCGGCCATGGGGGCTGCCCCCTCCCCTCCTTCATTCATGTGGGTGGACACTCCACTCACAAAATGCCCTTTAAATTTCCTCCACTCAAAAGTCCACTCAAATTCCCATTAAATTTCCACCAAATTTAATGCAAACTCTCATTAAATAAAACTCTTTTATTTTATTCAGAATTTTGTCAATTACTTTAATGACAAACATTCACAAATAACCCCTTGCTAGAATTCTATTTCACATGCATAACCACTTTATGCAATTTCACCCGAAAACCTGTTTCGGTATCTAGTGAAATAAATTCCTGCGCTTGTTCATTCTTTCGGCATGAAACATTTGCTCCAATTGGATGTCGGTGTCTCTTAAGTGTGTCACCCTACGGTTCGTGAATAATGCGGACATGATCGAGACCCCTCTCGGATCAATAATCAGAAGCGGGATCTGGAGACCCATACTGACTCCCACACATTCAACGATGACTTTCTTGTGATCGTCGGAACCTTTTACGCTAGTATCTTAATCCCTTTGTTTCACGATATATTACATGTCCGAGATTCGATCATCGGTATCTCCATACCTAGTTTGATCTCGTTACCGACATGCACTCTTTTCTCGTTCCTGTGATATAACATTCTAGTGATCAAATCACTTGCTTGCAAGCTAATCAATGTGATATCACCGAGAGGGCCCAGAGTATATATATCCGTCATCGGGATGAACAAATTCCACTCTCGATCCATGAGCCTCAACATAACACTTTATTAGTTCTGAATCCATCTTTATAATCACCCTGTTACGGTGTGACGTTTGATGTTATCAAGAAACTCTTCCGGTGTTAGTGATTGACATGATCTCATGGTCTAAGGATTAGGATCACTTCGTAAGTTGTTATAGCAATATAAACTCAATGACTTTGATCGTAATGCTATACTTCGGATGAATGTTCATCACACCATTACACTAATGTTGTGATCCCGTTATTAACAACATCCAATGTCCATGATCAGGAAACCTTGATCATCTTGTTAATCAACGAGCTAGTTTATGAGAGAGGCATAACTAGGAACTTTCTGTTTGTTTATTAAACACACATGTATTAACGTTTCCGTATTAATACAATTATAGCATGCAAAATAAACATCTATCATATACTTGGAATACACATAATAAACACTTTATTATTGCCTCTCAGGGCATATTCCCTTCAGTCTCCCACTTTCACTAGAGACAATAATCTAGTTACATAGTGATAAATCTAACACCCATTGAGTTCTGGTGTTGATCATGTTTTGCTCTAGGGAGAGTTTTAGTCAACGGATCTGCTACCTTGAGATCCGTATGTACTTTACAAATCTTTATATCTCCATCCTTGACATGCTCGCGGATGGAGTGAAACCGGCGCTTAATATGTTTGGAATGCTTGTGAGACCTTGGCTCTTTGGCATTGGCAATGGCACCATTGTTGTCACAATAGATCACCATTGGGTCCAATGCGTTTGCCACCACCCCTAGTTCGGATATGAACTCCTTCATCCAAACTGCTTCCTGAGCCGCTTCTAAAGCAGCAACATATTCGGCCTCCGTTGTTGATCCCGCTACCACAGGTTGTTTGGAGCTCCTCCAACTAACCGCTCCGCCATTCATGAGAAATACGTATCCGGATTGAGACTTAGAGTCATCCGGATCGGTGTCAAAGCTAGCGTCGACATAACACTTAGCGACGAGCTCTTCTTCACCTCCGTATACAAGAAACATATCCTTAGTTCTTCGTAAGTACTTAAGGATATTCTTGACCGCTATCCAGTGTTCCGAACCTGGATCCGATTGGTACCTACTAGTCAAACTAATAGCATGTGCCACATCCGGTCTTGTACATAGCATGGCGTACATTATAGAGCCTATGGCTGAAGCATAGGGGACTTTGTCCATTATCTCTCTTTCTTCCGCCGAAGCCGGACTTTGAGTCTTACTCAATGTCTTGCCTTGCAACATAGGTAAGAACCCCTTCTTACTTCCGTCCATTTTAAACTTCTTTAAAATCTTATCAAGGTATGTACTTTGCGATAGCCCTATTAGGCGCCTAGATCTATCTCTATAGATCTTTATGCCTAATATGTATGACGCTTCACCTAGGTCCTTCATTGAAAATTTGCTGTTTAGATAACTTTTAACACTGTTTAAAAGATCTATATCATTTCCGATCAATAATATGTCATCCACATATAATATCAGAAATGCCACATTGCTCCCACTCACTTTCTTGTAAATACAAGCTTCTCCATAAGTTTGGACAAATCCAAACTCTTTGATCACCTCATCAAAGCGGAGATTCCAACTTCGTGATGCTTGCTTCAATCCATAGATGGATCGCTGAAGCTTGCACACCTTGTTAGCATCCTTAGGATTGACAAAACCCTTTGGTTGTATCATATACAACTCTTCTTCAATATTCCCATTGAGAAACGCGGTTTTGACATCCATCTGCCATATCTCATAATCGAAATATGCAGCAATTGCTAACATAATCCTAACTGACTTTAGCATCGCTACGGGAGAGAAAGTCTCATCGTAGTCAACTCCTTGAATTTGTCGAAACCCCTTTGCGACAAGTCGAGCTTTATAGACGGTCACATTACCATCAGCATCAGTTTTCTTTTTGAAAATCCATTTGTTCTCCACGGCCTTTCGGTCGTGAGGTAGTTCCACCAAGTTCCAAACTTGATTTTCATACATGGATTCCATCTCGGATTTCATGGCTTCTAACCATTTGTTGGAATCCGGGCTCATCATCGCTTCTTCATACGTCACAGGGTCATCATTTTCATCAACCATGAAATTCATGACAGGATTTCCGTACAGCTCGGGAGCTGCACGCGTCCTGTTTGACCTGCGAGGTTCGGTAGTACTCTCTTTCGGAGTTTCATGATCATTATCATTAGTTCCCTCTTCAACAGGTGGAGCCAACTCCGGAACAACTTCTGGCGCTGCGCTACTCGCCATACTTTGAAGAGAAGGTTCCACAACCTCTTCGAGTTCTACCTTCCGACTACTCACACCTTTCGCGAGAAACTCTTTCTCTAGAAAGGATCCATTCTTGGCAACAAAAACCTTGCCCTCGGATTTGTGATAGAAGGAATACCCAATAGTTTCTTTAGGGTATCCTATGAAGACGCATTTTTCCGCTTTGGGTTCGAGTTTATCCGGTTGAAGTTTCTTCACATAAACATCGCATCCCCAAACTTTAAGAAATGACAGCTTAGGTTTGTTTCCAAACCATAATTCATACGGTGTCTTTTCAACGGATTTAGATGGTGCCCGATTTAAAGTGAATGCAGCAGTTTCTAGTGCATATCCCCAAAATGACAACGGCAAGTCCGTCAGAGACATCATAGATCGAACCATATCTAATAAAGTACGATTACGACGTTCCGACACACCATTTCGCTGTGGTGTTCCGGCAGGTGTGAGTTGTGAAACAATTCCACACTCTTTCATGTGAGTGCTAAACTCGTAACTTAGATACTCACCTCCACGGTCGGACCGTAGAAATTTGATCTTTCTATTACGATGATTTTCCACTTCATTCTGAAATTCCTTGGACTTTTCAAAGGTTTCAGACTTGTGTTTCATCAAGTAGATATAACCGTATCTACTCAAATCATCCGTGAAAGTAACAAAATAACGATATCCACCTCGCGCCTACACACTCATTGGACCACATACATCAGAATGTATGATTTCCAATAAATCTGTCGCCCGTTCCATTGAACCGGAAAACGGCGTTCTAGTCATCTTGCCCATAAGGCATGGCTCACATGTATCAAATGATTCATAATCAAGTGATTCCAAAAGTCCATCCGAATGGAGCTTCTTCATGCGTTTAACGCCAATATGACCTAGACGGCAGTGCCACATATATGCGGATATATCATCATTAAGTTTAATCCTTTTAGCATCAACATTATGAATATGTGTAACATTATCATCGAGATCTAATAGAAATAAACCATTCATCATCGGTGCATGACCATAAAAGATTTCATTCATATAAATGGAACAACCATTGTTCTCGGATTTAAATGAATAACCACTTCGCATCAAACACGATCCAGATACAATGTTCATGCTCAGTGTAGGCACCAGATAACATTTATTCAAGTTTATAACTAATCCCGACGGTAAGTGGAGAGGCAGCGTTCCGACGGCGATCACATCAACACTTGATCCATTGCCGACACGCATCTTGACCTCACCCCTTGCTAGCGGTCGCTTGTTCCGCAGCCCCTGATTCGAGTTACAAATATTAGCAACTGAACCGGTATCAAATACCCAGGTGCTACTGCGAGCACTAGTCAAGTACACATCAATAACATGTATATCATATATACCTTTGTTTGCCTTGCCGGCCTTCTTGTCTGCCAGATACTTGGGGCAGTTGCGCTTCCAATGGCCAGTCCCCTTACAATAGTAGCACTCGGTATCAGACTTAGGTCCAACTCGGGGTTTCTTTTCAGGCGCGGCAACAGGCTTGCCGCCCTTACTTCCCTTCCTTTTTCCCTTCTTGTCTTTCTTGAAACCAGTGTTCCTATTGATCATCAACACTTGATGTTCCTTTTTGATCTCCACTTCTGCAGTTTTAAGCATTGACAGAAGCTCGAGGAGAGACTTCTTCATGCCTTGCATATTATAGTTCATCACAAAGCTCTTATAGCTAGGTGGCAGAGACTGCAGAACACGATGGATGCCTAAGTCAATGGGAATCGATATTCCCAAGGACACAAGCTTATCGGCGTAACCCGACATCTTGAGTACATGCTCACTAACGGAGCTGTGCTCTTCCATCATGCAGCTAAAGAACTTTTCTGAAGCGTTGTAGCTCTCTACAGCAGCATGTGTGTCGAAAATCATTTTCAACTCACCCATTGTATCAAATGCATTGCCGTTTTCGAAACGCTTTCGAAGTTCTGGCTCTAGCCCATACAATATGCCACAATGAACTAAGTTGTGGTCCTCCTGACGAGTCTGATAGACATTCTTCTCCTCGTCAGGGGCATCATCAAAAGGTGGGGGGCCTAACGGCGCTTCTAGCACATATTGCTTTTGTGCAGCAGAGAGGAGAATCCTCAAATTCATGGCCCATTCGGTAAAGTTGCTACCGTTCGTTGCTAGTTTCTCTTTCTCCATGAACACATTGAAATTAAAAGCAGGTGGTGCCATCTACAACAGAATTTGTAAAGTTTAGACTAAGTGTATGATAGATTGAGTTCAACTAATCTTTATTACGAATGAACTCCCACTCAAAAATGACATCCCTCGTGCCTTTTTGGTGATTACATGAACCAAATCCACTACACCAAGTCCGATCATCACGTGAGTCGGTATAGCTTCAAAGGCGAGCATCAAATGGGCATCATATCAACTATATGACTCATGCTTAACCTTTCGGTCCGTGTTCCGAGGCCATGTCTGTACATGCTAGGCTCGCCAAGTTAGAACCTTAGTATTCGCATGTGTAACTGTTTTACACCCGAAATATGGTCGTGGATCCAAGAACACCCGATCATCACGTGATGTCTTGGAGCGACGAAAACATAATCGGTGCGTACTAAAGGAAGAACACATTCTTATCTTGATATTTAAATGAGGGATCATCTTATTATGCTAACAAAGCGCTAAACAAGCAATATAAGATGCTATCAAACATCATATGTTTATTAGTGAAATTATATGGTTCCCGCAGATGATCTCTATCATGTGCATCGTGGTATGATCACTATCATACCTATATGTGTAAATCCAAGGTCTATGGATTTTACACGCTATGTGTGTTGTAAGAGTATCATCTCATACTTCTACTTACAACACTACCATATCATAACACTAGCCCAGCAACAATCTAAACTAGACGCCTCTAATTTATCCATTGCAAGTTTTACGTGGCTTAGGGCTTTCGAGATAGAACCGTTCTTACCTACGAACATGAACCACAACGAGGATAATCAAATTGTTGACAACTCGCTTGCAAAATAGATATTGACTATAGTAGGAGAGACAGACACCCGCTAGCCACTTATGCAAACTAGTTGCATGTCAAGCGTGGAACAGGTCTCATGTGCGAGGACATGTAAAGTTTGTCCGGGCCGCTTCATCCCACTATGCCACCAATATCCAAAATTACAACAAAGGAGCAACAACATGATCATCATCGCCCACATACTCATATGTGTACTACCCGTGTAAAGTATCTACGCATAGATCCGGCTCTGATACCACTGTAGGGTTCGCAGCATAGAAAACAAAAAATTTCCTACGATGTGAACTATATACCAAGATCTATATATACTAGATACAAACAACGGGCGGATGTATATCCGTAGAGAACATACCCTTGAAGACCGACAAAGCTTAACGAGTTCAACTCGTGGTTGATGTAGACGATCTCTTGCCGATCTCAAGATCGAGAGGAAGTCCTAGCGCCGCAAATCAGCAGCGCATCCGTGCTCGCACACACGTTCGAGGCACCGAGCAACCTCCGCCTCCTCGCTCCAGCGATGCAGCGGAAGCACAACTCTTTCTTGCCGAATAGCCACCGGGAACATGTATCTCGCTAGTCCGAGACCATGGGGAATAAATTCTAGAGGGGGAGAGAGATCCTTCACGAGGAGGTGTGAGAGACAAGTGAGGAGGGGGCTCCTTTTATAGGAGGAGGGGGGGCACCCAAGGGGGTGGCCGCCGGCCATGGGGGCTGCCCCCTCCCCTCCTTCATTCATGTGGGTGGACACTCCACTCACAAAATGCCCTTTAAATTTCCTCCACTCAAAAGTCCACTCAAATTCCCATTAAATTTCCACCAAATTTAATGCAAACTCTCATTAAATAAAACTCTTTTATTTTATTCAGAATTTTGTCAATTACTTTAATGACAAACATTCACAAATAACCCCTTGCTAGAATTCTATTTCACATGCATAACCACTTTATGCAATTTCACCCGAAAACCTGTTTCGGTATCTAGTGAAATAAATTCCTGCGCTTGTTCATTCTTTCGGCATGAAACATTTGCTCCAATTGGATGTCGGTGTCTCTTAAGTGTGTCACCCTACGGTTCGTGAATAATGCGGACATGATCGAGACCCCTCTCGGATCAATAATCAGAAGCGGGATCTGGAGACCCATACTGACTCCCACACATTCAACGATGACTTTCTTGTGATCGTCGGAACCTTTTACGCTAGTATCTTAATCCCTTTGTTTCACGATATATTACATGTCCGAGATTCGATCATCGGTATCTCCATACCTAGTTTGATCTCGTTACCGACATGCACTCTTTTCTCGTTCCTGTGATATAACATTCTAGTGATCAAATCACTTGCTTGCAAGCTAATCAATGTGATATCACCGAGAGGGCCCAGAGTATATCTATCCGTCATCGGGATGAACAAATTCCACTCTCGATCCATGAGCCTCAACATAACACTTTATTAGTTCTGAATCCATCTTTATAATCACCCTGTTACGGTGTGACGTTTGATGTTATCAAGAAACTCTTCCGGTGTTAGTGATTGACATGATCTCATGGTCTAAGGATTAGGATCACTTCGTAAGTTGTTATAGCAATATAAACTCAATGACTTTGATCGTAATGCTATACTTCGGATGAATGTTCATCACACCATTACACTAATGTTGTGATCCCGTTATTAACAACATCCAATGTCCATGATCAGGAAACCTTGATCATCTTGTTAATCAACGAGCTAGTTTATGAGAGAGGCATAACTAGGAACTTTCTGTTTGTTTATTAAACACACATGTATTAACGTTTCCGTATTAATACAATTATAGCATGCAAAATAAACATCTATCATATACTTGGAATACACATAATAAACACTTTATTATTGCCTCTCAGGGCATATTCCCTTCACTTCAGACAGTTGCGCTTCCAGTGAACCTTGTCCTTGCAATAGAAGCACTCAGTGTCCGACTTAGGACCAGACTTGAGCTTCTTCTCAGCAGGGGCAGTGTGCTTGCCGCCGCCCTTCTTGAAGGGCTTCTTTGCACCCTTACCTTTCTTGAAGGTGGGGGGCTTGTTGACCATCAACACATGATTATCCTTTTTGATGTCCACTTCCGCAGCCTTCAGCTTTGCGAAGAGCTCGGTGATCGTATCAGTGGAACCAATCTGATTATGAGTCACTACAAAACTTTTGTAGCTGGGAGGGAGTGATTGCAGAACCCTGTCAATCTTGAGCTCCTCTGGAATCTTGCAGTCCAGTTTCTCAAGGCGTTGAGTGTAGCCCGACATCTTAATGGCGTGCTCACTAACGGAACTCCCTTCCTCCATCTTGCAGTTAAAGAACTTCTCATATATCTCATATCTCTCAGAACGGGCTTGAGTTTGAAACATGGTTTTCAGCTCCTCGAGAATCTCAAAGGGCCCGGGATAGTCTTCAAAACGATTTTGAAGGTCCGATTCCATAGCAAACAACATGCTTCTCTTAATCACACCATAATCATCTTTGCGCGACTGATAGACAACTTTCTCATCAGCCGGCGCAGTGGCAGCAGGGGCGTCACCTAACGCACTTTCAAGGACATAGTCCTTTTGACCGCCAGAGAGAATGATTCTCAGATTGCGGAACCAATTGGTGAAGTTAGACCCATTGTTTTTAAGCTTTTCCTTCTCAGCAAAAACGTTGAAGTTGAAGTTGGACTTAGCCATTTGATCTACAATATTTGCAAGTACAAATTAGACTATGTTCATGATAACTAGTTCAACTTTTAATCAAATTACTAGATGAACTCCCACTAAATTCAACATCCCTCAAGTTGTTTAGTGAACACGATCTAAATTCACCACACCTAATCCGATCTTCACGAGAAGAGATGTGTTTCAATGGTGGACAACGAAGTGTCGATCATATCATTCATATGACTCATGCTTAACCTTTCGGTTCATGTGTTCCGAGGCCATATCTGTACATGCTAGGCTCGTCAAGTTAGACCCAAGTATTTCCGAGTGTGCAAAACTGGCTTGCACCCGTTGTATGTGAGCGTAGAGTCTATAGCACCCGATCATCACGTGATGCTTGGACACGACGAACTTTCGCAACGGTGCATACTCGGGGAGAACACAGTTTTTATCTTGATCTTTTAAGTGAGGAATCATCTTATAATGCTACCGTCACGATCTAAGCATAATAAGATACATAAAAGGATAAACATCACATGCATATAACTTTATGTGACATGGTATAGCCAATCTTCGCACAATGATTTCCATCTTGTGCGTGCCGGCATGATCTCCATCACTCCACCATGATTGCCTCCACCACGAATAGCAACTACAACTATTGCTAACTACTTAGCGATAAAGTGAAACTATTACATGGCGTATAAGAAGTTGACACACAGGTCATACACAATTATAAAGACAACCATATGACTCCTGCCGGTTGTGTACTCATCGACATGCAAGTCGTGAAACATTACAAAACATGATCATCGCATACATTATACACATCACATCTTGGGTCATACCACATCACAGAAAACACTCCCCCTGCAAAAACAAGTTAGACGCCTCTACTTTGTTGTTGCATGTTTTACGTGGCTTATGGGAGTAGATGCTAAGAACGATTCTTACCTACGGAAAGCCACAACGGTGATATTATGGTTGCCAAACTCCGATGTAGATCCCATGAAAACTATAGTGAGAGAAACTGACATCCACCAGCCGCATGTGTGGAACAAGCCACACGTCAAGTGCGGAGCCGGTCTCGCGAACGACGTCGCGTAAGGTTGGCCTGGACCGCTCCAATCTCACTATCCCGCGTCATAAGAAGAACACAAACAAGAGGCTTGCAACAGAAAACATCAACGCCCGCAACAACCATGTTGCGTTCTACTCGTGAAACACATCTACGCATAGATCTAGCTCTGATACCACTGAAGGGTTTCGCGGCATAGTAAATCAAAATTTTCTACGGATGCGAACAGAGGGAAAGCCAAGATCTAATCTAGGAGATGCAAAACGAGAGAGATTGGATTAGATCTTCATACCCTTGAAGATTCGCACAGCGGAACGTTCGTCGGAACGTGGGTGATGTAGTCGTACTCGCTTCTCCTCCTCGCGATCCGATCCGATCTAGCACCACAAGTGGCGATGCCTCCGTGAGATGCACACGTGCAGCACCTCGAAGTCTCCTCCTTCCTCGGTCCAGCAAGTATGGTGGAGAAACGGATTGGATCTACAACGCGACGGCGCGGTGTATGTGGTGGAGAGTTTCTGCAGCAGGGCTTCGCCTACACGCAGTCGGGAGGGAGAGATAGAGGAGGGCAGCAGGGCGACTGGCTTGAGGGGAAGGTGTAGGGGGGTGGTGCACCCCTAGCCCTCTTTATATAGAGGGGTGGGGGCAGCCCTAGCCCCTCCCCAAAGCCCAAACCAGCGGCCAAAGGAGGAGGAGTGGGGGGCAAGGAAACCCCCCCTTCTAGAAGCTCCAATTAGGGTTTTATCCCTTCTTGGCCGGCTGGGCCCTATGGGGCCTTGTGCCCCTGGCCCAATGCGGCCAGGGAACTCCCTCATAGGCCCATGCCCCCTCCCGGAAGGTGGGGCCATGTTGGTCCCATTCCGGAAGGTTCTAGAAGCTTCCGGTACAATAACGATTAACCCGGAACAATTCCGAACTCCAAAAACTGCACTGCCTTATATGAATCTTATTCTCCGGACCATTCCAGAACCTCTCGTGATGTCCCGGATCCCATCCGAGACTCCGAACAAAAACTCATAAACCAATTATCCAATCTATCCTAGCGTCGAGACACGTTAAGTGTGTGACCCTGCGGGTTCGAGAATATGCAGACATGATCTTCTATAAATAATCAACAGCGGGGTCTGGAAACCCATATTGACTCCCACACATTCATCGATGATCATATCGGATGAACCACGATGACAGGATTCAATCAATCCCATATATATTCCCTTCGTCTCGCGATATTTTACTTGCCCGAGATTTGATCGTCGGTACCGTCATACCTAGTTCAATCTCATTCACAGCAAGTACTTTACTCGTTTCGTAATCCGATATCACTTTGTGATTAACTCCTTAACCACATGCTTGCAAGCGGTGTTGATATCGATTACCGAGTGGGCCCGAAGTATATCTCTCCGACTTGGGAGGGACAAATCCCATCTCGATACATACAACCCAACAGATACTTTCCGATCACCTGAGAGACACCTTTATGATCACCCTCTCATAGGATGACGTTTGATGACCTCAATGCTTTCTTCCGATACCAGGGAGTTGTATTATCTCATGGTCTAAGGAATACAATATTTGACATAGGAAAAGCTTCGCAAAGATGAACACGACGACACGATCTAATTGCTTCGCTTAGTTTGGGTCTGTCCATCATATCATTCTCCCAATGATATGATCTCATTATTAATCGACAACTCATGTCCATGGTTAGGAAACCTTAACCACCATTAATCAATGAGCTAGTCCATAGAGGCGTACTAGGGACACGGTGTTGTTCACAAACCACACAAGTATTAAAGTTCCGCTTAATACAATTCTAGCATGGAATATAAACATTATCATGAACAAGAATTATAATAACAACAGCTTTATTATTGCCTCTGGGGCATAATTCCAACACTTCTTGCTCGTGTTGCTCTTGGGGATGAGCGCACTGTTGAGACTCCTATGGAGCTTAATGGTAAGCTTCGTCCTACTGATGGTGATCCTCTTCCTGACCCGACGCGTTATTGCCATCTTGTTGGGAGTCTTGTTTATCTTGTTGTCACTCGTCCTGAGATATCTTATCCTGTTCATATTCTGAGTCAGTTTGTCTTAGCTCCTACCACTGTTCACTATAGTCATCTCCTTCGTGTTCTTCGTTATCTTCGTGGCACGATCACTCGTCGCCTTTTCTTTCCTCGTTCCAGCTCCCTCCAGCTTCAGTGCTACTCGGATGCTACGTGGGCGAGTGATCCTACGGATCGTCGTTCCCTTTCTGCTTACTGTGTGTTTCTTGGTGGTGCGCTCATTTCTTGGAAGACGAAGAAACAGACAGCGGTTTCCCGTTCGAGTGTTGAGGCTGAGTTGAGAGCTATAGCCTTGTTGATGTTGGAGATATGCCCTAGAGGCAATAATAAATATAGTTATTATTATATCTTTGTGTTTATGATAAATGTTTATATTCATGCTATAATAGTATTAACAAGGAAACATTAATACTTGTGTGAATTGTAAACTTAAATTGAAGTCCCTAGTATAGCCTCTATACTTCACTAGCTTGTTGGTTGATTAAATGATTGTGGTTTCCATATCATGAACATTGAGATGTTATCAACAACAAGATCATATCGTTAGGAGAATGATATGGTGGACATACTCCTATTGATAAGCGTAGCATAAAGATCAAAGTCATTTCAATAGTTCAAATTGCTATATGCTTTCTGATACATAGTAACCTAATTCCTTCGACCATGAGATCATGCATATCACCTTTACCGGATGGATGCTTTGATGACATCAAACACCACACCGTAACTGGGTGGCTATAAAGGTGGCATTAAGTGTTCGGAAAGTATTGGTTGAAACACATGGATCAAGAGTGGGATTTGTCCATCCACATGACGGATAGATATACTCTGGGCCCTCTCGGTGGAATGTCATCCAATTGGCTTGCAAGCATGTGACTTGGTCACAAGGGATCACATATCACGGGAACGAGAAAAGAGTACTTATCAGTAACGAGGTTGAACTAGGTATGCAGAGATACCGACGATCATAACCTCGGATAAGTAACATATCGTGAGACAAAGGGAAATTGGTATCGTATGTAAGTGGTTCATTCGATCGCAAAGTAATCGTAGAAATATGTGGGAGCCATATGAATTTCCAGATTCCTCTATTGGTTATTGTTCGGAGAAGTGTCTCGATCATGTCCGCATAATTCACGAACCGTAGGGAGACACACTTAAGGATTCGACGTTGTTTGAGTAGTTATGGTATTATGAGAAAGAGACCGAATGTTGTTCGGAGTCTCGGATGGGATCCGGGATATCACGAGGTGATCCGGAATGGTCCGGAGAATAAGATTCATATAAGGAAAGTCCCGTTTCGGAGTTCGGGAATGATTCCGGTGTTTTCATCGGGAATGTTCTAGAAGGTTCCGGATTGTCCAGCACTCCGGGGGGGGAGGGTACATGAGTGTGTCATTGAATGATTGCATCATGTACTAAGTGTTCTTGCTGTTCCAAAAACATGAAAGTCAAATTGCCAGTTTGAAAGTCAAACGGCTAAAACAGGAAACTATGGGAAACAGTAAACTGTGGGAAACAAGCAAGAGGAGTTGGAACCAACTTGGAGGAGGAGTCCCACTCCTCCAAGCCGGCGCCCAGCCCAAGGCCGACTTGGGGAGAGACTCCCCTCCCCTGGCCGCGCCTCCCCACCTATAAAAGGAGGGGCAGGGCTCCCTCCTAGAACACACAAGTTCCTATCTTCTACCTCCGGTTTAGAGCCGTTTTGGTTTAGAGCTTCTAATTGCTTTAGCCAGCGGTTTAGAGCCTGCTAATTGGTTTAGAGCCTTCTAATTGGTGTGTCTAATTACTAGACCACTAATAGCCTCTCTCATAAGCTCCACCATACTCGCACCGGCTTAAGGCGAAGCCCTGCGGGATTTCCCCTCTACTTCCGGTTCCACGCCGTTGTGCTGCCGGAATCGCGAGGATAGTGCTACAACCTCCGTTGCCTGCTAGAACAAGGGAGAGGAAGGTCTTCGTCGAGTACCGAACGTGTGACCGACTGCGGGAGCGCTGCCGGAACGTGGCGCCGGAAGGATCGTCTACACGATCTTGAGATCGGAAAGAGTACGACTACATCACCCACGAGAATCCGCTCTCGTTAAACGCTTTGGAATCTTCGAGGGTAAGTTATTCCATCGACTCGTTGCTACAATCTAGTAGATAGATCTTGGCTTGTTTGTTTGTATGCGATAGAAAATTTTTGTTTTCCATGCTACGAACCCCTACAGTGGTATCAGAGCCGTGTCTATATGTAGATCTGTTGCATGAGTAGAACACAATGGTCATTGTGGGCGTTGATGCTTTTATTGTAGATTGCTTTTTTTGTACTTTGCATCTTGCGGTATGTTGGGATGAAGCGGCCCGGGCTAACCTAACATGACATCGTTCATGAGACTTGCTCCACGTTTGACATGCAACTTGTATTACATAAGTGGCTTTGCGGGTGCCTGTTTCTCCTAGCATAGTTAAGATCCAATTTACAACGGGTAATCAACAATGCTAGTATCAATGTTGTGGTTCTTGTTCGTAAGTTAGAACGACACTTATTGAAAGCCCCAAACCACGTAAAATATGCAAAGAAAGTAGAAGCGTCTAACTTTGTTTTGCAGGGGTGTGCAGTGATGTGATATGGCCATGATTGTGATTATATTTGATGTATGCAATGTTCCTTATTGTAAGTTGGCAACCGGCAGGAGCCATATGGTTGTCTTTAATTTATGTTAAGACCCGCGTGTCTATTCAAAGTAGTTGTAATAGTTGAAGCCGGTGGACGACAACCATGGAGAAGCATCATTGACCTTGATGCAATGCCGGTGATGATGGAGATCATGTTCGTGTTTGAAGATGGAGATCGGAAGCACAAAGAAGAAAGGCCATATCATATCACATATTATGAATTGCATGTGATGTTAATCCTTTATGCATCTTGTATTGCTTAGTAGACGACGGTAGCATTATAAGATGATCCCTCATGCACATGAATTTCAAATCATAAAATGTTCGTCCTTAGTTAGCACCGTTGCTAAAGCTTGTTGTTTCGAAGCACCACGTGATGATCGGGTGTGTTAGATTCCGCAAGTGTATACAATGTAAGCAAGCCAGATTTGCTTATGCGGTGGCTAAGGTTTGATCTTGACGAGCCTATCATGTACAGACATGGTCTCAGGAACACGGATTACCGAAAGGTAAAGCATGAATCATATAATAGATATGATGAACATGATGATTGTTCGCCATTGAAACTATATCAACTCTCGTGATGATCGGTGTTGATGTAGTGGATTTGGTTCGTGTGATCACTAAAACAATGTGAGGGATGTTGTTTTGAGTGGGAGTTCACCTAGTTTAATTTCATTAATTAATTTGAACTCAATTTGTCATAAACTTAGTCTAAACTATTGCAAATATGTTGTAGATCAATGGCAGCCCCTACCATCAATTTTAATGCGTTCCTAGAGAAAGAAAAGTTGAAAAACAATGGAAGCAACTTCGCGGATTGGTTCCGCAATTTGAGGATTGTCCTCACAGCTGGTAATTTGACCTATGTGCTGGATGCACCGCTGGGTGACCCACCTGCAGCTGATGCTCCCGATGAAGTAAAGAATGTTTACCTCGCTCGGAAGAATCAGTACTCCATAGTTCAGTGTGCTATCTTGTATGGTTTAGAATCGGAGCTTCAGAAAAGGTTTGAAGAGTCAGACCCATATGATATTGTCGAGGATCTCAAATTAATTTTTGAGACTCATGCGGCAATTGAAAGTTATGAAGCTTCTGAAAAGTTCTTTAACTGCAATATGGAAGAGGGCAGCTCCGTCAGTGAGCATGTGCTTAAGATGTCTGGGCACGCAAACAAACTTCAAAGCTTGGGTATAGTGATTCCTAATGCTTTGGGGGTTTACCGCGTCCTCCAGTCATTGCCACCAAGTTACAGGAACTTTGTGATGAACTACAACATGCAGAACATGAACAAAGAGTTGCCAGAACTATTTGCTATGTTAAAATCTGCAGAAGTGGAGATCAAGAAAGAGCACCAAGTGTTGATGGTCAATAAGACCACCAAATTCAAGAAGGGCAAGTCTAAGCAAAAGGGACACTTCAAGAAGGGTGGTAAGAAAGTTACCACGCCGACGAAGAAAACCAAGGCTGGACCAAAGCCTGAAACTGAGTGCTCTTACTGCAAGGGAGTAGGTCACTGGAAGCGGAATTGCCCAAAGTACTTGGCGGATTTGAAGAACGGCAACATCAAGAAGAAAGGTATATCTGATATACATGTTATTGATGTGTATCTCACTAGTATTCGTAGTAGTGCCTGGGTATTTGATACTGGTTCGGTTGCTCATATTTGTAACTCGAAACAGGTGCTGCAGAATAAACGGAAGCTAGCGAAGAACGAGGTGACGATGCGCGTGGGAAACGGATCAAAGGTTGATGTGATCGCGGTCGGCACGCTACCTCTTCATCTACCATCGGGATTAGTTTTATACTTAAATAATTGTTATTTGGTGCCTGCGTTGAGCATGAACATTATATCGGGATCTTGTTTATTGCGAGACGGTTACTTGTTTAAATCTGAGAATAATGGTTGTTCTATTTATATGAGTAATATGTTTTATGCACATGCACCTTTGATAGATGGTCTATTCTTATTGAATCTCGATAGTGGAAATACACATATCAACAACATTGAGGCTAAACGTTTGAAATCAAGCGATAATTCAACCTATATGTGGCACTGTCGTCTTGGTCACATCGGAGTGAAACGTATGAAGAAACTCCATTCCGATGGACTTCTTGAATCACTTGATTTTGAATCACTTGAAAGATGCGAAGCATGTCTGATGGGTAAAATGACTAAGACTCCATTTTCTGGTATGATGGAGCGAGCTACGGACTTATTGGAAATCATACATACCGATGTGTGTGGTCCAATGAGTGTAGCATCGCGCAGTGGTTATCGTTATGTTCTTACCTTCACGGATGACTTGAGTAGATATGGGTATATCTATTTCATGAAACATAAGTCCGAAACTTTCGAGAAGTTTAAGGAGTTTCAAAGTGAGGTAGAGAATCAACGTAACAAGAAGATTAAATTTCTACGTTCCGATCGTGGAGGTGAATATCTAAGTTACGAGTTTGGCGAGCATTTAAAGAAGTGCGGAATACTTTCACAATTGACACCGCCGGGAACACCACAGCGTAATGGTGTGTCCGAACGTCGTAATCGAACTCTCTTAGATATGGTTCGTTCTATGATGTCACTTACAGATTTACCGCTATCATTTTGGGGTTATGCATTAGAAACAGCCGCATTCACTTTAAATAGGGCACCGTCTAAATCCGTTGAAACGACACCGTATGAATTATGGTTTGGGAAGAAACCTAAATTGTCGTTCCTTAAAGTTTGGGGATGCGAAGCCTATGTAAAGAAGTTACAGCCGGACAAGCTTGAACCCAAAGCGGAAAAATGCGTCTTCATAGGATACCCGAAGGAAACTATTGGGTATACCTTCTATCATAGATCCGAAGGCAAAATCTTCGTTGCCAAGAATGGATCCTTTCTAGAGAAGGAATTTCTCTCGAAAGAAGTGACTGGAAGGAAAGTAGAACTCGACGAGGTTGTCGAACCTTCTCTCGAAATTGCGAGAAGCGCAGCACCGGAAGAAGTTCCTGTGGTGCCTGCACCAATAAGAGAGGAAGCTAATGATGGTGATCATGAAACTTCGGTTGAAGTTACTACAGAGCCTCGGAGGTCAACGAGAACTCGTACCACTCCAGATTGGTATGATTCCGTTATGAATGTCATGGTGGTGGTCAACACCGATGACCCCGAGACATATGAGGAAGCGATGATGAGCCCAGATTCCAATAAATGGCAAGAAGCCATGAAATCCGAGATTGGATCCATGTACGAAAACCAAGTATGGACTTTGGTGGACTTACCGGATGGCCGGAAGGCTGTCGAGAACAAATGGATTTTCAAGAAGAAAACAGATGCTGATGGTAATGTTACTGTCTATAAAGCTCGACTTGTCGCAAAAGGGTTTCGACAAATTCAAGGAGTTGACTACGATGAGACTTTCTCACCGGTAGCGAAGCTAAAGTCTGTGAGGATTATGTTAGCAACCGCTGCATATTATGATTATGAGATATGGCATATGGATGTCAAAACAGCATTCCTCAATGGAGACATTGATGAAGAGTTGTATATGATGCAACCCAAAGGTTTTGTCGATCCTAAAGATGCTAACAAGGTATGCAAGCTTCAACGGTCCATCTATGGATTGAAGCAAGCATCCCGAAGTTGGAATCAACGTTTTGATAAGGTAATCAAAAGTTTTGGTTTTATACGAACTTATGGAGAAGCTTGTATTTACAAGAAAGTGAGTGGGAGCTCTGTAGCATTCTTAATACTGTATGTGGATGACATATTGTTGATTGGGAATGATGTAGACCTTCTTAATAGTGTCAAGGAATATTTGAATAATAGTTTTTCAATGAAGGATCTTGGCGAAGCAGCTTACATATTAGGCATAAAGATTTATAGAAGATAGATCGAAACGCCAAATATCATTGTCACAGAGTACATATTTGGACAAAGTTATAAAGAAGTTTGGAATGGAAGAAAGCAAGAAAGGGTTCTTGCCCATGTTGCCCAATACGACCTTGAGTAAAACTCAAAGTCCAACATCAGCAGAAGATAGAGAAAGGATGAGTAAGACTCCCTATGCCTCAGCCATAGGATCTCTAATGTATGCCATGCTATGTACTAGACCCGACATTGCATATGCTGTTAGTTTAACTAGCAGATATCAAAGTGATCCAGGAGTGGATCATTGGACAGCGGTCAAAAACATCCTTAAGTACTTGAGAAGAACTAAGGATATGGTTCTTTCTTATGGAGGTGATGAACAACTCGTTGTTAATGGTTACACCGATGCTAGTTGGAACACCGATCCAGATGATTCTAAATCACAATCCGGATACGTATTTATTTTGAATGGTGCAGCAGTTAGCTGGAGGAGTGCAAAGCAAAGCGTTGTGGCGAGATCTTCAACTGAATCGGAATACATGGCTGCTTCGGAGGCTTCACAAGAAGCGATATGGATGAAAGAGTTCATTACAGAGCTGGGTGTGGTTCCAAGTGCGCTGGACCCAATGTCTATCTACTGTGATAACATGGGCGCCATAGCCAATGCGCAAGAACCAAGGTCACACAAGAAGCTGAAGCATATCAAACTGCGTTTTCACGCTATTCGAGAACATATCCAGGATGGGGATATAAAGATTTGCAAAGTACACACAGATCTGAATGTGGCGGATCCGTTGACTAAACCTCTCCCGAGGGCAAAACATGACCAACACCAAACTGCCATGGGTGTTCGGTATATTACCATGTAATCTAGATTAGATGACTCTAGTGCAAGTGGGAGACTGTTGGAGATATGCCCTAGAGGCAATAATATATATAGTAATTATTATATCTTTGTGTTTATGATAAATGTTTATATTCATGCTATAATAGTATTAACAAGGAAACATTAATACTTGTGTGAATTGTAAACTTAAATTGAAGTCCCTAGTATAGCCTCTATACTTCACTAGCTTGTTGGTTGATTAAATGATTGTGGTTTCCATATCATGAACATTGAGATGTTATCAAACAACAAGATCATATCGTTAGGAGAATGATATGGTGGACATACTCCTATAGACAAGCGTAGCATAAAGATCAAGTCATTTCAATAGTTCAATTGCTATATGCTTTCTGATACATAGTAACCTAATTCCTTCGACCATGAGATCATGCATATCACCTTTACCGGATGGATGCTTTGATGACATCAAACACCACACCGTAACTGGGTGGCTATAAAGGTGGCATTAAGTGTTCGGAAAGTATTGGTTGAAACACATGGATCAAGAGTGGGATTTGTCCATCCACATGACGGATAGATATACTCTGGGCCCTCTCGGTGGAATGTCATCCAATTGGCTTGCAAGCATGTGACTTGGTCACAAGGGATCACATATCACGGGAACGAGAAAAGAGTACTTATCAGTAACGAGGTTGAACTAGGTATGCAGAGATACCGACGATCATAACCTCGGATAAGTAACATATCGTGAGACAAAGGGAAATTGGTATCGTATGTAAGTGGTTCATTCGATCGCAAAGTAATCGTAGAAATATGTGGGAGCCATATGAATTTCCAGTTTCCTCTATTGGTTATTGTTCGGAGAAGTGTCTCGATCATGTCCGCATAATTCACGAACCGTAGGGAGACACACTTAAGGATTCGACGTTGTTTGAGTAGTTATGGTATTATGAGAAAGAGACCGAATGTTGTTCGGAGTCTCGGATGGGATCCGGGATATCACGAGGTGATCCGGAATGGTCCGGAGAATAAGATTCATATAAGGAAAGTCCCGTTTCGGAGTTCGGGAATGATTCCGGTGTTTTCATCGGGAATGTTCTAGAAGGTTCTGGATTGTCCGGCACTCCGGGGGGGAGGGTACATGAGTGTGTCATTGAATGATTGCATCATGTACTAAGTGTTCTTGCTGTTCCAAAAACATGAAAGTCAAATTGCCAGTTTGAAAGTCAAACGGCTAAAACAGGAAACTGTGGGAAACAAGCAAGAGGAGTTGGAACCAACTTGGAGGAGGAGTCCCACTCCTCCAAGCCGGCGCCCAGCCCAAGGCCGACTTGGGGAGGGACTCCCCTCCCCTGGCCGCGCCTCCCCACCTATAAAAGGAGGGGCAGGGCTCCCTCCTAGAACACACAAGTTCCTATCTTCTACCTCCGGTTTAGAGCCGTTTTGGTTTAGAGCTTCTAATTGCTTTAGCCAGCGGTTTAGAGCCTTCTAATTGGTTTAGAGCCTTCTAATTGGTGTGTCTAATTACTAGACCACTAATAGCCTCTCTCATAAGCTCCACCATACTCGCACCGGCTTAAGGCGAAGCCCTGCGGGATTTCCCCTCTACTTCCGGTACCACGCCGTTGTGCTGCCGGAATCGCGAGGAGAGTGCTACAACCTCCGCTGCCTGCTGGAACAAGGGAGAGGAAGGTCTTCGTCGAGTACCGAACGTGTGACCGACTGCGGGAGCGCTGCCGGAACGTGGCGCCGGAAGGATCGTCTACACGATCTTGAGATCGGAAAGAGTACGACTACATCACCCACGAGAATCCGCTCTCGTTAAACGCTTTGGAATCTTCGAGGGTAAGTTATTCCATCGACTCGTTGCTACAATCTAGTAGATAGATCTTGGCTTGTTTGTTTGTATGCGATAGAAATTTTTTGTTTTCCATGCTACGAACCCCTACAGTTGACTGCTGAGATGACTTGGTTACGATGGTTGCTTGCGGATTTTGGGGTCTCTGTTACGACACCCACTCCAGTTTTGTCTGACAGTACAGGTGCTATCAGTATTGCACGTGATCTGATAAAGCATGAGCTTACCAAGCATATTGGTGTTGATGCTTTTT
Organism: Avena sativa; assembly: GCA_916181665.1. Lineage (NCBI taxonomy): Eukaryota > Viridiplantae > Streptophyta > Magnoliopsida > Poales > Poaceae > Avena > Avena sativa. Next base: position 382,057,116 of record OV702279.1, read on the forward strand.
ATACACGTGCTTAGGTGCAGGCTCAGGTTATTACGCTTCAGTATGTGCCTTCAGAGTTACAGTTGGTGGACTTCTTTACAAAGGCACAGACTAGAGCGCAACATAATTTCTTACTCTCCAAACTCAGTGTTGTGGATCCACCATGAGCTTAAGGGGGCTGTTAGATGTATATATTTGTATATTGTAGTTTCCTCATATGTTAGGGGGCTTCCTGCATATTTGCACCTGTACCTGTACTATATATTGTGGCCTTTGGCCCCCAGATAATAGAAGTTGCTATTTCTCTAACAGTGGCAACTTCAATTTATATGCCACCTCTCTCACCCGTTGTATCACCTCAAATGGACCATAGAATTTGAAGGCGAGCTTATGATTTGCTCGGCGGGCCACAAATGGTTGCATGTACGGTTGTAGCTTCAGGTACACCATATCGCCCATTATAAATGTTCTCTTGTCCTGCCTTTATGTGATTGTGCTTTCATATGCTGCTACACACTCTCTCTCTCTCTAAGTGATGCTGCAACAGCTTGATCATTGTGTCCCTTTCTTTGAGCCATTCATCTAGTCGAGGAATTGCAACCACTGAATCCATTTAGTCTGACAGGAATGCACAAAACATTGCAAGTACCCCTTCATACACTGGTTGAGTCTTTCTGTTTGGGTGTCTAGCCGAACTCATGCACAGTTTAGTATCAAAGAGGCAAAACAGTTTCTGCCATACCTTGCTTGTGAACACCGGGTCACGATCTGAGACGATGGCTTGTGGTAGGGAGTGTAGTTTAAAAACCTCTTCATGTAAGCACTTTTCATTGACAGGACTGTGTAAGGATGAGCCAGGGGTACAAAGTGTGCATAGCGAGCAAAGTTTTCCACCACAACCATAATGCATTTAAAACCCCTAGATTAGGCAAACCATCCACAAAATCTATTATGACCACTTCCTAGGCTCCAGCAGGTACTTTTAGTGGTTGTAGCAAACCAAGATATATAAGCAACCCATTTAGGTTTTGCTTGTTGACAAACAGAGCAACTACGAACCCAATTTGTGATGAACTTATTTATTCCAGGTCAAGAGAAAATATTTTTGATTCGATGATAAGTGGCATAGAACCCAGAGTGGCCACCAACTGCACTGTCATGCAGTGCTTGAGTAATTTTGTCTTGCAATATGACACGATTTCCAAGCCAAATTCTGTTTTTGTATCGTACCAATCCATCCTTCAGGGTGAAATGGTGTACTGTTGGTGATATTGCTAGCTTCGCCATCAACTTAGCTTCTTGTGTGTGCGTTTGATATCCTGCAATGACCTCCTCGAGCCATAAGGGTTTAAATTCCACTATCGCCACTAACGAAGAGGCAGGGATAGATGGATGCCTTGACAGAGCGTTGACAACTCTGTTTTCCACGCCAAACCCAAAAGTTTGGTCAACGCTTTATGTTGCTGAGGGGTGGCCAGCCTTTTCTTAGTTAAATTCACCAGGCTATGTTGATCTATTTTAATGTAAAACTCAACGTGTTGCAAATATGATCTCCATTTTTCTATTGCCAGCAAGATCGCCAAACATTCTTTTCCGTAGGTGGAGAGTGACTGTTGTCTTGGTCCCTGAACTTTACTCAGGAATGCCAAAGGATGTCCATCTTGGAGAAGTACGACTCGATTCCTTTGTCGCTAGCATCTGTTTCTACAATGAAACGTTTGCTGAAATCTAGCACAGCAAAAATAGGTGCTGCCGTCAATGCTTTCTTGTGATCTTGGAACGATGCTTCTGTCTCTAGAGTCCAAATGTATTGCACTGCTTTTTTTCAGCAGAGACGACATCAGTTTACTGATAATGTCATAGCCTTTTATAAATTTTTTGTAGTACCCTGACGTACCCAGAAAACTTCTCAACTACTTGACATTCTAGGGAGCTTACCATTTGACAATGGGTGCAATTTTTAGTGGGTCAGTTGCAACTCCTTGAGAACTGATCATATGTCCTAAGTATGCCAATTGCGATTCAGAAAAATGACATTTACTCTTCTTGACTTTAAGATGGTGTTTAGTTAACATCTCAAACACTTGTCTCACATGCTGAACATGTTCGCTTAAGGATCTCCTGTAAATGAGGATATCATCTATGAAAACTAATATGAATTTCCTGAGGTCAGGAGCAAGAACTAAATTCATAACCCCCTGGAAGGTAGTAGGTGCACCCAGGGGCAGAGGACCTTCTGTGGCAAGCTATGGTGTCCGCCATACCTTGATTCTGGCGCTTCTAGATCCAGTTAGTGTTTAAGTGGTATGTCCCGGTTGCCTTATGTATTTTCTTTTCATCTGTTTTGTCTTGTATAAACTAATTCTGAAGTTCTCTCTATTCCAAAATAGATGTCTCAGATTTGTCAAAATCTTGATAAATCTAGACACTATTTAATATATAGGTTCATCCAAATTTTGCTAAATCTAAGACATCTATTTGGGATAGAGGGAGTAATATTTTCATGTTTCTTTGACAGGTCAAGTCTATATGTTTAATAAATTTATAGTGAACTGTTGTCTTAAGTTCCATTTAATTACAGAGGTAATTTCTATCTTTGTTATGCGCGGACAAGCATATTATATAGTTACTCTGCAATATTAATTATGGATTGTTGTATATTTTATAAGCATATATTTAGTAAAAAAATATTGTGATGCTATTAGTTTCGTCACACCAAAAAATATTTTCGTCCTCCGCCACTGGGTGCACCAGTCAATTCATAAGGCATCACTTTATATTCAAAATGGCTATGGTGTGTTTGGAATGTTGTTTTGTGTATATCTTCTTCTGCCATTCGGAATTGATGATACACAACTCCCAAATCCAGTGTGGTAAACCATGTAGGTCCAGATAATTCATCCAGCATCTCACCTATGACAAGAAGGGGATACTTATTTTTGACAGTCATAGCATTTAAATGTCTGAAATCTTGGCAGAGACGCCAAAACAAGTCTTTATTTTTGACCAAGAGGTAAGGGGCTGAAAAAGGACTATTCTCTCCATTTAGAAATACAAGATGTTTTTGTAGGGGTTCGTAGCATGGAAAACAAAAAATTTCTATCGCATACAAACAAACAAGCCAAGATCTATCTACTAGATTGTAGCAACGAGTCGATGGTATAACTTACCCTCGAAGATTCCAAAGCGTTTAACGAGAGCGGATTCTCGTGGGTGATGTAGTCGTACTCTTTCCGATCTCAAGATCGTGTAGACGATCCTTCCGGCGCCACGTTCCGGCAGCGCTCCCGCAGTCGGTCACACGTTCGGTACTCGACGAAGACCTTCCTCTCCCTTGTTCCAGCAGGCAGCGGAGGTTGTAGCACTCTCCTCGCGATTCCGGCAGCACAACGGCGTGGTACCGGAAGTAGAGGGGAAATCCCGCAGGGCTTCGCCTTAAGCCGGTGCGAGTATGGTGGAGCTTATGAGAGAGGCTATTAGTGGTCTAGTAATTAGACACACCAATTAGAAGGCTCTAAACCAATTAGAAGGCTCTAAACCGCTGGCTAAAGCAATTAGAAGCTCTAAACCAAAACGGCTCTAAACCGGAGGTAGAAGATAGGAACTTGTGTGTTCTAGGAGGGGAGCCCTGCCCCTCCTTTTATGGGTGGGGAGGCGCGGCCAGGGGAGGGGAGTCCCTCCCCAAGTCGGCCTTGGGCTGGTCGCCGGCTTGGAGGAGTGGGACTCCTCCTCCAAGTTGGTTCCAACTCCTCTTGCTTGTTTCCCACAGTTTCCTGTTTCCCACAGTTTCCTGTTTTAGCCGTTTGACTTTCAAACTGGCAATTTGACTTTCATGTTTTTGGAACAGCAAGAACACTTAGTACATGATGCAATCATTCAATGACACACTCATGTACCTTCCCCCCCCCCGGAGTGCCGGACAATCCGGAACCTTCTAGAACATTCCCGATGAAAACACCGGAATCATTTCCGAACTCCGAAACGGGACTTTCCTTATATGAATCTTATTCTCCGGACCATTCCGGATCACCTCGTGATATCCCGGATCCCATCCGAGACTCCGAACAACATTCGGTCTCTTTCTCATAATACCATAACTACTCAAACAACGTCGAATCCTTAAGTGTGTCTCCCTACGGTTCGTGAATTATGCGGACATGATCGAGACACTTCTCTGAACAATAACCAATAGAGGAATCTGGAAATTCATATGGCTCCCACATATTTCTACGATTACTTTGCGATCGAATGAACCACTTACATACGATACCAATTTCCCTTTGTCTCACGATATGTTACTTATCCGAGGTTATGATCGTCGGTATCTCTGCATACCTAGTTCAACCTCGTTACTGATAAGTACTCTTTTCTCGTTCCCGTGATATGTGATCCCTTGTGACCAAGTCACATGCTTGCAAGCCAATTGGATGACATTCCACCGAGAGGGCCCAGAGTATATCTATCCGTCATGTGGATGGACAAATCCCACTCTTGATCCATGTGTTTCAACCAATACTTTCCGAACACTTAATGCCACCTTTATAGCCACCCAGTTACGGTGTGGTGTTTGATGTCATCAAAGCATCCATCCGGTAAAGGTGATATGCATGATCTCATGGTCGAACGAATTAGGTTACTATGTATCAGAAAGCATATAGCAATTTGAATTATTGAAATGACTTTGATCTTTATGCTACGCTTATCAATAGGAGTATGTCCACCATATCATTATCCTAACGATATGATCTTGTTGTTGATAACATCTCAATGTTCATGATATGGAAACCACAATCATTTAATCAACCAACAAGCTAGTGAAGTATAGAGGCTATACTAGGGACTTCAGTTTAAGTTTACAATTCACACAAGTATTAATGTTTCCTTGTTAATACTATTATAGCATGAATATAAACATTTATCATAAACACAAAGATATAATAATAACTATATTTATTATTGCCTCTAGGGCATATCTCCAACAGTCTCCCACTTGCACTAGAGTCATCTAATCTAGATTACATGGTAATATACCGAACACCCATGGCAGTTTGGTGTTGGTCATGTTTTGCCCTCGGGAGAGGTTTAGTCAACGGATCCGCCACATTCAGATCTGTGTGTACTTTGCAAATCTTTATATCCCCATCCTGGATATGTTCTCGAATAGCGTGAAAACGCAGCTTGATATGTTTCATCTTCTTGTGTGACCTTGGTTCTTGCGCATTGGCTATGGCGCCCATGTTATCACAGTAGATAGACATTGGGTCCAGCGCACTAGGAACCACACCCAGCTCTGTAATGAACTCTTTCATCCATATCGCTTCTTGTGAAGCCTCCGAAACAGCCATGTATTCCGATTCAGTTGAAGATCTCGCCACAACGCTTTGCTTTGCACTCCTCCAGCTAACTGCTGCACCATTCAAAATAAATACGTATCCAGATTGTGATTTAGAATCATCCGGATCGGTGTTCCAACTAGCATCGGTGTAACCATTAACAACGAGTTGTTCATCACCTCCATAAGAAAGAACCATATCCTTAGTTCTTCTCAAGTACTTAAGGATGTTTTTGACCGCTGTCCAATGATCCACTCCTGGATCACTTTGATATCTGCTAGTTAGACTAACAGCATATGCGATGTCGGGTCTAGTACATAGCATGGCATACATTAGAGATCCTATGGCTGATGCATAGGGAGTCTTACTCATCCTTTCTCTATCTTCTGCCGATGTCGGACTTTGAGTTTTACTCAAGGTCGTATTGGGCAACATGGGCAAGAACCCTTTCTTGCTTTCTTCCATTCCAAACCTCTTTAGAACTTTGTCCAAATATGTACTCTGTGACAATGATATTTGGCGTTTCGATCTATCTCTATAAATCTTTATGCCTAATATGTAAGCTGCTTCGCCAAGATCCTTCATTGAAAAACTATTATTCAAATATTCCTTGACACTATTAAGAAGGTCTACATCATTCCCAATCAACAATATGTCATCCACATACAGTATTAAGAATGCTACAGAGCTCCCACTCACTTTCTTGTAAATACAAGCTTCTCCATAAGTTTGTATAAAACCAAAACTTTTGATTACCTTATCAAAACGTTGATTCCAACTTCGGGATGCTTGCTTCAATCCATAGATGGACCGTTGAAGTTTGCATACCTTGTTAGCATCTTTAGGATCGACAAAACCTTTGGGTTGCATCATATACAACTCTTCATCAATGTCTCCATTGAGGAATGCTGTTTTGACATCCATCTGCCATATCTCATAATCATAATATGCAGCGATTGCTAACATAATCCTCACAGACTTTAGCTTCGCTACCGGTGAGAAAGTCTCATCGTAGTCAACTCCTTGAATTTGTCGAAACCCTTTTGCGACAAGTCGAGCTTTATAGACAGTAACATTACCATCAGCATCTGTTTTCTTCTTGAAAATCCATTTGTTCTCGACAGCCTTCCGGCCATCCGGTAAGTCCACCAAAGTCCATACTTGGTTTTCGTACATGGATCCAATCTCGGATTTCATGGCTTCTTGCCATTTATTGGAATCTGGGCTCATCATCGCTTCCTCATATGTCTCGGGGTCATCGGTGTTGTCCACCACCATGACATTCATAACGGAATCATACCAATCTGGAGTGGTACGAGTTCTCGTTGACCTCCGAGGCTCTGTAGCAACTTCAACCGAAGTTTCATGATCACCATCATTAGCTTCCTCTCTTATTGGTGCAGGCACCACAGGAACTTCTTCTGGTGCTGCGCTACTCGCAATTTCGAGAGAAGGTTCGACAACCTCGTCAAGTTCTACTTTCCTTCCAGTCAATTCTTTCGAGAGAAATTCCTTCTCTAGAAAGGATCCATTCTTGGCAACGAATGTATTGCCTTCGGATCTATGATAGAAGGTATACCCAATAGTTTCCTTCGGGTATCCTATGAAGACGCATTTTTCCGCTTTGGGTTCAAGCTTGTCCGGCTGTAACTTCTTTACATAGGCTTCGCATCCCCAAACTTTAAGGAACGACAATTTAGTTTCTTCCCAAACCATAATTCATACGGTGTCGTTTCAACGGATTTAGACGGTGCCCTATTTAAAGTGAATGCGGCTGTTTCTAATGCATAACCCCAAAATGATAGCGGTAAATCTGTAAGTGACATCATAGAACGAACCATATCTAAGAGAGTTCGATTACGACGTTCGGACACACCATTACGCTGTGGTGTTCCCGGCGGTGTCAATTGTGAAAGTATTCCGCATTTCTTCAAATGCTCGCCAAACTCGTAACTTAGATATTCACCTCCACGATCAGAACGTAGAAATTTAATCTTCTTGTTACGTTGATTCTCTACCTCACTTTGAAACTCCTTAAACTTCTCGAAAGTTTCGGACTTATGTTTCAAGAAATAGATATACCCATATCTACTCAAGTCATCCGTGAAGGTAAGAACATAACGATAACCACCGCGCGATGCTACACTCATTGGACCACACACATCGGTATGTATGATTTCCAATAAGTCCGTAGCTCGCTCCATCATACCAGAAAATGGAGTCTTAGTCATTTTACCCATCAGACATGCTTCGCATCTTTCAAGTGATTCAAAATCAAGTGATTCAAGAAGTCCATCGGAATGGAGTTTCTTCATACATTTCACTCCGATGTGACCAAGACGACAGTGCCACATATAGGTCGAATTATCGCTTGATTTCAAACGTTTAGCCTCAATGTTGTTGATATGTGTATTTCCACTATCGAGATTCAATAAGAATAGACCATCTATCAAAGGTGCATGTGCGTAAAACATATTACTCATATAAATAGAACAACCATTATTCTCAGATTTAAACAAGTAACCGTCTCGCAATAAACAAGATCCTGATATAATGTTCATGCTCAACGCAGGCACCAAATAACAATTATTTAAGTATAAAACTAATCCCGATGGTAGATGAAGGGGTAGCGTGCCGACCGCGATCACATCAACCTTTGATCCGTTTCCCACGCGCATCGTCACCTCGTTCTTCGCTAGCTTCCGTTTATTCTGCAGCACCTGTTTCGAGTTACAAATATGAGCAACCGAACCAGTATCAAATACCCAGGCACTACTACGAGTACTAGTGAGATACACATCAATAACATGTATATCAGATATACCTTTCTTCTTGATGTTGCCGTTCTTCAAATCCGCCAAGTACTTTGGGCAATTCCGCTTCCAGTGACCTTCTCCCTTGCAGTAAAAGCACTCGGTATCAGGCTTAGGTCCAGCCCTGGTCTTCTTCGTCGGCGTGGTAGCTTTCTTACCACCCTTCTTGAAGTGTCCCTTTTGCTTAGACTTGCCTTTCTTGAATTTGGTGGTCTTATTGACCAACAACACTTGGTGCTCTTTCTTGATCTCCACTTCTGCAGATTTCAACATGGCAAAGAGTTCTGGCAACGTCTTGTTCATGTTCTGCATGTTGTAGTTCATCACAAAGTTCTTGTAACTTGGTGGTAGTGATTGGAGGACACGGTAAATCCCCAAAGCATTAGGAATCACTATACCCAAGCTTTGAAGTTTGTTTGCGTGCCCAGACATCTTAAGCACATGCTCACTGACGGAGCTGCCCTCTTCCATCTTGCAGTTAAAGAACTTTTCAGAAGCCTCATAGCTTTCAATTGCCGCATGAGTCTCAAAAATCAATTTGAGATCTTCGACAATATCATATGGGTCTGAATCCTCAAACCTTTTCTGAAGCTCCGATTCCAAACCATACAAGATAGCACACTGAACTATGGAGTACTGATTCTTCCGAGCGAGGTAAACATTCTTTACTTCATCGGGAGCATCAGCTGCAGGTGGGTCACCCAGCGGTGCATCCAGCACATAGGTCAAATTACCAGCTGTGAGGACAATCCTCAAATTGCGGAACCAATCCGCGAAGTTGCTTCCATTGTTTTTCAACTTTTCTTTCTCTAGGAACGCATTAAAATTGATGGTAGGGGCTGCCATTGATCTACAACATATTTGCAATAGTTTAGACTAAGTTTATGACAAATTGAGTTCAAATTAATAATAAAATTAAACTAGGTGAACTCCCACTCAAAACAATATCCCTCACATTGTTTTAGTGATCACACGAACCAAATCCACCATATCAACACCGATCATCACGAGAGTTGACATAGTTTCAATGGCGAACAATCGACATGTTCATCACATCTACTATATGATTCATGCTTTACCTTTCGGTGATCCGTGTTCCGAGACCATGTCTGTACATGCTAGGCTCGTCAAGATCAAACCTTAGTTTCTGCATGAGCAAATCTGGCTTGCTCACGTTGTATACACTTGCAGAATCTAACACACCCGATCATCACGTGGTGCTTCGAAACAACAAGCTTTAGCAACGGTGCTAACTAAGGGTGAACACTTTATGATTTGAAATTGATGTGCATGAGGGATCATCTTATAATGCTACCGTCGTCTACTAAGCAATACAAGATGCATAAAGGATTAACATCACATGCAATTCAATATATGTGATATGATATGGCCTTTCTTCTTTGTGCTTCCGATCTCCATCTTCAAGCACGAACATGATCTCCATCATCACCGGCATTGCATCAAGGTCAATGACGCTTCTCCATGGTTGTCGTCCACCGGCTTCAACTATTACAACTACTTTGAATAGACACGCGGGTCTTAACATAAATTAAAGACAACCATATGGCTCCTGCCGGTTGCCAACTTACAATAAGGAACATTGCATACATCAAATATAATCACAATCATGGCCATATCACATCACTGCACACCCCTGCAAAACAAAGTTAGACGCCTCTACTTTCTTTGCATATTTTACGTGGTTTGGGGCTTTCAATAAGTGTCGTTCTAACTTACGAACAAGAACCACAACATTGATACTAGCATTGTTGATCACCCGTTGTAAATTGGATCTTAACTATGCTAGGATAAACAGGCACCCACAAAGCCACTTATGCAATACAAGTTGCATGTCAAGCGTGGAGCAAGTCTCATGAACGATGTCATGTAAATTTAGCCCGGGCCGCTTCATCCCAACATACCGCAAGATGCAAAGTACACAAGAAGTAATTGACAATAAAAGCATCAACGCCCACAATGACCATTGTGTTCTACTCGTGCAACAGATCTACATATAGACACGACTCTGATACCACTGTAGGGGTTCGTAGCATGGAAAACAAAAAATTTCTATCGCATACAAACAAACAAGCCAAGATCTATCTACTAGATTGTAGCAACGAGTCGATGGTATAACTTACCCTCGAAGATTCCAAAGCGTTTAACGAGAGCGGATTCTCGTGGGTGATGTAGTCGTACTCTTTCCGATCTCAAGATCGTGTAGACGATCCTTCCGGCGCCACGTTCCGGCAGCGCTCCCGCAGTCGGTCACACGTTCGGTACTCGACGAAGACCTTCCTCTCCCTTGTTCCAGCAGGCAGCGGAGGTTGTAGCAGTCTCCTCGCGATTCCGGCAGCACAACGGCGTGGTACCGGAAGTAGAGGGGAAATCCCGCAGGGCTTCGCCTTAAGCCGGTGCGAGTATGGTGGAGCTTATGAGAGAGGCTATTAGTGGTCTAGTAATTAGAAACACCAATTAGAAGGCTCTAAACCAATTAGAAGGCTCTAAACCGCTGGCTAAAGCAATTAGAAGCTCTAAACCAAAACGGCTCTAAACCGGAGGTAGAAGATAGGAACTTGTGTGTTCTAGGAGGGGAGCCCTGCCCCTCCTTTTATGGGTGGGGAGGCGCGGCCAGGGGAGGGGAGTCCCTCCCCAAGTCGGCCTTGGGCTGGGCGCCGGCTTGGAGGAGTGGGACTCCTCCTCCAAGTTGGTTCCAACTCCTCTTGCTTGTTTCCCACAGTTTCCTGTTTCCCACAGTTTCCTGTTTTAGCCGTTTGACTTTCAAACTGGCAATTTGACTTTCATGTTTTTGGAACAGCAAGAACACTTAGTACATGATGCAATCATTCAATGACACACTCATGTACCTTCCCCCCCCCCCCCGGAGTGCCGGACAATCCGGAACCTTCTAGAACATTCCCGATGAAAACACCGGAATCATTCCCGAACTCCGAAACGGGACTTTCCTTATATTAATCTTATTCTCCGGACCATTCCGGATCACCTCGTGATATCCCGGATCCCATCCGAGACTCCGAACAACATTCGGTCTCTTTCTCATAATACCATAACTACTCAAACAACGTCGAATCCTTAAGTGTGTCTCCCTACGGTTCGTGAATTATGCGGACATGATCGAGACACTTCTCCGAACAATAACCAATAGAGGAATCTGGAAATTCATATGGCTCCCACATATTTCTACGATTACTTTGCGATCGAATGAACCACTTACATACGATACCAATTTCCCTTTGTCTCACGATATGTTACTTATCCGAGGTTATGATCGTCGGTATCTCTGCATACCTAGTTCAACCTCGTTACTGATAAGTACTCTTTTCTCGTTCCCGTGATATGTGATCCCTTGTGACCAAGTCACATGCTTGCAAGCTAATTGGATGACATTCCACCGAGAGGGCCTAGAGTATATCTATCCGTCATGTGGATGGACAAATCCCACTCTTGATCCATGTGTCTCAACCAATACTTTCCGAACACTCAATGCCACCTTTATAACCACCCAGTTACGGTGTGGTGTTTGATGTCATCAAAGCATCCATCCGGTAAAGGTGATATGCATGATCTCATGGTCGAAGGAATTAGGTTACTATGTATCAGAAAGCATATAGCAATTGAACTATTGAAATGACTTGATCTTTATGCTACGCTTATCAATAGGAGTATGTCCACCATATCATTCTCCTAATGATATGATCTTGTTGTTGATAACATCTCAATGTTCATGATATGGAAACCACAATCATTTAATCAACCAACAAGCTAGTGAAGTATAGAGGCTATACTAGGGACTTCAATTTAAGTTTACAATTCACACAAGTATTAATGGTTTCCTTGTTAATACTATTATAGCATGAATGTAAACATTTATCATAAACACAAAGATATAATAATTGTAGGGGTTCGTAGCATGGAAAACAAAAAAATTCTATCGCATACAAACAAACAAGCCAAGATCTATCTACTAGATTGTAGCAACGAGTCGATGGAATAACTTACCCTCGAAGATTCCAAAGCGGTTAACGAGAGCAGATTCTCGTGGGTGATGTAGTCGTACACTTCCGATCTCAAGATCGCGTAGACGATCCTTCCGGCGCTGCGTTCCGGCAGCGCTCCCGCAGTCAGTCACACGTTCGGTACTCGACGAAGACCTTCCTCTCCCTTGTTCCAGCAGGCAGCGGAGGTTGTAGCACTCTCCTCGCGATTCCGGCAGCACAACGGCGTGGTACCGGAAGTAGAGGGGAAATCCCGCAGGGCTTCGCCTTAAGCCGGAGCGAGTATGGTGGATTATGAGAGAGGGCTATTAGTGGTCTAGAGATTAGACACACCAATTAGAAGGCTCTAAACCACAGGCTAAAAGCAATTAGAAGCTCTAAACCAAACGGCTCTAAACCTGAGATTAGAGGTGGAAACTTGTGTGTCTAGAGGAGGAGGCCTGCCCCTCCTTTTATGGGTGGAGGGGCCATGGCGCGCCAGGGAGGGAGGGAGTCCATCCCCAACTCGGCCTAGGGCTGGCCGCCGGCTTGGAGGAGAGGAACTCCTCCTCCAAGTTGGTTTCAAACTCCTCTTGCTTGTTTCCCACAGTTTCTTGTTTTAGCCGTTTGACTTTCAAACTGGACATTTGACTTTTCTGTTTTAGGATTCAATTTAATCCTTTATTTGGGACAGCAAGAACACTTAGTACATGATGCAATCATTCCAATATGTAATGACACATTCATGTACCCCTCCCCCCCGGAGTGCCGGACAATCCGGAACCTTCTAGAACATTCCCGATGAAAACACCGGAATCATTCCCGAACTCCGAAACGGGTCTTTCCTTATATGAATCTTATTCTCCGGACCATTCCGGATCACCTCGTGATATCCCAGATCCCATCCGAGACTCCGAACAACATTCGGTCTCTTTCTCATAATACCATAACTACTCAAACAACGTCGAATCCTTAAGTGTGTCTCCCTACGGTTCGTGAATTATGCGGACATGATCGAGACACTTCTCCGAACAATAACCAATAGAGGAATCTGGAAATTCATATGGCTCCCACATATTTCTACGATTACTTTGCGATCGAATGAACCACTTACATACGATACCAATTTCCCTTTGTCTCACGATAGTTTACTTATCCGAAGTTATGATCGTCGGTATCTCTGCATACCTAGTTCAACTTCGTTACCGATAAGTACTCTTTTCTCGTTCCCGTGATATGTGATCCCTTGTGAGCCAGTCACATGCTTGCAAGCTAATTGGATGACATTTCACCGAGAGGGCCCAGAGTATATCTATCCGTCATATGGATGGACAAATCCCACTCTTGATCCATGTGTTTCAACCAATACTTTCCGAACACTTAATGCCACCTTTATAGCCACCCAGTTACGGTGTGGTGTTTGATGTCATCAAAGCATCCATCCGGTAAAGGTGATATGCATGATCTCATGGTCGAAGGAATTATGTTACTATGTATCAGAAAGCATATAGCAATTGAACTAATGAAATGACTTGATCTTTATGCTACGCTTATCTATAGGAGTATGTCCATCACATCATTCTCCTAATGATATCATCCTGTTGTTAATAACATCTCTATGTTCATGATCAGGAAACCATGATCATATATTAACCAACAAGCTAGTTTAACAAGAGGCTTTACTAGGGACTCTTATTTTAGTTTACAAATCACACAAGTATTAATGTTTCCAGTTAATACAATTATAGCATGGTATGTAAACATTTATCATAAGTGTGAAGACATGATAATAACCACTTTATTATTGCCTCTTGGGCATATCTCCAACAGTCTCCCACTTGCACTAGAGTCAATAATCTAGTTTCAAACCTTTGTGTATTCAACACCTATGGCTTTCCGGTGTTGTATGTACACGCTTGCTAGTGGTTAACTGATCTCCGGATCTGACACTTCCAGGTCCGTGTGTAATTGCATGTCTTTGCGTCTCTACGCATCACTCATTCTCTAATGAGATGGCTTTGTATAAATTTGGTCTTTCGGTGTGACCTTTAGCTCTTTGGGGTTAAAAACATGTTGATAATATTGTCGCACAATATATCTTCATAGTATTATCCCACTGTGAACTTCACCTAGTTTGATAACAAACTACTTGACACAAATGCCCTCTTTTGCTGCTAAAATAGCAGTCATATACTTAGCCTTTTGTTGTAGTATCTGTCACAATGTCTTAACTTTGGAACTCATCCAAATCCATTATGGAACTCACTTTCCATTATATTGTGCGACCCTTAGTTTAGATTGAGATAAACTTAATTTGTATTTTGTGACAAAGCTAGTATCAATGTAGTACTTTTACAATGAACTAACCATCTATTTGTCACTTCTACAAATATTATACTCTTAGTTCTTCCAAAAGATCATAAGAATATCCTTACTATTGTCCAATGATCATCTTACGAATCATTCTGGTATATGCTCACAACATTTAGAGCATAGGACATATCTGGATTTATACATATCACAGTATGATTGATATAAATACTCTTTGTGATTTCATACATCAAGTATCAATCTATACTTGATTATTTGTTTCACTTTACCAAATGTCAATACACTTGAATATATCATCAACATTGAACTCATTCAATCCTTTCTGTGTGACAAGAACCTCTCTTGTAGTTTCTATATTGAACTCATTCAATATCTTGTCTATGTACTTCTGGCACAACCATATTAGCGTCTATTGATGCCAAATATTTGGGTTTTGCCTAAGTCTTTCATCGTGTTGAAATTCTTAATATGTGTTAATAAAAGATACATTATTTCCAATCAACAATATGTCTTCCACATAATGTATTAGAAACATGTCTTAGCGCTCCCACTTAATTTCTTGCAAATGCAAGCATCTTTATCGTCTCTAATGAACTTTTAAACTCCTTTAACAGTTTCATCACAGTGAAGATTCCAACTCTGCGATGCTCACTTTAACCATTGAAGTTTGCATATGCTTTTAGCATCCTTTGAATTAACAAAACCCTATGGACCGTGTTATGCACATGTCCTAGGTAACGATTCTATTAGAAGAACTTGTTTTGTTTATTCAACTACCATATAACAAATTATATGTAGTGGTTGCTACATTAATCCGTCTAGACTAAATATCACTATGAAAGATCAGATCTTGTCATAGTCAACTTTTGAACATTGTTGTGAACTCTTTCCCAACATGTCGACTATTTCATAGATGTGCAACATCCATGTCTGTTTATTTATAGATCCAAACACAACTGTAAGGTCTTACACCTTTCTCGAGGGTCCTTCAAGTTCAAAACTTGATTTCTCGTGTATGGAACTATCACGGATTTTATGGCTTCAAGCCATTTGACGGAGTCAGGGCCCATCATCGCTTCTTTGCATGTAGTCGGTTCATTATTCTCAAATAATGATTCAACCCTCAAATCTTGGTATTTGATTGTTTATCCGACCTACTTGTTTCAATAGGAACTTGGATCTCCGTGACCACAACCTTTCAGGTACGTGAGCCATGAGCTTTGTTGCTGCCTCCGGAACACTTTTCGGTGCTGCGCAACTCTGCACATATAGCTAAGGTTCTTTTAACCTTATCAAAGTTCTATTGTCCTCCCACTTAACTTTTCACGGAAAAATTCCTTCCAAAAGAAACTTGACGTTCTAAGCGACAAACACTTTTGTCTCTGGTGTTATGGAGGAATACTTAACAGTTATACAAAGACAGGTTCATCCGACTTTGGTTGCAAACATCTTTCTTATGCATAGAAAACCATTGTTTAAGAAAGGACAACTTGGGTTTTACCCCAAACCATAACTTTATATGGTGTCATTTCAACGGATTATGATGGAGCTCTTTTCAGTGGAAAAACGGTAATCTCTAAAGCTTTTAATCTTTAAAATATAATGGCATTTTTATGAATTATACCTTTGATCTTACCATGTCAAACAAGGTTTAATTACATATCTCGAACGTTCCATACTCTTATGGTGTTTCGGGAAAATGCAAATCCACGGAACGATTCCTTAAATCTTAGGTATTATGCTAAACTCTGTAACTCAAATATCTTCCTTTATGATCTTTATCATAAACTGTTTATATTCTTGTTACAATGATTTTGCACTTCATCTTGAAAGTCTTTGAACTTTTCAAATGTTTCATACTTCATCCTTATTAAGTAAATATTCATATATTCACTCAAATTTTCGGAGAAAGCATATGAAGTTGAAATCCACCGCTTTTGACTACACATAATGGATTTCGTACAACAATATGTACAAGTTCCAATAAGCTAGTCATTCGTTCCCTTTTGGCCTATGAACGAAGTTTTAATTATCTCTAGGAAAGTTTCACAAGCGTCATTTGATCAAAAATCAGAAGACTTCAAAATTCCATCCACATGGAGTTTCTTCATGTTTTCTTTCCAATGTAATTTAAACGGCGATGTCACTTCCTAAGTGATCTTCCAATCAATTTGTCTTTCGACATTTTTAGCACTAGTTTTATGGATGTGATTTCTCCAACGAGACTTGTGAATCATCCATCTTTTATGGATTACGGCAATTATTTGAACAACCCTTTTGTTCTCATAATACCTGATAAAACAAATCTTGAAGGCAAGCTTTGATGTTTAACGAGCAACACAATAACCCTTTATTTGTTCTCAATGAACATCATCACATATTCTTTTGCTAGTTACTTAGGCCATTGTAGTTCATGAATTGTGTTGTTTCGTATGACGATTCACACCAACAA
The DNA here is from genome assembly GCA_916181665.1 of Avena sativa. Lineage (NCBI taxonomy): Eukaryota > Viridiplantae > Streptophyta > Magnoliopsida > Poales > Poaceae > Avena > Avena sativa. The sequence continues at coordinate 382,074,019 of OV702279.1, forward strand.
ATTCAGTATCAAATACTTAAGAACCACATTGTTTAATAAGCAAAGAATATAGCCATAACATGTATATCATCTATATACTTAAACTGAACAATTCTAGTCTTTTCTTTTCTGCCATATATTTATGAGATTCTCTTTCAATATTTCCTTTTCTGTTTGAAAGAATCTATCAATATCATTAGTGGAGTCATACATATGACACATAGTCCAAAGCGTGTATAATTAAATACCAATGTCTTTGGACTTGCACTTTGAAGTAGATCACCATCATCAAATATTTGGTGTTCTTTCAAATTCCTTTCTTTAGTAATCTCTTGGTGTAGTAAACATTTTACCTACATCAAATATTCACCCTTATCATGGAATTGTCCATGATCAAGCTACTGTTAGCTTGTAACGATGAATTTATGAGTATAATGTTGCTATCCAAAACCTTTTGGAGGATTAGGACAACAAGTGTCTACAACCCTTTGCAAATTCTCATCAAATATGAGAACATGAACTTTGCCATATTATACTCTATCATGTTGCAACCAAAACTTCGTTTCAGATATCACAATATCTTCCACACATCATGGTTTCTGAAACAACTCTTTCAGATCCTAGATAACCTTGATATTAAGACAATTCTTTGAATATCAAGAATCATGGAAACAAACATGATACTAACACTTGGAATTGTCACTCTTGTTTTAATACCAATTATTAAACTTCATGGAGTAACCGGAACTTACTGAAAGTTTGCAATAGGAATTTTAAACTTTAGATTAACACTTCAAAAACAATATGATACCAGTTCGTAAAGTAACTAACCAGAATTTTATAGTTCTATTATCTCAATTATAACTAAGCGCAAGGTGGTAAACGGATGCCAATGACTACAACAACTATGCAAATTCACTTTGATTTAGTTTATGATAAATTGAGTTCTAATTAATAATTAAATTAATCTAGGTGAACTCCCACTCAAAACAATATCCCTCACATTGTTTTAGTGATCACACAAACCAAATCCACCACATCAAAACCGATCATCACGAGAGTTGATATAGCTTCAATGGCGAACAATCAACATGTTCATCATATCTACTATATGACTCATGCTCTACCTTTCGGTAATCCGTGCTCCTGAGGCCATGTCTGTACATGCTAGGCTCGTCAAGATCAAACCTTAGTTTCTGCATGAGCAAATCTGGCTTGCTCACGTTGTATACACTTGCAGAATCTAACACACCCGATCATCACGTGGTGCCTCGAAACAACAAGCTTTAGCAACGGTGCTAACTAAGGGTGAACACTTTATGACTTGAAATTCATGTGCATGAGGGATCATCTTATAATGCTACCGTCGTCTACTAAGCAATACAAGATGCATAAAGGAGTAACATCACATGCAATTCATAATATGTGATATGATATGGCCTTTTCTTCTTTGTGCTTCCGATCTCCATCTTCTAGCACGAACATGATCTCCATCATCACCGGCATTGCATCAAGGTCAATGACGCTTCTCCATGGTTGTCTTCCACCGGCTTCAACTATTACAACTACCTTGAATAGACACGCGGGTCTTAACAGAATTTAAAGACAACCATATGGCTCCTGCCGGTTGCCAACTTACAACAAGGAACATTGCATACATCATATATAATCACAATCATGGCCATATCACATCACTGCACACCCCTGCAAAACAAAGTTAGACGCCTCTACTTTCTTTGCATATTTTACGTGGTTTGGGGCTTTCAATAAGTGTCGTTCTAACTTACGAACAAGAACCACAACATTGATACTAGTATTGTTAATCACCCGTTGTAAATTGGATCTTAACTATGCTAGGAGAAACAGGCACCCGCAAAGCCACTTATGCAATACAAGTTGCATGTCAAGCGTGGAGCAAGTCTCATGAACGATGTCATGTAAGGTTAGCCCGGGCCGCTTCATCCCAACATACCGCAAGATACAAAGTACACAAGAAGCAATCGACAATAAAAGCATCAATGCCCACAATGACCATTGTGTTCTACTCGTGCAACAGATCTACATATAGACACGGCTCTGATACCACTGTAGGGGTTCGTAGCATGGAAAACAAAAATTTTCTATCGCATACAAACAAACAAGCCAAGATCTATCTACTAGATTGTAGCAACGAGTCGATGGAATAACTTACCCTCGAAGATTCCAAAGCGGTTAACGAGAGCAGATTCTCGTGGGTGATGTAGTCGTACACTTCCGATCTCAAGATCGCGTAGACGATCCTTCCGGCGCTGCGTTCCGGCAGCGCTCCCGCAGTCGGTCACACGTTCGGTACTCGACGAAGACCTTCCTCTCCCTTGTTCCAGCAGGCAGCGGAGGTTGTAGCACTCTCCTCGCGATTCCGGCAGCACAACGGCGTGGTACCGGAAGTAGAGGGGAAGTCCCGCAGGGCTTCGCCTTAAGCCGGAGCGAGTATGGTGGATTATGAGAGAGGGCTATTAGTGGTCTAGAGATTAGACACACCAATTAGAAGGCTCTAAACCGCAGGCTAAAAGCAATTAGAAGCTCTAAACCAAACGGCTCTAAACCTGAGATTAGAGGTGGAAACTTGTGTGTCTAGAGGAGGAGGCCTGCCCCTCCTTTTATGGGTGGAGGGGCCATGGCGCGCCAGGGAGGGAGGGAGTCCCTCCCCAACTCGGCCTAGGGCTGGCCGCCGGCTTGGAGGAGAGGAACTCCTCCTCCAAGTTGGTTTCAAACTCCTCTTGCTTGTTTCCCACAGTTTCTTGTTTTAGCCGTTTGACTTTCAAACTGGACATTTGACTTTTCTGTTTTAGGATTCAATTTAATCCTTTATTTGGGACAGCAAGAACACTTAGTACATGATGCAATCATTCCAATATGTAATGACACATTCATGTACCCCTCCCCCCCCGGAGTGCCGGACAATCCGGAACCTTCTAGAACATTCCCGATGAAAACACCGGAATCATTCCCGGACTCCGAAACGGGTCTTTCCTTATATGAATCTTATTCTCCGGACCATTCCGGATCACCTCGTGATATCCCGGATCCCATCCGAGACTCCGAACAACATTCGGTCTCTTTCTCATAATACCATAACTACTCAAACAACGTCGAATCCTTAAGTGTGTCTCCCTACGGTTCGTGAATTATGCGGACATGATCGAGACACTTCTCCGAACAATAACCAATAGAGGAATCTGGAAATTCATATGGCTCCCACATATTTCTACGATTACTTTGCGATCGAATGAACCACTTACATACGATACCAATTTCCCTTTGTCTCACGATAGTTTACTTATCCGAAGTTATGATCGTCGGTATCTCTGCATACCTAGTTCAACTTCGTTACCGATAAGTACTCTTTTCTCGTTCCCGTGATATGTGATCCCTTGTGAGCCAGTCACATGCTTGCAAGCTAATTGGATGACATTTCACCGAGAGGGCCCAGAGTATATCTATCCGTCATATGGATGGACAAATCCCACTCTTGATCCATGTGTTTCAACCAATACTTTCCGAACACTCAATGCCACCTTTATAGCCACCTAGTTACGGTGTGGTGTTTGATGTCATCAAAGCATCCATCCGGTAAAGGTGATATGCATGATCTCATGGTCGAAGGAATTAGGTTACTATGTATCAGAAAGCATATAGCAATTGAACTAATGAAATGACTTGATCTTTATGCTACGCTTATCTATAGGAGTATGTCCATCACATCATTCTCCTAATGATATCATCCTGTTGTTAATAACATCTCTATGTTCATGATCAGGAAACCATGATCATATATTAACCAACAAGCTAGTTTAACAAGAGGCTTTACTAGGGACTCTTATTTTAGTTTACAAATCACACAAGTATTAATGTTTCCGGTTAATACAATTATAGCATGGTATGTAAACATTTATCATAAGTGTGAAGACATGATAATAACCACTTTATTATTGCCTCTTGGGCATATCTCCAACAATAATAACTACATTTATTATTGCCTCTAGGGCATATCTCCAACAGTTTTAGGTTTGTGAAGGAGACGTATCTAGACATCTTTTAGTATATAGGTTTGAACCTATACACTAAAAGATGTCTAGATACGTCTCCTTCACAAACCTAAAACATCTTATATTTCCAAACGGAGGGAGTAGAACTGAGTTGCAAGACTCCTTTTTTCAACAATTCTACCACATGCTTTTCGATTTCAGACTTCTGCATATAGGATTGTATCTATAAGGCCATAATTTTGCAGGAGTAGCTCCAGGAAACAGAGGGATCTTATGATCATACAACCTTTGAGGTGGTAAACCCTGTGGTTCGTGCTGGATTTTGAATACATACACCATATTAAGCAAGAGAAGGATCCAATGAAGAGTTTTTGTGCATACAAGCTAGACCTATCAAAGGAATATGACATGGTTGATTGGGTTTTCTTGAACCAAGTTATGCAAAAATTTGTTTTTTCTCATCGGTTTGTGGAATGGATTATGATCTGTGTCACATCGGTGAGATATGTGGTAAAATTTAACGGAACCCTCTTGAATTCATTTGCACCATCGCATGGGCTTCGGCAAGGTGATCCACTCTCCCTATTTTTATTCCTTTTTGTGGTTGATGGACTTTCATCTCTTTTGAGCAAGAAGATTAATGATAATGCAATATCTCCTATTAAAGTCTGCCGGTGGTCCCTCGGTGTATCACATCTCTTATTTGATGTTGACACACTCCTCTTCTTCGAAGCTTCATGTGCTGAAGATTCTCATGTGAAACATGCCTTGGTTATTTATTTTGTTGCTACTTGTCAACTAAAATTGCTAGGTGGATTAGTGTGGAGGAATTCTCTCGAAACCAATTCACTTCAGTGAGATAGAGGAAACTATATTCAAAAGAAGTTGTCACGTAGGCATGAGAAATAGCATAGCTAGCGTATCCGGTCTTGGGCTGCCTACTCCTAATGGTCGGATGTCGAGAGGAAGGATCCAAAACTTGCAACCGCAACTTACAAAGATTGATTATGTGGGGAGATGGAAACTTAGACCAAGCCAGTCAGGAAGTGTTTATCAAATATGGTGCACAAGCTTTACAAATTTATTTGATGGGGGTTTTTAAACTTCCTTACTCGGTGTGTGATGATTTGACAAAGATGGTTAGTCGATTCTATTGGGGCACAACAAGTGGGAAGAGGAAAACGCATTGGCGTCCATGGGAGAAGCTTCAAAAGTCGAAGAACTTGTTGGGCCACGTAGAGATAAAACAAAACTTTTTCCTTTAACGTGGTGATCCCAAGATCTAGCTGAGGTAGAAGGCCACGAGGTTTACCACTAGACGCGCACTTTCAGATTACTGATGAAGCGCGTCAGTTGATGCAGTGCAGTCCTCACGATCCGATCGTCCTGGTGCTGACAACACCTCTGCTGGTATCCACACGTACAAGGGGGAGCACCCGGCGGTGAACTGCTAGGTTCGAAACGACGGCAGGACTGCTGTGGAGCTAGGGTTTCCAACACATGGAATGACCTAACCGCTCAACGATTAACCCTTCTGGGTTACGATGCTCCACAATATATAGGAAGTGAACGTGGGCTCCACTCTCGTGGACCATTCACTAAAGCCCATATAACACTAGTCATCGTGAGTTCGACTCACTGACTCAGTCCTAATCCGGCTCGGGTCCAACCCAACCAGATATCCGGTTCAGATCTAATCCGAACTTACTCCCGCTCTTAAGTGTGTGACCCCGCAAGCTCAATGCTACTTGGACATGATTAGAGTCCGACTCTCAATCGATCAGTCGGTAGCGGCTCCTAGCAGAACGTGCCGACTCCCAAGTACCAAAGAGTCATGACGACTTGCCTTTCCAATGCGACTTGCGTCTGAGTCCCTTTTGTCTCACGATATACCTTGTTAGACTATAGGAGAATAGTTGTCATCCCTTAAATAGTCCGACTCTCTTCTCGATTCGAGATAAGTGATTCACCCGACTAACTCTTAGTCGATCGCCTCGGTTAACACTTAACCGAGTCGTGCATGGCCATGCTTTTCGAATCATATCATCCGAGAGGGCCCAAAGAATATCTCTCCAAGTGGAGGGGCAAAATCCCATCTTGGTTATTCACATCACACAGCTTGATTCTCAGTCGACCCAAACTCTGCATTTATAACTGCCCAGTTACAGATCAGCGTTTGACAGAACCTAAGTCGGTGATCCTCAACTCGGACTATGCAACAACCTCGGGTCTAAGGATTATATTGATTGAGATATACAAATGACTACTTATTCATTATACCTCAATATGGGTCAATCCGACTCGCTAAACTCTTTAACCGAATCTGTGTAAGTCGGAATAGCATCACCATGCCCATGACAAGTGGAATCAAGTCATCAAGCCGACTTTCACATTAGTCTAAGTTGTGTGTCCAGCACAACCTCAATGACCAAGGATATATAGTACAAACAACATGAATATATAGTTTCACAACCGAATCACATATTCAATGATATATATCAGATGCTTATACAAGGACAGCTTAATAACTTTATGAATATAATGGGAAATATCATCATACATGATTGCCTCTAGGGCATATTCCCAACAAAACTAGGGGATCTGGGTTTCCATGATTATCGTGCCTTTAACCAAGCTTTACTTGCTCGCCAAACTTCGAGGTTATTGACTAGACCTAATACTTTATGTGCTCAAGTATTGAAAGCAAAGTACTACCCCAATGGAAGATTGGAAGACGCATATTTTAGTGACAATGCTTCGTCGACTTGGGTGGCTATCTCACACGACCTGGACCTGCTGAAAAAGGTATGATTTGGAGGGTTGGTAATGGGAAATCTATTAGGATCTGGAGAGATTGCTGGATTCCTTGGCCCACTAATTACAAACCTATATCTCATAAACGAAGATATAGACTCCTCATTGTCTCTGAATTACTAGATCAATTTGGAATGTGGAAGATTGATGTACTACAACAGTACTTTGCTCAAGGTTATCGCCTGACCATCTTTTATGGGCTCCCAACAAACATATGGTACGTTTTGTGTAAGGAATGTATATAATCTAGCTATGGAGGAAGAGTGGTGTACTACTGCCAAAGCTTCGAGCAACGCTCCTGATGGTACTCGGAAGCTATGGGACTTAATTTGGAAATCCAAAGTTCCACCTAAAGTGCAACATTTTGCATGGAGGCTAGCTACGGACTCTCTCCCAACATGGCGAAATCGTATCCTTGAGGTGACTGACCAGTGTCTAATATGTGGGGTAGAGGCGGAGGATAATTTTCACCCATTCTTGAGATGCCCTATAACTAAAGAATTTTGGCTGTTCATGGCTGAGGTTTGGCAGCTACCATCTATTGACCAAATTAAGAACTCTTGTACGAGTGGTTACTGATTGTCCTTAAAGATCTGAATGCTACAAGAATCTCCATGACACTGGTGACATTGTGGAGGATCTCACATGTAAGGAACGATATAGTGCATGATAAACCACCGCCGCCTATGGTGGCTTCGCGGAGGTTCCTTTAGAGTTACTTGGATTCCCTAATCCAAATTATACATCATCAACGTGACACAAAAGGGAAGTTTGTCATGGGGGGAGAAGAGGAGAGTAAGTTCCATAGTTCCATGAGTAGCACACACAATGTAGAACCTCGATGGTTGGAACCACCTGTAGGCTGGTGTAAGATTAACATAGATGCACTGGCGGAGCTTCCTTGAAACAAAACTGTGCCATGGACCGCCCTGTCCAAAATCATTTTTTTGGCTCTATCAACGATTATTCAGTACTAATCCTTCATTAGTTATGTCCAAATCCACTGCCCCCTGCCGTTTTCTGCCCCAAAAAAATTCTTTGCCCGTCCTAACTTTTCCATCAAGCTCCGCCACTGATAGATGGCTCTTATTCACTAGATGGAAAGGCAGGAAGTGGCATGATTGCTCGAGATGAGAATAGCGCTATCATCTTTTCAGCTTGCGGGCAATTATTTTCTTGTAGAAATACCTTAGCTGCTGAGCTGCATGCTTGCTTCGACGGACTGCAACAGGCCTTGCAGTGGAGTAATCAACCTCTGATTATTGAAACAGACTGCAACGATATCATAAAGCTTCTGCAAACTGATGAGATAGATCGTTCAGTCAATGCTTCCCTGGTTGACGAGATCAAATCACTACTAAAAGTCCGCCAGGCTTATATTACTCACATTAGTCGTGTTCAAAATAAATGTAGCGATTACATGGAGAACTATGCTAGAACGAGTTTTCGTACTCCTGTAAGGCTAAACTCGGGACCTGATGATCTCCTAGAGTCTTACTGATCGTAATCTAGATGTTATTTGATTAATGCAAGATATATTCCAAAAAAGTATAGACCATACGTTTGCATGAAAAATGAGTTTGTTCTTTTCTCCTTGAGCCGTTGGCTTTTCAAAATCTATGATTAAGTAAAATTCTTCTAAGGAGAAAAGGTAAAAGCAATCGCATGTCCTCCTAGATTAGTTAGTGTTATTTAGTTTAATTTGTGTTATGCATATGGAATCTATGTATATGTATGTTTTCATGACTATTTTGGTATAATTTAGTATCTATAAATAGAACCCTAAAGTAGGTAGTTTGATAAATATATGGACAAAGATTTCCAGAGATTACAATTGATATTGTATTTGTAAGTAAATAGTTGAATTGTCAAGTACAAAGATTGTAGAGTACTATTATGTGTCTTGTTTATTCATTTTTTTCAAAGTACTTTCATGTTGTGAGGTTCAAAAATCAGCTAGCATCATCACATGCATATATTGTACTTGGTATTGAAATAGCACCAGTTAGATGAATATGCTTCCACTTAATACATGCCACCAATGTAGTGAACATTTTGTTGTATGCTTGATAAGTAAAACCGTTGGATTCACCAGAATAAAGATAGAAATTTTGATGTTGCACACGAGGACAACCAGGCCTCTGGTACTAAATGACAGATTAACCCCGGATCAAGACACCACACGCTGGGGTGGATTATTACAGCCCAGAACAATGAACACCGAGAGGGGACACACGTGAACACACAAGGAACACGAGAGAGTTTTTGGGATGCGCTCAACTGCATCTTTTCTGGCTTCCTAATTTTTATTCTAATAAGCATAGCAATTCCCAACATATTGTCTGGATCATTATGCGACACTAACTAAAGTTCGGAAACAAAGCATGCTTGAAAAGAGAAGAACTGAACAACAAACAATAATAAATGTGGCGCTATCTGAAATTCAAAAACAATAATAAACTTGAAAAACAAACGGCAAAACTAAACAACAATGAACAGACGAGAGTTTTTGCGACACACTTAACAGCTTCTTTTCTGGCTTCCTTACTTTTATTCTGAAAAGATCAATTCCCAACCGATTGTGCATATAATTATCACGCGCCATCCCACGTGACCAGATCTCTTATTACATGACTTAGTTCAGCTCAGAACAGAACTGAACCTGAACTTTTTACGTGACACTAGTAACTGAAGTTCGGAAACAATAATAAACTTGAAAACAAACAGCAAGACTAATCAACAACCTCGTCGTCATCCTCCGCCGTCAACCCAAACGTCTTCATCCTCTCCTTGGCTGCCGCGAGCGCGGCCTCGAGGGACGCGAGCAGCCCGCGCAGCTCCTCTATCGTCATCCTGCTCAGCTGCTCCTCGTCCGGCGTCGCAAGCGCGGCGGGCCACTCCTGCCTGACCCTGGCGAGCTCGGCCATGTCCTTCGCCATCCTATCACACCGTCGGTGCACCACCCTTCAGATCGGCTGCGCTCAAGATTTAGGGCAAAGGCGGCGGCGGCGGGTGGTGGTGGGTTGTGGAGGACCGGCTCTAGGTCCTTATCGATCGTATATATAATGCAGGAAGATCTTCCCTTTCCTTTCTTAGCATCGATTTGCATATACATGGAAAGTTCCTCTGATTTGTAATGCTGGAAGGAAAGATTGCGATTTGATTTGATTTTATTTGATTATATACCCGGAGGAAAAGGAGTCAAATTAAAGCAGCGATCGGTTTCCACAAGAAGACGACAGGATCGATCTTGATTTCCTATACACCACCAAACTAGGGATGAAGCAAGTCCCATTAAAAAGCTCCGCGGCGGTGGTGCATGAAGGAAACATAACAAGAAACTTACCTGTCAGCATGCATATAATTCCTGTGTATACACGCATAACTCAACTTGTTATACTTTTTCTTGTTTTTTTCCATTGTTGCTTCATCTACCATGAGCAAAAGTAACTACTCCCTCCGTCTAAAAATTACCGACTTAGGTTTGTCTAAGTTTTTTTTTGAATGGTCACCGGGGGATAACCCCACCTGAAAAGTCTGGATTATTTAGGGGGGGGGGGGGGGGGGGGGTGGGTTTAGGGTTTAGGGGGGGCTAGACAGTGTGCTGCCCAAGGCAGCGGATCCAATCATCCGCGTCCGGTTCGACCTGAGAAGGTAGACGAGTGCGCCAGAGGTGAGCATCCTCCATGCAGCTTCGACGCAGCAGGGAGATGCTTGGCTGGTGCGCGCGAAACACCACCACGTTGCGGTGTTTCCAGAGGTGCCAGCAGCAAAGGAGCGTGAATGTCGTGATAGACTCTGCAGAGATAGCCGAAGAGGGGGAGTAGGAGTGGAGATCCCGGACATCACCCCTATCCGGCCAATGGAAGCGGATGCTTGCCTAGAAGTTTTGGGCAAAACGGCACTGGAAGATGATATGACTGGCGGTTTCCTCCGGGCAACCGCATATCGGACAGAGGTCCTCCTTCGCCATGATGATGTTCTTCTTAGCCAGTTGGTTGCGCAATTGACTCTTGCCTGGACAAGAAGCCACGCGAAGAATTTAACCTTGGAGGGAGCGTGATTTCGCCAGACGAAGTCGTAGAAAGGCTTGTCAACGCCGCCCCAAGTGCACAGCCTGTAGAGCTCAGCCGTGTCGAGGTTCCCAGTGGTCTTGGCGCAGCGAGCCAGGGACCATCTGTCTTCATCCGCGGAAAGGGAGACGCCATTGAGGAGAGCCAGCATAGTGGGCAGCTCCCTCTCGCCAGCGTGGTTTAGCCGCGGTCCCAGGGTCGCGCGCAACCCCAAGGCCAAGACGTTGCTGACCGAAGCCGTGGCGTGGGAGTACAGGGCAGCGAACCTATAGCATAGGGGCATATCCCCGAGCCACTGATCGTGCCAGAAGGAGAGCCGTTGTCCATTGCCGAGGCTTCCAGTCGCAAGCCCACGGTAGAGCAGCAGGAGAGCGCGAAGCCGGTTCAGGTGATGATCTCCCGAGGGTTCCAGCCGTGCTTGAGACCAGACCCAGTGAGGCCAAGGGGCATCGGGGCACGCGTGAAGCCGATGCAGCAGTTTGAGTTGCAAGCATGAGTTCTTGGAGTTCAGTTGTTTGATGCCCAGCCCTCCCTCGTGCTTTGGGCGACAGACCGCGGACCACGCCACAAGGCATTGCGCCCTAGAAACGCGATCACCACAGTTCCACAGGAAAGCCCGCCTGAGGGCCTCAATAGCAGGAAGCAAGGCAGGAGGGAGGTCGAGCGTGCCCATAGCATAGACCGGCAGCGCATCCAACACAGCGTTCAGAAGCACCAGCCTGCCACCACTGGACAGAAGGATGGCCGTCCAGCCAGACAGATATTTGTCCACTTTAGCGATAAGGGATGCAAAGTCATGCATCTTAAGCTTGTGAGCCGACAGAGGCAAACCCAAGTAATTCTGGGGGAACCCTTCCACCTGGCAGCCAAGTGCAGCAGCGATCCGAGAGACCTCATTAGCCGGGACGTGCATAGAAACCAGCGTGGACTTGTGGAAATTGATCGACAGCCCCGTTGCATCAGCGAACTTCTCCAACAGCTCCTTAAGGCGTTTCGCAACAGCTTCGCTGGCCTGCATGATAATCAATGTGCCGTCCGCATACTAAAGGACCTGGCATGGTGTATCACTCAACAGAGGGTATCGAAGAAGAGGGTCTTGCCTGATCAGCTGCTGCAGAATGTCTGCGACGAGCAAGAAGAGGTAGGGGAGAGAGGGTCCCCCTGCCAGAGCCCTCGCTGGTAGTTAATCCAGGGGCCATGGATCCCATTCAGCAGAACCGCAGATCTTGACGTGGTCAGAATCAAATCCATCCAGTCACACCATAGGTCCGGGAAACCCCTCGCACGCATGATCCGCCGCAGGCTCTCCCATTTGATGGAGTCAAAAGCCTTTGCGAAGTCAAGTTTTAGCACCAGGGAGGGGGACTTCCTCTTGAAGCAGCATTGGACCAGCTCAGTAGCGAAGACAAAGTTCTCTGATATGCTTCTGCCCGAGAGGAACCCGGACTGGTTGACGTCGATCAGGTCCCCAATTCTGGCCTGCAGTCTGGTCGTGAGGGACTTGCAGATGGTCTTGATAGAGCAGATCTGAAGAGAGACGGGCCTGAACGAGCCAGGAGCCAGGACACCGTCGCCTTTGGGGATCAACACGATGTGAGCACAGTTGATGGCGCTGAGGTCAGCGTGACGGGCATGAACATCGTTGAACAATCGAAGCATTGCAGGCTCGACAGAAGGCCAGGCAGCTTTGTAGAACGAAGGTCCAAGTCCATCGGGCCCAGGGGCACTGTTTCTGTCCATTGCCATCACCGCAGCTTTGATCTCAGCGGGCTCGAAGGGTGCGGTGAGGGCCGGACCATCCAACATCCGCGCACCACTGTACAGCCTATCCAGGTCAAAACGCCAACAGACAGCCCGCTCCCGCCCCAAGAGGTTGGTGTAGAAGGCGTGGAGCGCCGCCGCCTTTTCCTGGTGAGAGGCTACCAAGACGTCATCGACATCGAGAAGCCGAACATTGTTGCGGCGGAACCACAGAGAGGCGCGTCCATGGAAGAACTTCGAGTTCGAGTCCCCTTCCTTGATTGCCCTGAATTTGCCCCTCTACTTCCAGTGAGCCGCAGCACGGCGCACGGAGTAAGCCAGCTGATCCCGAGCGTCACGCCTCATCTCACGCTCATCACCTGAAAGAGAGCGGGACTCCTCCACAAAGTCCAGAAGGTTAATAATGAAACGACAATTGTTGTTGAACTGGGGCACGTACCGGTGTCTCCTCCGTGAAGCTTTGGCAGCCGAGCAGAAGCGCTTGACGCACGCAGCAAGATCGAGGGCAGCATCCAAGGAGGGCACCCGGGGAGACCAAGAAGGGACGGTGGACGGCAGGAAGGAGGGTTCTAGGAGCTAGGAGTTTTTGAAACGGAACTGGGACGGGACGGGGATGGTGGTAGCAGCGGTGACAAGAAGGGGGTGGTGGTCGGAGGTGGTGCGAGGGAGGGAGGCCAGGGAGGAGTTGGGGAAGGAAGAGTTCCACTCAGAATTGAAGAAGACTCGATCAAGCCTGGCCATGACGGGGCTGGCTTGCTGATTAGTCCAAGTAAATAGGCGATCGGCCAGGGGGAGCTCGAACCAACCCAGCTGGTGGATCATGGAGTTGAAAGCAGCAGCGAGGTTGCGATCGAAGTTGTCATTATTCTTTTCCTGCGGGTAGCGAATTAAGTTGAAATCTCCCGCGATCATCCAGGGACCCGTGACAGAAGAGGCCACAGCTACCATTTCCACGACGAAAGCGGAGGTAAGGGAGTGGTCAGACGGAGCGTACACGTTGGTAATGGTGAAGGAGGCGTCGGAGGCGGTGGAGAGAAAGGACGTGGTGAGGCTGAAAGCTTTGGCAGAGGAGGAGGAAAGGGAGAGGAGCCGCTTGTCCCAAGCAGTGGCAATGCCAAGTTTGAATGTATCTAGACAAATTCAAGTTAGTTATTTCTGAACATAGATAGTACTACAATGAAACGAAACATGTTAAGATTGGCTATCTCACAGTTCTGAATTTCTTTCACTTTCGACAAGGCAACACGTAATGTTCCGGCCATAGACCTCTCTCTGCATGCCCCACGCTTATTTACTTATTCGCCACAAAAATTTCACAAATTACAGAGTTGCACATGTTCCGGCCATAGACCTGTGATATGCAGAGTCAGTGGCACAACTTCACAAAAATCTGGGTCTACCTACGTTACATCTTCTGGAAAGACAAATTACAGAGTTGCACATGTGTATATTTCACAAATTCAATCCTCACTTTGAATCTAGAACGAACAAAAACAAGGTAGGCTGTATGAGAATGTGATGGATCAAAAAACAAGGCAGTGTTAGATGTGTATATTTGTATATTGTATTTTCCTCATATGTTAGGGGGCTTCCTGTATATTTGCACATGTACCTGTACTATATATTGTGGCCTTTGGCCCCGGGAGGAATATAACTTGTCTATTCCTAACATGTTATCAGAGCCGGTTTTAGGGTTCCCGTGCCACCGGTCCTATGCTTGTGATCACCGCCGCCGTCAGTTCGCCCCGGTCATCACCGGTTCCTGTTCTGGCCACCTGTGTTCTCTCCCTCGTCCTCTGCTTCCCGATCGGATCTGCCACCATCCTGCTGTGCTACTCGTCGGGCCCTCCTACACCGCCTCGTTCGCCTACACCCCGCCGGGCCCCCTTCTACCGATTGGGCCATGCCACCTCCCGCACTGCCTGCTACCCACCTCCTGCACCGCCTGCTACTCTGCCCCCCGCCACCTCCTGCACCGCCTGCTACTCTGCCCCCTCCTGCTACCGCTCTGCACATACACCCATCGTTCTTTGCACCTACACCCCGCCATCCACACGCGGTTGACCTCCTCTGCATCTACCCCCTGCGCCCGCCCGTCACTGACTGGCCGGGCCCTCACCTGTTGGCCCGCCGTCTGCCTGTTGCTGCCCGACGCGTTGCTGCTTGGGCTGCATCTTGGGCCCCCTCACCTGCTGGCCGGCGCCCTGCTGCATCCCTGCTGGCTCTCTCCCGTCGACGAGATCAGATCTGAGCGTTGTTTCGTCGGTTGACCAAAAAAAAAAGATGTTTACTGCATTAGGCTATGTTGTGATTCCTCGTTGCCCGGTGATCTTCGATGGCGCGAATTATCCTGATTTCGCTGCCTTTATGCGCGTTCATATGCGCGGTCTCCGTCTTTGGGGTGTGCTCTCCGGCGAGGTCTCCTGTCCGCCGTTCCCTCCTGCTCCTGTGGCTCCTCTTCCGCCAACACCGATTGTTCTCGGCGCTGATGCTTCTCAGGAGGCCAAGGATGCTGCTCAGAGTGCCGATGATCGTGTCGTTGCTGCTTATGACCTAAAGTTCAAGCAGTACTCTGCTGATCTCGAGACCTATCGCCACGATCTGACTACCTACACTCAGTGGGTCAATGAGGATGCTCGTGTTGCTGTTGTTCTCACCTCCAGTGTTCTGCCCCAGTATGCTGCCGAGTTCATGAGTCTCCCTACTGTTGCCGCTCAGTGGGCACACCTTCGTCAGTGCTATCAGCCGTCTAGGGATGCTCTTTACCTGTCCGTGGTTCGCCAGGAGCATGCTATTCAGCAGGGTGATTCCACTATTGATGAGTTATATACTCAGAGTGCTGCTATCTGGCGTCAGCTTGATTCTCTCTGTACTGCTGTTTGTGGCACATGCTCGTGCTGCCAGATTGTGCGCTCGGATTTAGAGTTTCACCGCATCTTTGAGTTTCCGTCTCGGCTTCGTCAGGAGTTTGAGCCCCGGCGTGCTCAGCTGAATGCTCGTGGTCGTGTTCCGCTCTCTGAGGTGTTGTCTAAGCTTCGGGCTGAGGAGACCCGTCTCCGTGGTGCTGGTCTTCTTGCGGTTCCGTCTGTGCTTGCAACTTGTGGTGCTCCTTTGCCGTCTGCTCCCTCGACTCAGCCGCGGTCCCCTGTGCCGCCGCTGCCGATACTACCCACTCCTCCAGGTCAGGGTCAGGGTCAGCTTCAGCACCAGCAGCCTCAGGGTCAGAGTCAGCACCAACAGGCTCGTGGTCAAGGTCGTCGTGGTTCTGTTCGTCACTGCTCTTACTGCAACAGGGATGGCCACACTTGGGCCACCTTTTATACACGGGACCCTAGTTTACGTCAGCAGCACCAGACTCGTGGGCAGTCGGCTCCTTCCGGGTCTTCAGCAGTTGCTCTCTCTGATCATGATATTATCAGGAGTCTTCGCGGTCTGCTTGCTGCTACAGGCTCTTCTTCGACGGGCACTGCTGGTTCTGTGACTGGTTCTTCAGGCACTACGCGACCACCACCTTCTACACAGTCAGGTACGTCTCCATGGTATCTGGATTCTGGAGCTTCCTTTCATATGACCTCTGAGTCTTCTTTTCTGTCCGCTCTTCGCTCTCTCCCTTCTCCTTTCTGTGTTTTTACGGATGATGGTACCTCTCTTCTTTTTCCAGTCGGGGCACCCTTTCTACTTCTTCTTTTTCTATTCCTGATATTTCTCATGTCCCTCTTCTTAAGATGAATCTGTTCTCTGCTAGCCAGCTTATTGACTCTGGTTGTCGCGTCATTCTTGATGCTGATTCTTGTGTTGTCCAGGACCATCACACACAAGCCCTGGTTGGAGCTGGCCCTCGCAGCCGTGACTCTTCAGGACTTTGGGAGTTAGACTGGCTTCGTGTTCCTTCCACTGCCACTTCATCTGCCAGTTCTTCTCCGGTCGTCGCCTCTGCTACCAGCTCCTTTCAGCAGTGGCATCATCGTCTTGGTCACCTTTGTGACTCCCGCCTGTCGTCATTAGTTCATCGTGATCTTCTGGGGTCTGGCTCAGGAGATGGGTCTTTACATTGTCAGGGCTGTAGGTTGGGGAAACAGATTCAGCTTCCCTATCCTACTAGCGCGTCTGTATCTCAGCGACCTTTTGATTTAGTTTATTCCGATGTTTGGGGTCCGGCTCCTTTCGCTTAGAAAGGGGGCCATCGCTTCTATATTTTATTCATCTATGATTTTTCTCGGTACACTTGGTTGTATTTTATGCGCTCTCGCAGTGAAGTGCTCTCCATATATCAGTGTTTTGCGGCCATGGTCCGTACTCAATATTCTACCCCCATTCGTGTGTTTCGTGCTAATTCTGCCGGTGAGTATATCTCCCAGATGTTGCGAGGTGTTCTTGCTGAGCAGGGCACTCTTGCTCAGTTCTCCTGTCCTGGTGCCCATGCCCAAAATGGCGTTGCTGAGCGTAAGCATCGCTATCTTCTTGAGACCACTCGTGCCATGATGATTGCTTCTTCTCTTCCACCGCATTTCTAGGCTGAGGCTGTCGCTATGTCGGCTTACCTCATCAATATTCAGCCTTCTGTCCCTCTGAAGGGTGGTATCCCTCTTGAGCGCCTATCTGGACAGTCTCCAGACTACTCCATGCTTCGCTTGTTTGGTTGTGTTTGATATGTTCTCCTTGCTCCTCGCGAACGCACCAAACTGACTGCTCAGTCTGTTGAGTGTGTCTTCCTTGGATACAGTGATGAGCATAAGGGCTATCGCTGTTGGGACCCCGTTGGTCGTCGGATGTGTATCTCTCGTGATGTTACTTTTGATGAGACGCGTCCTTTCTATCCTCGTCCCACCGCTGGTACCTACCCGGTGGAAGATATCTCTTTTCTTCTCTTTCCTGACACACCTCCCTCTACTCCTATTGTGTCTTCTTCCAGATCTCCTCCCCCTGATGTATCTTCTTCGACACCGTCCTCCTCTGCTCCGTCTAGTTCTCCTCGTTCTCTGGAGTCTTCCTCTGCTATTCCTTCTTCTTCATCGTCGTCTTCCTCTGATGAGCTTCCCTCTACTCGTCATGTTCGTCAGCGTAGTGCTCCCAACCGTTACTCTCCTAGTCAGTATGGTCTTTCTGTTGCCTCCGAGCCGACTTCTTATCGGGATGCTGAGCATCATCCTGAATGGCAGCTGGCCATGGCTGAGGAGATTGCTGCGCTTGAGCGCACTGGCACCTGGGATCTTGCTTCTCCACCTCCCGGTGTTCGTCCTATCATGTGTAAGTGGGTCTATAAGATTAAGACCCGCTCTGATGGATCTCTTGAGCGCTATAAAGCGCGTCTTGTGGCTCGTGGTTTTCAGCAGGAGCATGGTCGTGACTATGATGAGAACTTTGCTCCTGTGGCTCATATGAGCAGGTTTCTAAAAGGGGTTTGCTTGAGCCATTGATGTTGCGTGTTTCTTCGTTAATTAGAAGTTATTTCATTTTGCGAGGTTCAAGAATCATCTAGCATCATTTCAAAATATATTCTGCATGGCCTTGTAATAGCATCGGCCTATTCTAGCTTCGCTCCCCCCTTCTCGTTTTCTCCCACTAGAGGCGAAGAGGGAATTGACCAGTTTTTCCCCATCAACAGCCGGTGGATCTGCGGGCTCTCCCTCCATCTATTAGCTGCTTCGGCGACGGGAGCGAGGGGGCACCCTAACTCTCTGACCTCATCGTGTAGATAGGCTTTAGCTCCAATAGGAAACCCGCTAATAGGTAATCGGAATCGAGTACCCACTACGGGAGCAAAATCCTATCGAAACTAAAGCCTAACATATTAACAACGTTCCAAACTCCAGCGAAAGCAACATCGAAAACATATTTTACAAGAACACCAAGTAAATTGAACACACTACCTCCGTTCTATCGTCATACTTGTGGCATATTGGGTGTTGAAGAAGACTATGTAGCATCCCTCGCCATGTTAGCAGCCTTCCTTAGTAGCTCTTCAGCCCTCGTCTTGATCATGGGAACAAACATATAGTGTACAGCACCACATCATACTAGTGGGGCCTCGTTTTGAGCCTCGCCAAAATAAAACAATTCATTTTTATAAAATGTATCTCAAAGTTTAAAAATTGCTCGCAGGCTGACCAAATTAATTTTAGATTTCTTATTTTCTCGATATCATGTTCTATAGAAACATAGGCATATTAAAAGATTGAGAGTCCACCGTGCACTAGACTAGACCAGAAATGTGCAATATTCTAGAAAAGAAGAAGCAAAAGTATAACATCTGGAGGCCCAGTCGTTCATCAGCTTATCAACGAGGCCCAACGGGCGATGTTCCAGACTCTCGTCGAGGGCCTATGCACGCGCGGCCCATGTTCCAGACTCGCTCGTTCGCCGCGAAACCAATCAACCGCCGGATGAAGTTTGGTCGCGTCTCACAGTGCTATGCAGAGTAGTCACTCAGTGGCACTACCAACTGCTTATAAATTCTGAGTTGCAGAGTTTGATGAATGTGGTCTTGTATGGCCAAGTCTGTTCCAGGATGCAATTCCGAATTACAGAGCTTACCATCTGACGCTTGTATGCACAGCAGCGCCATTGGTGCTACCGTAAAATCTGAATCGGCTGGAGTGGTGTCACAGTTTGCTTAGAAGCCACAATCGTAGGCTTGCACAAGACACATGTGTCTGCTTTTAATCTTATAGGGTAGAGCTTCTCTCTCTCTCTCTCTCAGCATAAATGCCGTTTTCTCGTCGCCATTGGCGATATTTCTTTAACAATCTCCATTGTAGAATTAAAATGGAAGACATCGTCGTTATTATACAAGCCATTGCTTTAATATATACAGTTACACAAGATCACTCCTGTTTTCCCCAAATCGGGGACAGACAACCAGTAGTATACATGCTGTTCTGTGCACAAATTCATATGGTTCTAGTAATAATATACATGCTAACATTCAGTCTGCATCTTTTTAGAAGATCCTTCAGTCTCCGTCTAGGTTGGCTGCGGTGTTTTTCCCCCTTCTCCCAGCACTCCAGGCGACAAGCACGGCCGTGAAATGGAACGATCTGCCACATCGTCTTAACTCGAGGAAGGGCTCGAAGGCAGATGTTGCCCTGTTTCTATCTGGCCTAACCTGATCATAATCTCTGCCTGCGTTTCCTCTATTTCTGGCTATTTCTCAGTGAGTATGGTAGGAGCAGCGATCTACCGTACGCGACAGGAAGTGCCAGCACTTTTTTCGCCTTTCCGACATAGGCCCTCTTCGTGAAGTTGTTGTAGTCGTTGGCTTCGATCTCATCCAGGATTTGCCGGTACAACAATAGAGAGGCCCAGACCTGCAATGGAAAACCATCTCATTCTATGATAACTGACAGTGAGAATTATGTGGTTCTGTTTTGCTTTGAGCCATGGAGCTTACCGGCCACCGGCTTTCCTTTCTGAGCTCTGTCACCCCTCTCTCCGCCTCCTCAAAGAACGTCCTGGCCCTCTTGATCTGCCTCTTCATGAATTTTCTCCATTTGTCAGTCACTACTCCCTTGAAGATGTCCTCATCGGAGAGTCCTGCCTCCGCGAGTTCGTCCTGCGGTAAATATATCCTTCCTCTGCTCGCACTGGTAAAATATTTTATAAACATACAAGTATTCAGGACCATGCTAATTTTAGATGATCATATCCTGACGAATCTCTGTGTAGAGGAAAAAATTATTGCACTGATAGTGACATACTCTTCTCCGACATCCCGGAGTATATTGGTAAGCTGGTTCGCGAGTCCGAGAGCCAAAGCAGCACCGTAAACGCTCTCGGCTGTCGCCTTGGACTCAGGATCAATGCCCATCACAGGAACACTCATTAGCCCGACAGTTCCCGCGACGTAGTAGCAGTACATGTAGAGCTCGTCAAAGTTTTTGTATCTCGCCTTCTTGAGGTCCGTCCGCATCCCGTCGATCATGTCCTTGAATGGCTGACATATGCGTGTCGCGTAAGAGTTAGTTATTTTGGTCTGTATAAGCAATATAATTTATAATAATGATCTATTTTCAGGCCTAAAATTACTTGGACTTTGAGGTATGTGCTGGTCTATGCAAAAAATTTAAGGCCTAATATCTCTTATTATTTTTCACCTTCTAGGCCATATTTATTTTTGTTCCCGAAAAGAAACGAAAACCCTCGTGTTCTCCATACAGTGGATAGACTTTTTTTTTGCCTCCATCTCCACTTTTTTTAGTTGGGCTTTGAGGTATGTGCAAGCAACAGTTTATTCTCAAAAAGGTTCTTCATATAATTGTTTCTCCCCCTTTTATATAGCATCTTTGACTAAATGATTCCCCCAGTCCAGTCAACTAGATAAGCCCACTACCAAGTGTGAAAAGTTGAGAGAACTCAATAATAGCATCATCAGAGACTAAAGGCAGACAAACCGAACAGTTTTAACCAATGACTAGCAGACCTAGTCATCCTGCACTAATAAAACTCTGATGTCCAGGAAACAAACACTTCCAGCAGTACCAGCATCACGTAATCCAGAGTGAGTCAGTAGATACTGAAAGTCTGAAACATGCAGTGCAGCAGATACAGCAGCTAGTAGAATGTATGTACCTGAATATCTATAGGGAACTTGGTGATGGTGTCGGAGAGCGCGGCGTCGAGCATGTCGTAGGGGCGCCCGGCGAAGAGGTCCTCTAGCCTCTTCTCCCACCGGTCCAGCGCCTGCGGCGTGATGTGCGAGGCGTTCGGCCCGTCCACCAGCTCGTCGGTCCTCCTACACCACACTGCACAAACGTCCATACATCAGATTCTTAAAGCAATGCCTAGGAGTGTCTCGTTTCGTATCGGCAGTTGCTCGGATTCATATATATTCCTTAAAGTAATGTGAGGAATATGTTCTTGCAACTTTTCCCACATAGTTTGAGACTGTTGGAAGCCTAAAATACGATGCTCCTTTTGGTAATGGGCATAAAAGGTGGCCTTTATTCGTTACTAACATGCAACTTCAGCACACCATTGATTGGATCGATAGTTTCTTTAGGCCTTTGATGTATAGAAAGGTTCTTACGAGCAGGTTATGCTAAATACTACTAGTAGCATTTTCCTAGATGACCGGCAACTCATGCGAAAATGCGGGCATGCATATGTCTGAAGATATCTGAAGATGAAAAGTAAGCTGACACTGTCAATATATACTCTGTTTTGTTGTAACCTTACTTAAATTACCTGACACTGAGACTGAGACACTATGTACTAGTAGTAGTAGTAGTAAGTATAGGTGGCATGGTGGATTTGGAGGTACATACATACCGTAGATGGCCCAGATGGCGCGCCGCCGCTCCTCCGTCATCAGCAACGTGCCTGCCATGATGATCGTCATCACCATCGTCAGAATTCAGAACATCAACTTCATGTACGTAACTGAAGCTAGAGACCATGCCTCAGGGTAGAGCATGAAGGAGCAATTTGATGAACCGGGCGTGCGTAGCGTATGTACCGAGGTAGAAGGTCTTGGCGTACTCCTCGCAGATCTCGCCGCAGCGTGCGTAGGCCTCCTTGAGCCCGCCGCGCGGCATGGCCTTGGCCAGCTGCTCCCTTGCAGTTGCAGGCGGCGGTGCCGTCGTCGTCGCGGGCCGGAGCTGGCGCCTTAGCAATGCGGCCTGCTTGAGCACGACGTGGTAGACCTTCTGCTCGGAGGAGGACGTGACGACGGCGGCGTCGCCGGCGGGGCTGACGGTGAGGCTGGAGTAGACGGGGGAGGCGGCGTTCCGGCCCGCCGCCTCGGCCGGGTCGACGCCGAGGCAGCCGTACTTGAGCGAGCAGAGGATCTTCCTGCAGGGCGCTGTCTTCCTGGACGGCAGGCGCGGGCAGTGGAAGCTGCCGCCGTCCCGGCCGGCGTCGCCACATGCTAGGGCGGGGGACGAGGCCGCCCGGAGCAGCGTGACCGCGGCGGCCATCGCCGCCACCGTAGCCGCAGAAGCGGAGGCACGTAGTGCGTGAGGACGACGAAGGAATTCACCACTATGGCGTGAAGATGAGCAAGAAAACTGGGGACGAAAGGTGGGAGCAGCTCACGCGCGCGCGCACGGGCCGGGACGGGACTCGGGAGTGGTGGCCGCACTAGCTACCGTCCAATTCCGTTTGGGGCAAAAGGGGTCTCTCCACTCCACTCCACTACACTGCAAGGGAGGGAGGTTAAGGCCACTCACCCCTTATCATGAATTCAACACGTACGTACCCACTTACTTACTTGGATCACCCTCTCTTGCAGGAGGGAGGATCACAGGAGGAGGAGCATATGCACCGAATCACCATCAACATCCCAAACTTTTTTTCTTGGTTTGCTCCCTTGCTTGCACATACACACATGTACGGCCAGATCCTCCTCTGCCTACTTATATACTGTATGAATATGCTACTAGTACTGACCTAGAGGTAGGTAGCATACCCATGGCATGCTGGGACAAAGTTGTGTGTCTATTTCTTGCTTGCTCTAGAGCCTAAGGAGAGAGAGAGAGAGAGAGAGAGAGAGAGAGAGAGAGAGAGAGAGAGACGTGGAGAAGAGAAGGGCAGTGGGGGTGAGCCTGAGTGGGAGGATAGGGTTATCGCATATTCACATGGGCGCGCCCAGGGTGCGTGCCTTGGAGGGCGCTCAGTGGTGACACCTGGAAAGGGACACCGATCCGCTGTCCTACGTGGCACCTGGTCCTTGCCCGACTGGTCCTTGACCCCTGCCTCCGACTGTTTTGTAGTAGTAGTACAACTGTATTCTCTGTTTTCTCCGTCAGTATGCCTGTTTGTTACCTTTATTTTCCTCAAGTTTTTTTACAATGATGAATACCATGGTATATTCATACTAGCAAATAGTACAGGGTAGGGATACATAATTTGACTCCATCAATTATAAAATAATATCTAAAATAAACTAGTAAATCTTTGAGGTCTTGAATCTCTTTTTCTTTCAAGACATAAACTTGCATTTTTTTTAAAGCCGGTCAAAGACCGACAGATATCATACCATAATCTGTAAATACCAATAAAGATTTTTCAATAATCTTTTGAGGCGCAGTGCTAAGACTACGCGTATCGCACGCAAAACATTAGGGTAATCAGTCAACATCAGCAAAAGTTCCAACAAAGGTATTCTAGGAAAAATTAACCGAACAGCCTTGTCGACGTCGCTGAAGAACCGAGAGTAGGAATCGCCATTGTCAAGGACGTAGCAGCCAGGAAAAATATTGCAAGGATAATCCTCCTCGCGACAACCATGAGAAAAATTCAAAATCGATCTGGTGAAGCAAAGATCTGAAAGACCGTGTCTATAGAACATTAATCTTTCAACACCACAACTGACGTCGGAAAAGAGATCTCATCTTCAAACAAAATGCCGCTTATTATAGACGATGACATCTTCATTAACATAGAGATCGAAAAGAAGATGGCAACCAAAACACTATTCACATCTTTCAAAACTTCACCCATAGATCGGGTTTCTCACCCCTCTCGACGTCGGCGAGACCGGCCGAAGGAGGGAGAACTGATCTATAGATGAGGCAGGGAGAATGTTGCGGCAAGGTTAGGAGGGGAGGCGGCGATGAAGAGGTTTTTATTTTTATCAAGTTGATTTCTTGCACGGCCTACCTTGTTGGAATAGCTAATATGACTTTACGGTATGCATGCGTATGTATACAAAAACCCTAGTAAGTCTCATCGTATAGTGCTTGTATAGGACTTTCCTTGGGTTTTGGCCATGTTTGTGCCCCTATAAACGTACACCACATGGGCTCAATGACATTATCTGAATCTCAATCTTTTCTTTCTACTCTACATGGAATCAGTTTTAGTGTCATGCTCCTAGGCCACTCGTTTCCGCCATCTCCCTTACCCTAGCGGTCGTCGTCACCTCTCCTCCGATCGCCACCATGAGGGAGTCACTACTAGAAAACTAGCTATCCATAGACAGGTTTTGAGTGGAGCATATTGAAGTGCATGTGCTACAGAATATAGGCACATGCAAACCATATGCGCCCAGAAACTTGACCATTTTGCGGCACATATTCCTATATGCGCGAATATGCGCCAAAGAAACACGAACTTCTGTGGTGCATATTATCGTATGCGCCACAGAAATATGGTGGGACCCACCACCAAGTAAAGGTGGTCGTGATTCTGTAGCGCATATTTCTATATGCGCCACCGTAATATCATGTTTATGTGGTGCATATAACAATATACGACACAGAAAGTGGTATGGGACCCACCACAGAAAGTAGGTAGCCCATTTTTTTTGGAGCAAATTGCTATATGTGCCAAAAAAGCAGATCTAGATTTTTCTGAATTTTTATATTTTAGGTTTTTTAAATTTATTTTTTATGAAATTTTTAATTTTTTGAATTATTTTTAAAAAAAATTCTAAATTCTGGATTTTTTGAAATTTTAAATTCTTGATATTTCAAAAAAAATGAACTTTTTTTTGAAATTTTAGAATTTTTTTGAATCATTTCTAGTTTTTGAACTTTTAGGACTTTATTGATTTTTTTTAATTTCTAAAAAATAGATTTTGTTGATTTTTTTTAGTATTTTTAGAATTTTGGAGTTTTTTTGTATTTTTTTTCGTTTTCCTATAATTATTTGAATTTCCTTTGAACGTCTTGAAGTTTCTGATTTTTTTCGAAATTTAAAGACACACGTACACACATATATACACACATACTACACACAAACTGCACACATATACCCACACAAGGCTTAAGAGGATTGATATGATACTAATATCAATAAGGACTTTAGTAGTGTAGGGTAGCTCAATCAAATAGAACTCAGAAGTTAAGCGTGTTCGAGCTAAAGCAATTTGAGGATGGGTGACCTACTACGAAGTCATCATTTCAATATCAAGTGACGTTCGAAGTACCTCAGAAGTTAAGCGTGTTTGGACTGAAGCAATTTGAGGATGGGTGACCTACTGGAAAGTCATCGTTTCAGTATCATTTGAGTGATGTTCGAAGTGTGATTTGATGTTCAAAAAATTCAAATATTTGGGTTTTTCCATATTATTTCAATTTTTAGATCTTTTTTATTTTTTTGCATACTCCTCACGATGCTCATTGGACCATGGTCAAGCAGATTCTTCGTCTCATGGCTTCTTCTTCAATTCAGCGGAGCTCCTTGGCTATTCTAACATGGATCAGGCCAGCTTCCCTCATACACGCGACTATGTCTTTCTCATTGACTCACTCATCTCTTGGTGTTCAAAACGACACCCCACCGTCTCCCGTTCGAGCGCGGAAGTTGAATACCGATATTGCTGGAAACATCGTTGCTGAATGTTGCTGGCTTCGTCAACTTCTTGGTGAGCTCCACTTTGATGTGCCCAAGGATACTGTGGTGGTGTACTGTGACAACATATTATTTGATTATCTCACTTAGAACCATGTTCATCATCGCCGCACAAAACATATTGAGCTGGATATTCATTTTTTCATGCTAAAAGGTTGCTCTCGATCAACTTCATGTTTCATGCGTTGACCTCTCAATAGTCAGCTAACATCATGGCGAAAGGATTGCCATTATCTCTTCATATAGTGCTTGTATATGATTCTCCTAGAATTTTGGTCATGCCTATACCCCTATATATGTACACCACATGAAATCAATAAAATTACCTTGCATCTCAATTTCTAGTCTACATCTGATATGGCAGGAGAGTCAAATGTGTTCCATTGTTTTCGTTTTTCTAGGTGTGAATGTTTGAACATATATAGCATAACTTAACCCATGTAATTTAAGTAGGTGAGTCCGTTACTCAACATATGCTGAACCATCCACCCAATTTACAAAACATCCATTGCATGGGTACCTCTAAAAAAATACACATGCATGAGGGGGAGAGGCTCATACGTGGCCAGCTAGAAGTTTGGTAGACAAAGGCTACGAAAGCGTGTCTCCTCCTCCCCCTGCCCTCTTTCTGCCTTTTTTTATTTTTTGAGATTCTTTCTGGGTATGACCTGCACTAGCACCAGGCCACCAGCGCTATAGCTGCGTTTGTGTGGTCGAGCTGAAAAGTCGAGTAAACAAAATCAAATCGACGAATAATTAAGTAAACAAATAGATAACCGGGTAAACAAAATCAAATCGCCGAATACGTGTATGGCGTCGACAGTTTGGCTCTGGCTTTGACACCACGTGTGTGGATTCTGCGGTGCAGGTGTCAAGTCATGTTCATTGCCTTGACAAAAACTAATACTGCCACGAATACCGTTAATTCCTTGTGTCTTTCTTTTTTTCGAGGGCAGTTAATTCCTCGTCATGAATTTGTATCTATCTATTGCAAGTTTTGGAATTTGACCGAAAGCAGGACTGCTACGACGATCGATCCTCCTTGTGCATTTATCAAGACAGGATAGTTTTTTGGCAACTACCACGTACTGTACTTGCCTGTGAACAAAAGAAATGAAAGGCTATTGATTGACTTGGGTCAAAAAGAAATAATAGTACCAGTGTGAACGTGAGTACCCTGACTTTCCTGTGGCCCAACTAGGTCCATCGAGGACCGATGGCAACTAAAGGAAACCTCCAATTTATTTAACGAGGTTTTTCATGTTAGCCATTTTGGCAAATTTGACTCTTCTTTTAGAATTTCAACAAAAAATAAACTATTTTAGAAGATTTAATAGGATCTGAACTTATCTGCAACTGCGACACACTGCCATTGGGTTGATGGGCTACCACCAAGAGCTTTGCTGGTGGGGTCATGGCACCGCCATGGCGGTTGCTCCTTGATCAACCAAATTCTAAGAGTTTCTTGCGGTTGCAAAATAAAGATCAAATCCTGTCAAACTTTCTAAGAAAGTTCATTTCGTGCTCAAGTTTTTTTAAAGGTTTTGATTTGTCGAAGAAGCACCCTTATATGGCTACCTTTGTTGGTTCATGTAACACTATGTTCGCGGGTGCGGCTTGTCGCACACCTTCAATTATTCACATTCACTACAAAAAAATACCTCTCATATGTGCCGCCTTTTTGAATGGCACAAGACAAAAGGCCTCTATAAAGTTTTTTTACCCGACAGATGTGCATTCGCGGACCAATTTTAGGGTGGCGGACACGTATCCTCTATGGCAGGGGCGGAGCTAGAAAAAATGTAACCATGATACACAACTATGACAGCCCAGGCAACAATATATGTCACGAAAATGGTTGTTATAAACACCCTATTAATAGTAAAGTGTTTACAAATTCTTCTTAGCATAGATAATTCGATAAATGGAATACCAATGTACAGATATATCGTCACACCTTATCCACCTTTTGCATATTGTTGATTGATGGGTACAATGCGTGTAATAAGTGTGTGAATGCGTTTGTGACTATTTTGGTATTCGGATTTGTGTAATATGTATAGTATATTAAATATCCCGATAGAGATTTCTAGAGTGATTGTCTAGTTTATTTGTAAGTAAATTGTAGAATCAATTACAACTTCATTGAGTATATTCTAGAATATTATCAGGTGTTAATGAGGAGTTTGCTCGAATTATTAGCATTGCTCGTTTCAGAGTCCTATCGATATGTCTTTCATGTAATCATGTTCTCTGGTTCAACAATAATCTACGGTCATCGCATGCATACATTTGTACCTTGTCTTGAAAAATCCTATTGACACCCACTAGTAGGGGCCCGTATGTACCTTTTTTTATAAGTATAAAAGTGTTATAACTGGGAGGAGAAAGAAGGATTGAGTTGCAGAAAACTGGAAACAATGCTGAATTTTTTTTTGTGATTGGTTTAATGTAAAGCTGTGAGAAGTGTAAAACACAGCAAAGCGTGACAAAATACAAAGAGGAAGCAAGGGCAGCACCACGACAGGTTTGTCAAAGAGCTTGTACTTCCAACTGTTGATTTACTAGCATCATGTTCGTTTTGAGTGTGTTTTGAATACTCGGTGGGACCCCTGTGTTTTAGATATCTCTTATGTTACCCTATAAATGAATAATAGATTGAAAAAGAAATGTTAATTCTCTATGGCTTTAAACACTAGCCAAACTGGAGTACTTATCTGTGGTGCATTCATGACTAGCCAATCTTTAGCAACGAGCATTTAAAACTCCCTAATCTTTAGCTACACATTTAAAGCTATTGTCTTACTTGGCAGGGATAGCAAATACGACAAGTTAGATAACCCACGACTGTCATTATTAATGATAAATAAATACATAATTAATTACAACTGTGCTATATATACGAACGTGAGCAAGTGAAAGATAGAGATCAAAACCCATCATTGAATTGCTCACATAAGTGAAGGATAGAGATCAAAACCCATTGAATTTCTCACACAATGGCGAAGCAGGTCAAGTACAATGGCCAAGGTCTCCTCCTACTTTCCTTGGTTCTTTTGAGTTGCTTGGAAATTTCTTCACTCGTACGAGGTAATTCTTTCATCAAATTACAATGTTCATCCTTAAGTTTGACCTTGTTTCATCATCATTGAGTATGCTTCCTTCAGAAAAGCCAGGAGAAGTTTTCCACTTAGACATTATTTGCACGTTCATATACAAATATATGGAAATACGTTCGTGTTTAGGTGGTTATAATTATTTGATCTTCTCTTTAGGACGGAGCATTGACAACATCGGCAATATGGAGATCAACACAACGGTTGTTCAACCTAATGATTATGATACTGGTTGTAAGAAAAAGAAGTATACATGGCCACAACCGGCGATGTGGTGTTGCCAATACTTCAACTATTCCGGTCCATGCTACGAAGACCAAACACAATGCGAAGTCAACTGCCCATGAATAAAAAATATGGTGTAGTCGGCACATGATGACATATAATAAATTTTCCAATCAATTTGTATTCAAACGATTGCATCAGAGTGAATAAAGATTAAATTTGAGAATCATAATGGTGCTTGCAATTAACCTTATCATATGTGTTCTTTGAGGAAATACTTTTTGTATTCACAAATTCTGTTTGGCCATGAACAATTCCTTGGAAAAGATGAAAGTAACACAATTTGGATATATGATCAAAGTCATTTTAAACTGGTGGGGTATTATTGATGGGCTTTCCAAGTTAGCCATGGTTACTCTGCTGGCTATACGTGGGTGGATTGCAGATTTTTTGTTTTTGAGGAAATTACTTGGGGGTGGGGGGAGGGAGGCTGCCTGAGGCCCCTTGTTTAAACGCCAGGCAACAATTTTTTTTTTAAACTAAAGTATATTAATACCATAGTATTTTAGTGCCTAGCAAAGAAATACTTTAGTTTTTCTCTTTTTTCAGTTTTAGAAAAAAGAGGGTCAGACTTTTTTCTCAAATACTTCAAAAAAAACATAGTTTTGGAAAATACTTTAGTTTTAAAACCGTACTATTTATTGGATCCAAACACATCAAAGTACTCCCTCCGTCTCAAAATAGATGTCTTAGATTTGTCAAAAATTGGATGAACCTATATACTAAATAGTGTCTAGATTCATTCAAATTTTGACAAATCTGAGACATCTATTTTGGGACAGAGAGAGTATTTAATATTTCAATTTTTTCAGAAATCAAAGTATTCTCTCAATACTTTAAAAATACTTTAGTGCCAAACAGGGGGCTAAGCGTATGTGTGTGATGATGTTCTTGTAATGATGACATCACTTGATGCAAATTGAAAAAAGCACATGGACCAGCATGTCAAGAAAATATGCATATGGACCGTCAATGACATTATCATATATAGTGTTTGTAACCCCTGGCAAGCAGTACAGTACAGTACAGTTAGTAGACGCAAGGATGATGGCATCATATCGTGTGTTGGGTGGGTCTGCGGTGTGAGCATGTCGTGCTTAGAGCATCTCCACTCGCCTAATCAGGATGCTGATCCGGACGTCGAATTTCGGTCTAGTCGCGTACCAGGAATCTGTTTTCGGTCGGATTTGGCCAATTTTGGTTCGAACTACCCAGGCCGAACCTAGGTACGTCCTGGGAACGTCGGACGCAACGAACTCGGCGAAAAAGAACGAAACGGCGCGTGGACCCGTCGAGTCAGCGATGGAAGCCGAGTTGTCGTCATCCTCGGAACCACGCGGCGACCGCCGGACATTAACTGCTCGTCGCGTCGGCCACGCGTCGCCGAATTGCGGCGCCACCGTCGCCGCCTCAGCTCCCGCGACGGACCGGCGGGCACTAACTTCCCACTGTTTCCCCTTTTCCCGCCCTCGCCGCTACACCCTTCCCGCCCTCACCGCCCACCTCGGCCTATATAAGCCGTACCCCTCGCCGGAGTTCCTCACACTCTCTCACAACTCCCCCAGCCCACCAGCCCGAACTTCGGCGAACACTCTCTCACAGCTCCCCTCCCCTAGCCATGGCCGAGCGATACACCAGCGACGGTGCGACGGTGAACGGCTTCGGCGACTGTGCGCTCGTCACCGCGAACACGCTCGCGCGGCATCGTCATCGGCAAGCCACGCGCGACGGCGTCACCAACCTGTAGGGGTTCGTAGCATGGAAAACAAAAAAATTCTACCGCATGCACACAAACAAGCCAAGATCTATCTACTAGAATGTAGCAACGAGACGATAGAAGCACTCACCCTCGAAGATTCCAAAGCGGTTAATAAGAGTAGATTTTCGTGGGTGATGTAGTCGTACATTTGCCGATCTCAAGATCGCGTAGACGATCCTTCCTGCGCTGCGTTCCGGAAGCGCTTCCGCAGTCGGTCACACGTTCGGTACTCGATGAAGACCTTCCTCTCCCTTGTTCCAGCAGGCAGCGGAGGTTGTAGTTATCCCCTCGCGATTCCGGCAACACGACGACGTGGTGTCGAAAGTGTTGGAGATATGCCCTAGAGGCAATATTAAAGTGGTTATTATTATATCTTTGTGTTTATGATAAATGTTTATATTCATGCTATGACAGTATTAACCGGAAACATTAATACTTGTGTGATTTGTAAACTAAATTAGAGTCCCTAGTAAAGCCTCTTTAATAATACTAGCTTGTTGGTTAATAGATGATCGTGGTTTCTCGATCATGAACATTGAGATGTTGTTAACAACAAGATCATATCATTAGGAGAATGGTATGATGGACATACTCCTATAGATAAGCGTAGCATAAAGATCAAGTCATTTCAATAGTTTCTTTGCAATAAGCTTTCTGATACATAGTAACCTAATTCCTTCGACCATGAGATCTTGCTAATCACCATCACTGGAAGGATGCTTTGATGACATCAAACACCACACCGTAACTGGGTGGCTATAAAGGTGGCATTGATGTTCGGAAAGTATGGGTTGAGGCACATGGATCAAGAGTGGGATTTGTCCATCCATATGACAGATAAATATACTTTGGGCCCTCTCGGTGGAATGTCATCTAATTAGCTTGCAAGCATGTGACTGGCTCACAAGGGATGACATATCACGGGAACGAGAAAAGAGTACTTATCGGTAACGAGGTTGAACTAGGTATGCAAAGATACTGACGATCAAAACCTTGGATAAGTAAACTATCGTGAGATAAAGGGAAATTGGTATCGTATGTAAGTGGTTCATTCGATCGCAAAGTAATCGTTAAAATATGTGGGAGCCATATGAATTTCCAGACTCCTCTATTGGTTATTGATCGGAGAAGTGTCTCGATCATGTCCGCATAATTAACGAACCGTAGGGAGACACACTTAAGGATTCGATGTTGTTTAGTAGATATGGAATGTTAATAAGGGATACCGAATGTTGTTCGGAGTCTTGGATGGGATCCGGGATATCACGAGGAGATCCGGAATGGTCCAGAGAATAAGATTCATATAAGGAAAATCCGATTCTAGAGTTCGGGAAACATTCCGATGTTTTCATCGGAGAGGTTCTAGAAGGTTCTAGAAGGTTCACCGGTCCGGAAGGAGAATGGTCCATGAATGTGTCATGGGTAAGTGGAATGATTAGATCATATCCTAGGTCACTTGGTGTGGTCATTTGCTAGAGAGAATTAAAGCTCTAAATGGAAAGTCAAACGGGAGTTTGAAAAGTCAAACTGGAACAATGGTTTCCTAGTGGGAGAAGAAACAAGTCCTTCTCTCAATCCAACTTGGGTTTGGGTTTGGATTCAAACCCACCCCTCCCAAGTCTGCCCCTCCCTCTCATAAATAGAGGGGGAGGGGTGCCCCAACACCACAAGTACCAAGCCCTCCCCACACCCGCACCGTCGCCGCCGCCCGCACGCCGCCGCGCTGCCCGCCTCGTGCCGCCGCCCTAGCCGCCGCCGACACCTCCTCCTCCTCCCGGTCATATAAACCCTAGATCTCTGGGAAACCCTAATCCACCATAACTCGCACAGGCTTAGGCGAATCCCTACGGGATCTTCCCTATGCTTCTGACACCACATCGTTGTGCTGCCGGAATCACGAGGGGAGAACTACAACCTCCGCTGCCTGCTGGAACAAGGGAGAGGAAGGTCTTCATCGAGTACCGAACATGTGACCGACTGCGGAAGCGCTGCCGGAACGCAGCGCCGGAAGGATCGTCTACGTGATCTTGAGATCGGCAAGTGCACGACTACATCACCCACGAGAATCTGCTCTCGTTAACCGCTTTGGAATCTTCGAGAGTGAGTGCTTCTATCGACTCGTTGCTACAATCTAGTAGATAGATCTTGGCTAGTTTGTGAGAATGCGGTAGAATTTTTTTGTTTTCCATGCTACGAACCCCTACAGTGGTATCAAAGCCGTGTCTATATGTAGATTTGTTGCACGAGTAGAACACAATGGTCATTATGGGCGGTGGTGCTTTTATTGTCAATTGATTTTTGTGTACTTTGCATCTTGCGGTATGATGAGCTAACCTTACATGACATCGTTCATGAGACTTGCTCCACGCTCAACATGCAACTTGTATTGCATAAGTGGATTTGCAGGTGTCTCTCTCTCATCATAGTATAGATTCAATTTACAACGGGCACTTGATAGTTCGAGCATGAACGTTGTGGTTCTTGTTCGTAAGTTAGAACGACAATTATTGAAAGCCCCAAACCACGTAAAATATGCAAAGAAAATTAGAGGCGTCTAACTTTGTTTTGCAGGGGTGTGCTGTGATGTGATATGGCCATGATTGTGATTATATATGATGTATGCAATATTCCTTATTGTAAGTTCGCAACCGGCAGGAGCCATATGGTTGTCTTTTAAATTCCGTTAAGACCTGCGTGTCTATCCAAAATAGTTGTAATAGTTGATGCTGGTGGACGACAACCATGAAGCGGCGCCATTGACCTTGACGCCATATCGGTGGTGATGGAGATCATGTTCGTGCTTGAAGATGGAGATCGGAAGCACAAAGAAGAAAGGCCATATCATATCACATATTATGAATTGCATGTGATGTTAATCCTTTTATGCATCTTGTATTGCTTAGTTCACGACGGTAGCATTATATGATAATCCCACGAGCACACAATTTCAAGTTTTAAAGTGTTCATCCTTAGTAAGCACCGTTGCTAAAGATCGTTGTTTCGAAGCACCACGTGATGATCGGGTATGTTAGATTCTGCGAGTGTATACAACATGAGCACGCCAGATTTGCTCATGCGGAAGCTAAGGTTTGATCTTGACGAGCCTAGCATGTACAGACATGGTCTCGGAACACGGATCGCAGAATTTAAAGCATGAGTCATATAGTAGATGTGATGAACATGTTGATTGTTCCCCATTGAAGCTACATCAACTCTCGTGATGATCGGTTTTGATGTGGTGGATTTGGTTCGTGTGATCACTAAAACAAAGTGAGGGATATTGTTTTGAGTGGAAGTTCACCTAGATTAATTTAACTATTAATTAGAACTCAATTTGTCATAAACTTAGTCTAAACTATTGCAAATAAGTTGTAGATCAATGGCGGCCCCTACCATCAATTTTAATGCGTTCCTAGAGAAAGAAAAGTTGAAAAACAATGGAAGCAACTTCGCGGATTGGTTCCGCAATTTGAGGATTGTCCTCAATGCTGGTAATTTGACCTATGTGTTGGATGCACCGCTGGGTGACCCGCCTGCAGCTGATGCTACCGATGAGGTAAAGAATGTTTTCCTTGCTCGGAAGAATCAATACTCCACAGTTCAATGTGCTATCTTGTATGGTTTGGAATCGGAGCTTCAGAAAAGGTTTGAGAACCATGACCCACACGATATTGTCCGTGAACTCAAAATGATATTTGAGGCTCACGCGGCAGTTGAGAGTTATGAGGTTTCTGAAAAGTTCTTTAACTGCAAGATGGAAGAGGACAGCTCCGTCAGTGAGCACGTGCTTAATATGTCTGGGCACTTAAGTAAGCTCCAAAGCTTGGGTATAGTGATTCCTAATGCTTTGGGGATTCACCGTGTCCTCCAATCACTACCACCAAGTTATAAGAACTTTGTGATGAACTACAATATGCAAAACATGGACATGTCGTTGCCAGAACTCTTCTCCATGTTAAAGTCTGCAGAAGTGGAGATCAAGAAAGAGCACCAAGTGTTGTTGGTCAATAAGACCACCAAATTCAAGAAGCAAGGCAAGTCTAAGAAAAAGGGAAACTTCAAGAAGGGCGGTAAGAAAGTTACCGCACCGGCGAAGAAGACCAAGGTTGGGCCTAAGCCTGATACAGAGTGCTTTTACTGCAAGGGAGAAGGTCATTGGAAGCGGAATTTCCCAAAGTACTTGGCGGATTTGAAGAACGGCAACATCAAGAAGAAAGGTATATCCGATATACATGTTATTGATGTGTATGTCACTAGTACTCGTAGTAGTGCCTGGGTATTTGATACTGGTTCGGTTGCTCATATTTGTAACTCCAAACAGGTGCTGCAGAATAAATGGAAGCTAGCGAAGAACAAGGTGATGATGTGTGTTATAAATGGATCAAAGGTTGATGTGATCGCGGTCGGCACGCTACCTCTTCATCTACCATCAAGATTAGTTTTATACTTAAATAATTGTTATTTGGTGCTTGCGTTGAGCATGAACATTATACCTAGATCATGTTTATTGCGAGACGGTTACTTGTTTAAGTCCGAGAATAATGGTTGTTCGATTTATATGAGTAATATGTTTTATGCACATGCACCTTTGATAGATGGTCTATTCTTATTGAATCTCGATTGTGGAAATACACACATTAATAACATTGAAGATA
Organism: Avena sativa; assembly: GCA_916181665.1. Classification (NCBI taxonomy): domain Eukaryota; kingdom Viridiplantae; phylum Streptophyta; class Magnoliopsida; order Poales; family Poaceae; genus Avena; species Avena sativa. The sequence goes on from OV702279.1 coordinate 382,109,782, forward strand.
AACGTTTGAAATTGAGTGATAACTCGACCTATATGTGGCACTGTCGTCTTGGTCATATTGGAGTGAAGCGTATGAAGAAACTCCATTCCGATGGACTTCTTGAATCACTTGATTTCGAATCACTTCACAGATGCGAAGCATGTCTGATGGGTAAAATGACTAAGACTCCATTTTTGGTATGATGGAGCGAGCTATGGAATTATGGGAAATCATACATACCGATGTGTGTGGCCCAATGAGTGTAGCATCGCGCGGTGGTTATCGTTATGTTCTTACCTTCACGGATGACTTGAGTAGATATGGGTATATCTATTTCATGAAACATAAGTCCGAAACTTTCGAGAAGTTTAAGGAATTTCAAAGTGAGGTAGAGAATCAACATAACAAGAAGATTAAATTTCTACAATCTGATCATGGAGGTGAATATCTAAGTTACGAGTTTGGCAAGCATTTGAAGAAATGCGGAATACTTTCACAATTGACACCGCCGGGAACAACACAGCGTAATGGTGTATCCGAATGTCGTAATCGAACTCTCCTGGATATGGTTCGTTCTATGATGTCACTTACAGATTTACCGCTATTGTTTTGCGGTTATGCATTAGAAACAGCCGCATTCACTTTAAATAGGGCACCATCTAAATCCGTTGAAAAGACACCATATGAATTATGTTTTGGGAAGAAACCTAAATTTTCGTTCCTTAAAATTTGGAGTTGCGAAACTTATGTAAAGAAGTTACAGCCGGACAAGCTTGAACCCAAAGCGGAAAAATGCATCTTCATAGGATACCCGAAGGAAACTATTAGGTATACCTTCTATCATAGATCTAAGGGCAAAATATTTGTTGCCAATAATGAATCCTTTCTAGAGAAGGAGTTTCTCTCGAAAGAAGTGACTAGAAGGATAGTAGAACTCGACGAGGTTGTTGAGCCTTGTCTCGAACTTGCGAGTAGAGCAACACCGGAAGTAGTTCCTGTGGCGCCTACACCAATAAGAGAGGAAGCTAATGATGTTGATCATGGAACTTCGGTTGAAGTTATTATGGAACCTCGCAGGTCGACGAGAACTCGTACCACTCCTGATTGGTATGATCCCGTTATGAGTGTCATGTTGGTGGACAACACCGATGACCCTGCGATATATGAGGAAGCGATGATGAGCCCAGATTCCAATAAATGGCAAGAAACCATTAAATACGAGATTGGATCCATGTACGAAAACCAAGTATGGACTTTGGTGGACTTACCGGATGGCCGGAAGGCTGTCGAGAATAAATGGATTTTTAAGAAGAAAACAGATGCTGATGGTAATATTACTGTCTATAAAGCCCGACTTGTCGCGAAAGGGTTTCGACAAATTCAAGGAGTTGACTACAATGAGACTTTCTCACCAGTAGCGAAGCTAAAGTCTGTGAGGATTATGTTAGCAATCGCTGCATATTATGATTATGAGATATGGCAGATGGATGTCAAAACGGCGTTCCTCAATGGAGACATTGATGAAGAGTTGTTTATGATGCAACCCAAAGGTTTTGTCGATCCTAAAGATGCTAACAAGGTATGCAAACTTCAACGGTCCATATATGGATTGAAGCAAGCATCCCGGACTTGGAATCAACATTTTGATAAGGTGATCAAAAGCTTTGGTTTTATACAAACTTATGGAGAAGCTTGTATTTACAAGAAAGTGAGTGGGAGCTCTATAGAATTCTTAATACTATATGTAGATGACATATTGTTGATTGGGAATGATGTAGACCTTCTTAATAGTGTCAAAGATTGTTTGAATAATAGTTTTTCAATGAAAGATCTTGGCGAAGCAGCTTACATATTAGGCATAAAGATTTATAGAGATAGATCGAGACGCCTAATATCATTGTCACAGAGTACATATTTGGACAAAGTTCTAAAGAGGTTTGGAATGGAAGATAGCAAGAAAGTGTTCTTGCCCATGTTGCCCAATACGACCTTGAGTAAAACTCAAAGTCCAGCAACGGCAGAAGATAGATAAAGGATGAGTAAGACTCCCTATGCCTCAGCCATAGGATCTCTTATGTATGACATTGCTATGTACTAGACCCGACATTGCATATGCTGTTAGTTTGACTAGCAGATATCAAAGTGATCGAGGAGTGGATCATTGTACAGCGGTCAAAAACATACTTAAGTACTTGAGAAGAACTAAGGATATGGTTCTTTCTTATGGAGGTGATGAACAGCTCATTGTTAATGGTTACACCGATGCTAGTTGGAACACCGATCCGGATGATTCTAAATCTCAATCTGGAAACGTATTTACTTTTAATGGTGCAGCAGTTAGCTAGAGGAGTGTAAAGCAAAGCGTTGTGGAGAGATCTTCAACTGAATCGGAATACATAGCTGCTTCGGGGGCTTCACAAGAGGCGATATGGATGAAGGAGTTCATTACAGAGCTCGGTGTGGTTCCAAGTGCATTGGACCCAATGTCTATCTATTGTGATAACGTGGGTGCCATAGCCAATGCGCAAGAACCAAGGTCACACAAGAAGTTGAAGCATATCAAGCTACGTTTTCACGCTATTCGAGAGCATGTACAAGATGGTGACATAAAGATTTGCAAAGTACACACAGATCTGAATGTGGCGGATCCGTTGACTAAACCTCTCCCGAGGACAAAACATGACCAGCACCAAACCACCATGGGTGTTCGGTATATTACCATGTAATCTAGATTAGTTGACTCTAGTGCAAGTGGGAGACTGTTGGAGATATGCCCTAGAGGCAATAATAAAAGTGGTTATTATTATATCTTTGTGTTTATGATAAATGTTTACATTCATGCTATGGCAGTATTAACCGGAAACATTAATACTTGTGTGATATGTAAACTAAATTAGAGTCCCTAGTAAAGCCTCTTTAATAATACTAGCTTGTTGGTTAATAGATGATCGTGGTTTCTCGATCATGAACATTGAGATGTTGTTAACAACAAGATCATATCATTAGGATAATGGTATGATGGACATACTCCTATAGATAAGCGTAGCATAAAGATTAAGTCATTTCAATAGTTCGTTTGCTATAAGCTTTCTGATACATAGTAACCTAATTCCTTCGACCATGAGATCATGCTAATCACCTTCACCGGAAGGATGCTTTGATGACATCAAACACCACACCGTAACTGGGTGGCTATAAAGGTGGCATTGAGTGTTCGGAAAGTATGGGTTGAGGCACATGGATCAAGAGTGGGATTTGTCCATCCATATGACGGATAGATATACTCTGGGCCCTCTCGGTGGAATGTCATCCAATTAGCTTGAAAGCATGTGAATGGCTCACAAGGGATCACATATCACGGGAACGAGAAAAGATTATTTATCGGTAACGAGGTTGAACTAGGTATGCAGAGATACTGACGATCAAAACCTCGGATAAGTAAACTATCGTGAGACAAAGGGAAATTGGTATCGTATGTAAGTGGTTCATTCGATCGCAAAGTAATCGTTGAAATATGTGGGAGCCATATGAATTTCCAGATTCCTCTATTGGTTATTGATCGGAGAAGTTTCTCAGTCATGTCCGCATAATTAACGAACCGTAGGGAGACACACTTAAGGATTCGATGTTGTTTAGTAGATATGGAATGTTAATAAGGGATACCTAATGTTGTTCGGAGTCTTGGATGGGATCCGGGATATCACGAGGAGATCCGGAATGGTCCAGAGAATAAGATTCATATAAGGAAAATCCGATTCTAGAGTTCGGGAAACATTCCGATGTTTTCATCGGAGAGGTTCTAGAAGGTTCTAGAAGGTTCACCAGTCCGGAAGGAGAATGGTCCATGAATGTGTCATGGGTAAGTGGAATGATTAGATCATATCCTAGGTCACTTGGTGTGGTCATTTGCTAGAGAGAATTAAAGCTCTAAATGGAAAGTCAAACGGGAGTTTGAAAAGTCAAACTGGAACAATGGTTTCCTAGTGGGAGAAGAAACAAGTCCTTCTCTCAATCCAACTTGGGTTTGGGTTTGGATTCAAGCCCACCCCTCCCAAGGCTGCCCCTCCCTCTCATAAATAGAGGGGGAGGGCTGCCCCAACACCACAAGTACCAAGCCCTCCACACACTCGCGTCGCCGCCGCCGTGCCCAAGCCGCCGCTCGCCGCCGCCGCCCTAGCCGCCGCCGACACCTCCTCCTCCTGTTCATATAAACCCTAGATCTCCGGGAAACCCTAATCCACCATAACTCACACCGGCTTAGGCGAAGCCCTGCGGGATCTTCCCTCTACTTCCGACACCACACTGTCATGCTGCCGGAATCACGAGGGGAGAACAACAACCTCCGCTGCCTGCTGGAACAAGGGAGAGGAAGGTCTTCATCGAGTGCCGAACGTGTGACCGACTGCGGAAGCACTGCCGGAACGCATCGCCGGAAGGATCGTCTACGTGATCTTGAGATCGGCAAGTGTACGACTACATCACCCACGAGAATCTGCTCTCGTTAACCGCTTTGGAATCTTCGAGGGTGAGTGCTTCTATCGACTCGTTGCTACAATCTAGTAGATAGATCTTGGCTTGTTTGTGTGCATGCGGTATAAATTTTTTGTTTTCCATGCTACGAACCCCTACAGGAAGTAGAGGGAAGATCCCACAGGGCTTCGCCTAAGCCGGTGCGAGTTATGGTGGAATTAGGGTTTTCCCGGTGATCTAGGGTTTAGAAGACCGGGAGGAGGAGGAGGTGTCGGCGGTGGTTAGGGCGACGGCGATGGGCCGGCGGCGGCGCAAGGCGGCGGCGGTGGCGGCGGCGAGCTGTGGTGGCGACGTGGCGGCGGGGCAGTGGCGGCGGCGACTCGGGTGGAGAGGGGCTAGGGCTTGGTGCTTTGGGGCAGCCCTCCCCCTCTATTTATGAGAGGGGGTAGCCTTGGGAGGGGTGAGTTTGAATCCAGTTCCAAACCCAAGTTGGAAGGACTCTCTCCTACTTTCACTAGGAAACTATTGTTCCGGTTTGACTTTTCAAACCTCCCGTTTGACTTTCAATTTAGAGCTTTAATTCTCTCTCACAAATGACCACACCAAGTGACCTTGGATATGATCTAATCATTCCACTTACCCATGACACATTCATGGACCATTCTCCTTCCGGACCGGTGAACCTTCTAGAACCTTCTAGAACCTCTCCGATGAAAACATCGGAATGTTTCCCGAACTCTGGAATCGAACTTTCTTTATATGAATCTTATTCTCCGAACCATTGCGGATCTCCTCGTGATATCCCGGATCCCATCCGAGAGTCCGAACAACTATCGGTATCCCTTATTAATAGGGCTGGAATTATAACTCGAAACTCGCGAGCTAAATGAGTAACTCGTGATATAGCTCGACTCGGCTCGAACTCGGTGTCTAACGAGTCGAGCCAAGTTTTTGATTTGAGCTTGTTTGTTCACCCAAGATAAATGAGCTACTCGCGAGCTACTCATTTAGCTCATTAAACTCGTTCAAATATAGAGTTTGAAAATTTTTCATAGATAAGTGTCATACTATGAATGTTCCTTGAAGCTGTAATGGCGTAGAGTTACTATATTTTTTATTGATCTTCCTTCGTGCTATTATGGAAGTACTATTATTGTTCTAGTTTCAAATTAGTAGAATAATTACTAGTTTTTCTTATATGTGATCATATTTATAACTTATAACAATCTAAACGAGCTGCTCACGAGCTACTCGTGAGTTTACCGAGTCGAGCTGAGTTTCAAATATGAGCTCGTTCTGTAAACGAGCCGAGTCGAGCTAACTCGTTAGTTGAACGAGCTTTAGCGAGTCGAGCCGAGTTGGCTCGGCTCGAATTCCATAAGTTATTAACATTCCATATCTACTAAACAACATTGAATCCTTAAGTGTGTCTCCCTACGGTTCGTGAATTATGCGGACATGACCGAGACACTTCTCCGATAAATAACCAATAGAGGAATCTGGAAATTCATATGGATCCCACATATTTCAATGATTACTTTGCGATCGAATGAACCACTTACATACGATACCAATTTCCCTTTGTCTCATGATAGTTTACTTATCCGAGGTTTTGATCGTCAGTATCTCTGCCTACCTAGTTCAACCTCGTTACCGATAGGTACTCTTTTCTCGTTCCCGTGATATATGATCCCTTGTGAGCCAGTCACATGCTTGCAAGCTAATTGGATGACATTCCACCGAGAGGGCCCAAAGTATATCTATCCGTCATATGGATGGACAAATCCCACTCTTGATCCATGTGCCTCAACCCATACTTTCCGAACACTCAATGCCACCTTTATAGCCACCCAGTTACGGTGTGGTGTTTGATGTCATCAAAGCATCCTTCCGGTGATGGTGATTAGCATGATCTCATGGTCGAAGGAATTAGGTTACTATGTATCAGAAAGCTTATAGCAAACGAACTATTGAAATGACTTGATCTTTATGCTATGCTTATCTATAGGAGTATGTCCATCATACCATTCTCCTAATGATATGATCTTGTTGTTAACAACATCTCAATGTTCATGATCGAGAAACCACGATCATCTATTAACCAACAAGCTAGTATTATTAAAGAGGCTTTACTAGGGACTCTAATTTAGTTTACATATCACACAAGTATTAATGTTTTCGGTTAATACTGCCATAGCATGAATGTAAAAATTTATCATAAACACAAACATATAATAATAACCACTTTTATTATTGCCTCTAGGGCATATCTCCAACAGTCTCCCACTTGCACTAGAGTCAACTAATCTAGATTACATGGTAACATACCGAACACCCATGGCGGTTTGGTGCTGGTCATGTTTTGTCCTCGGGAGAGGTTTAGTCAACGGATCCGCCACATTCAGATCTCTGTGTACTTTGCAAATATTTATGTCACCATCTTGGACATGCTCTCGAATAGCGTGAAAACGTAGCTTGATGTGCTTCAGCTTCTTGTGTGACCTTGGTTCTTGCGCATTGGCTATGGCACCCATGTTATCACAGTAGATAGACATTGGGTCCATCGCACTTGGAACCACACCAAGCTCTGTAATGAACTCCTTCATCCATATCGCCTCTTGTGAAGCCTCCAAAGCAGCTATGTATTCCGATTCAGTTGAAGATCTCGCCACAACGCTTTGCTTTGCACTCCTCCAGCTAACTACTGCACCATTCAAAGTAAATACGTATCCAGATTGTGATTTAGAATCATCCGGATCGGTGTTCCAACTAGCATCGGTGTAACCATTAACAACGAGCTATTCATCACCTTCATAAGAAAGAACCATATCCTTAGTTCTTCTCAAGTACTTAAGGATGTTTTTGACGCTGTCCAATGATCCACTCCTCGATCACTTTGATATCTGCTAGTCAAACTAACAGCATATGCAATGTCGGGTCTAGTACATAGCATGGCATACATAAGAGATCCTATGGCTGAGGCATAGGGAGTCTTACTCATCCTTTCTCTTTCTTTTGCCGTTGCAGGACTTTGAGTTTTACTCAAGGTCATATTGGGCAACTTGGGCAAGAACCCTTTCTTGCTATCGTCCATTCCAAACCTCTTTAGAACTTTGTCCAAATATGTATTCTGTGACAATGATATTAGGCGTCTCGATCTATCTCTATAAATCTTTATGCCTAATATGTAAGCTGCTTCACCAAGATCTTTCATTGAAAAACTATTATTAAAATAATCCTTGTCACTATTAAGAAAGTCTACATCATTCCCAATCAACAATATGTCATCTACATATAGTATTAAGAATGCTACAGAGCTCCCACTCACTTTCTTGTAAATACAAGCTTCTCCATAAGTTTGTATAAAACCAAAGCTTTTGATCACCTTATCAAAACGCTGATTCCAACTCCGGGATGCTTGCTTCAATCCATAAATGGACCATTGAAGTTTGCATACCTTGTTATCATCTTTAGGATCGACAAAACCTTTGGGTTGTACCATACACAACTCTTCATCAATGTATCCATTGAGTAACGCCGTTTTGACATCCATCTGCCATATATCATAATCATAATATGCAGCGATTGCTAACATAATCCTCACAAACTTTAGCTTTGCTACCGGTGAGAAAGTCTCATCATAGTCAACTCCTTGAATTTGTCGAAACCCTTTTGCGACAAGTCGAGCTTTATAGACAGTAACATTACCATCGGCATCTATTTTCCTCTTGAAAATCCATTTGTTCTCGACAGCCTTCCGGCTATCCGGTAAGTCCACCAAAGTCCATACTTGGTTTTCGTACATGGATCCAATCTCGGATTTCATGGCTTCATGCCTTTTATTGGAATCTGGGCTCATCATCACTTCCTCATATGTCGCAGGGTCATCGGTGTTGTCCACCAACATGACATTCATAACGGGACCATACCAATCAGGAGTGGTACGAGTTCTTGTTGACCTGCGAGGCTCTTTAGTTACTTCAACCAAAGTTTCATGATCGTCATCATTAGCTTCCTCTCTTATTGGTGTAAGCGCCATAGGAACTACTTCCGGTGTTGTGTTACTTGCAAGTTCGAGAGAAGGTTCAACAACCTCGTCGAGTTCTACTTTCCTTCCAGTCACTTCTTTCGAGAGAAACTCCTTCTCTAGAAAGGATCCATTCTTGGCAATGAAGATTTTGCCCTCGGATCTATGATAGAAGGTATACCCAATAGTTTCCTTCGGGTATCCTATGAAGACGCATTTTTCCGCTTTGCGTTCAAGCTTGTCGGGCTATAACTTCTTTACATAAGCTTCGCAACCCCAAACTTTAAGAAACGACAATTTAGGTTTCTTCCCAAACCATAATTCATACGGTGTCGTTTCAACGGATTTAGATGATGCCCTATTTAAAGTGAATGCGGCTGTTTCTAATGCATAACCCCAAAATGATAGCGGTAAATCTCTAAGTGACATCATAGATCGAACCATATCTAAGAGAGTTAGATTACGACGTTCGGACACACCATTACGTTGTGGTGTTCCCGGCGGTGTCAATTGTGAAAGTATTCCACATTTCTTCAAATGCTCGCCAAACTCATAACTTAGATATTCACCTCCATGATCAGATCATAGATATTTAATCTTCTTGTTACGTTGATTCTCTATCTCACTTTGAAATTCCTTAAACTTCTCGAAAGTTTCGGACTTATGTTTCATGAAATAGATATACCCATATCTACTCAAGTCTTCTGTGAAGGTAAGAACATAGCGATAACCACCGCGCGAGGCTACACTCATTGGACCCCATACATCGGTATGTATGATTTCCAACAAGTCCATAGCTCGCTCCATCATACTAGAAAATGGAGTCTTAGTCATTTTACCCATAAGACATGCTTCGCATCTTTCAAGTGATTCGAAATCAAGTGATTCAAGAAGTCCATCGAAATCAACGTATGAAGAAACTCCATTCCGATGGACTTCTTGAATCACTTGATTTTGAATCACTTGAAAGATGCGAAGCATGTCTGATGGTAAAAATGACTAAGACTCCATTTTCTGGTATGATGGAGCGAGCTACGGATTTATTGGAAATCATACATACCGATGTGTGTGGACCAATGAGTGTAGCATCGCGCGGTGGTTATCGTTATGTTCTTACCTTCACGGATGACTTGAGTAGATATGGGTATATCTATTTCATGAAACATAAGTCCGAAACTTTCGAGAAGTTTAAGGAGTTTCAAAGTGAGGTAGAGAATCAACGTAACAAGAAGATTAAATTTCTACGTTCTGATCGTGGAGGTGAATATCTAAGTTACGAGTTTGGCGAGCATTTGAAGAAATGCGGAATACTTTCACAGTTGACACCGCCGGGAGCACCACAGCGTAATGGTGTGTCCGAACGTCGTAATCGAACTCTCTTAGATATGGTTTGTTCTATGATGTCACTTACAGATTTACCGCTATCATTTTGGGGTTATGCATTAGAAACAGCCGCATTCACTTTAAATAGGGCACCGTCTAAATCCGTTGAAACGACACCGTATGAATTATGGTTTGGGAAGAAACCTAGATTGTCGTTCCTTAAAGTTTGGGGATGCGAAGCCTATGTAAAGAAGTTACAGTCGGACAAGCTAGAACCCAAAGCGGAAAAATGCGTCTTCATAGGATACCCGAAGGAAACTATTGGGTATACCTTCTATCATAGATCCGAAGGCAAAATCTTCGTTGCCAAGAATGGATCCTTTCTAGAGAAGGAATTTCTCTCGAAAGAAGTGACTGGAAGGAAAGTAGAACTCGACGAGGTTGTCGAACCTTCTCTCGAAATTGCGAGTAGCGCAGCACCGGAAGAGATTTCTGTGGTGCCTGCACCAATAAGAGAGGAAGCTAATGATGGTGATCATGAAACTTCGGTTGAAGTTGCTACAGAGCCTCGGAGGTCAACGAGAACTCGTACCACTCCAGATTGGTATGATCCCGTTATGAGTGTCATGTTGGTGGACAACACCGATGACCCCGAGACATAAGAGGAAGCGATGATGATCCCAGATTCCAATAAATGGCAAGAAGCCATGAAATCCGAGATTGGATCCATGTACGAAAACCAAGTGTGGACTTTGGTGGACTTACCAGATAGCCGAAAGGCTGTCGAGAACAAATGGATTTTCAAGAATAAAACAGATGCTGACGGTAATGTTACTGTCTATAAAGCTCGACTTGTCGCAAAAGGGTTTCGACAAATTCAAGGAGTTGACTACGATGAGACTTTCTCACCGGTAGCAAAGCTAAAGTCTGTGAGGATTATGTTAGCAATCGCTGCATATTATGATTATGAGATATGGCAGATGGATGTCAAAACAGCATTCCTCAATGGAGATATTGATGAAGAGTTGTATATGATGCAACCCAAAGGTTTTGTCGATCCTAAAGATGCTAACAAGGTATGCAAACTTCAACGGTCCATCTATGGATTGAAGCAAGCATCCCGAAGTTGGAATCAACGTTTTGAATCAAAAGTTTTGGTTTTATACAAACTTATGGAGAAGCTTGTATTTACAAGAAAGTGAGTGGGAGCTCTGTAGCATTCTTAATACTATATGTGGATGACATATTGTTGATTGGGAATGATGTAGACCTTCTTAATAGTGTCAAGGAATATTTGAATAATAGTTTTTCAATGAAGGATCTTGGCGAAGCAGCTTACATATTAGGCATAAAGATTTATAGAGATAGATCGAAACGCCAAATATCATTGTCTCAGAGTACATATTTGGACAAAGTTCTAAAGAGGTTTGGAATGGAAGATAGCAAGAAAGGGTTCTTGCCCATGTTTCCCAATACGACCTTGAGTAAAAATCAAAGTCCGACATCGGCAGAAGATAGAGAAAGGATGAGTAAGACTCCCTATGCCTCAGCCATAGGATCTCTAATGTATGCCATGCTATGTACTAGACCCGACATTACATATGATGTTAGTTTAACTAGCAGATATCAAAGTGATCCAGGAGTGGATCATTGGACAGCGGTCAAAAACATCCTTAAGTACTTGAGAAGAACTAAGGATATGGTTCTTTCTTATGGAGGTGATGAACAGCTCGTTGTTAACGGTTACACCGATGCTAGTTGGAACACCGATCCGGATGATTCTAAATCACAATCTGGATACGTATTTATTTTGAATGGTGCAGCAGTTAGCTGGAGGAGTGCAAAGCAAAGCGTTGTGGCGAGATCTTCAACTGAATCGGAATACATGGCTGCTTCGGAGGCTTCACAAGAAGCGATATGGATGAAAGAGTTCATTACAGAGCTGGGTGTGGTTCCTAGTGCGCTGGACCCAATGTCTATCTACTGTGATAACATGGGCGCCATAGCCAATGCGCAAGAACCAAGGTCACACAAGAAGCTGAAGCACATCAAGCTGCGTTTTCACGCTATTCGAGAACATATCCAGGATGGGGATATAAAGATTTGCAAAGTACACACAGATCTGAATGTGGCAGATCCGTTGACTAAACCTCTCCCGAGGGCAAAACATGACCAACACCAAACTGCCATGGGTGTTCGGTATATTACCATGTAAACTAGATTAGATGACTCTAGTGCAAGTGGGAGACTGTTGGAGATATGCCCTAGATGTTGGAGATATGCCCAAGAGGCAATAATAAAGTGGTTATTATCATATCTTCACACTTATGATAAATGTTTACATGCCATGCTATAATTGTATTAACCGGAAACATTAATACTTGTGTGATTTGTAAACTAAAATAAGAGTCCCTATTATAACCTCTTGTTAAACTAGCTTGTTGGTTAATATATGATCATGGTTTCCTGATCATGAACATAGAGATGTTATTAACAACAGGACCATATCATTAGGAGAATGATGTGATGGACATACTCCTATAGATAAGCGTAGCATAAAGATCAAGTCATTTCAATAGTTCAATTGCTATATGCTTTCTGATACATAGTAACCTAATTCCTTCGACCATGAGATCATGCATATCACCTTTACCGGATGGATGCTTTGATGACACAAACACCACACCGTAACTGGGTGGCTATAAAGGTGGCATTGAGTGTTCGGAAAGTATTGGTTGAAACACATGGATCAAGAGTGGGATTTGTCCATCCATATGACGGATAGATATACTCTGGGCCCTCTCGGTGGAATGTCATCCAATTAGCTTGCAAGCATGTGACTAGGTCACAAGGGATCACATATCACGGGAACGAGAAAAGAGTACTTATCGGTAACGAGGTTGAACTAGGTATGCAGAGATACCGACGATCATAACCTCGGATAAGTAAACTATCGTGAGACAAAGGGAAATTGGTATCGTATGTAAGTGGTTCATTCGATCGCAAAGAAATCGTAGAAATATGTGGGAGCCATATGAATTTCCAGATTCCTCTATTGGTTATTGTTCGGAGAAGTGTCTCGATCATGTCCGCATAATTCACGAACCTTAGGGAGACACACTTAAGGATTCGACGTTGTTTGAGTAGTTATGGTATTATGAGAAAGAGACCGAATGTTGTTCGGAGTCTCGGATGGGATCCGGGATATCACGAGGTGATCCGGAATGGTCCGGAGAATAAGATTCATATAAGGAAAGTCCCGTTTCGGAGTTCGGGAATGATTCCGGTGTTTTCATCGGGAATGTTCTAGAAGGTTCCGGATTGTCCGGCACTCCGGGGGGGGGGGAGGGGTACATGAATGTGTCATTACATATTGGAATGATTGCATCATGTACTAAGTGTTCTTGCTGTTCCAAATAAAGGATTAAATTGAATCCTAAAACAGAAAAGTCAAATGTCCAGTTTGAAAGTCAAACGGCTAAAACAGGAAACTGTGGGAAACAAGCAAGAGGAGGGCAAAAACCGAGTTGGGGAGGGAATCCCTCCTCCAACCGGCAGCGCCTCCACCAGGCCGAGTTGGGGAGGGACTCCCCTCCCTCCCCTGGCGCGCCGGCCCCATCCACCTATAAAAGGAGGGGCAGGGCCCCCTCCTCTAGACACACAAGTTTCTACCTCTAATCTCCGGTTTAGAGCCGTTCTGGTTTAGAGCTTCTAATTGCTTTAGCCTGCGGTTTAGAGCCTTCTAATTGGTGTGTCTAATCTCTAGACCACTAATATCCCTCTCTCATACTCCACCATACTCGCTCCGGCTTAAGGCGAAGCCCTGCGGGATCTCCCCTCTACTTCCGGTACCACGCCGTTGTGCTGCCGGAATCGCGAGGAGAGTGCTACAACCTCCGCTGCCTGCTGGAACAAGGGAGAGGAAGGTCTTCGTCGAGTACCGAACGTGTGATCGACTGCGGGAGCGCTGCCGGAACGTGGCGCCGGAAGGATCGTCTACACGATCTTGAGATCGGAAAGAGTACGACTACATCACCCACGAGAATCTGCTCTCGTTAACCGCTTTGGAATCTTCGAGGGTAAGTTATTCCATCGACTCGTTGCTACAATCTAGTAGATAGATCTTGGCTTGTTTGTTTGTATGCGATAGAAAATTTTTGTTTTCCATGCTACGAACCCCTACACTAGAGGCAATAATAAATGTAGTTATTATTATATCTTTGTGTTTATGATAAATTTTTACATTCATGCTATAATAGTATTAACAAGGAAACATTGATACTTGTGTGATTTGTAAACTTAATTTTAAGTCCCTAGTATAGCCTCTATACTTCACTAGCTTGTTGGTTGATTAATGATTGTGGTTTCCCTATCATGAACATTGAGATGTTATCAACAACAAGATCATATCGTTAGGAGAATGATATGGTGGACATACTCCTATAGATAAGCGTAGCATAAAGATCAAGTCATTTCAATAGTTCAATTGCTATATGCTTTCTGATACATAGTAACCTAATTCCTTCGACCATGAGATCATGCATATCACCTTTACCGGATGGATGCTTTGATGACATCAAACACCACACCGTAACTGGGTGGCTATAAAGGTGGCATTGAGTGTTCGGAAAGTATTGGTTGAAACACATGGATCAAGAGTGGGATTTGTCCATCCATATGACGGATATATATACTCTGGGCCCTCTCGGTGGAATGTCATCCAATTAGCTTGCAAGCATGTGACTGGCTCACAAGGGATCACATATCACGGGAACGAGAAAAGAGTACTTATCGGTAACGAGGTTGAACTAGGTATGCAGAGATACCGACGATCATAACCTCGGATAAGTAAACTATCGTGAGACAAAGGGAAATTGGTATCGTATGTAAGTGGTTCATTCGATCGCAAAGTAATCGTAGAAATATGTGGGAGCCATATGAATTTCCAGATTCCTCTATTGGTTATTGTTCGGAGAAGTGTCTCGATCATGTCCGCATAATTCACGAACCGTAGGGAGACACACTTAAGGATTCGACGTTGTTTTGAGTAGTTATGGTATTATGAGAAAGAGACCGAATGTTGTTCGGAGTCTCGGATGGGATCCGGGATATCACGAGGTGATCTGGAATGGTCCGGAGAATAAGATTCATATAAGGAAAGTCCCATTTCGGAGTTCGGGAATGATTCCGGTGTTTTCATCAGGAATGTTCTAGAAGGTTCCGGAATGTCCGGCACTCCGGGGGGAAGGGGTACATGAATGTGTCATTACATATTGGAATGATTGCATCATGTACTAAGTGTTCTCACTGTTCCAAATATAGGATTAAATTAAATCCTAAAACTGAAAAGTCAAATGGCCAGTTTGAAAGTCAAACGGCTAAAACAGGAAAGTGAGGGAAACAAGCAAGAGGAGGTTGAAACCGACTTCCCTCCTCTCCAAGCCGGCACGCCACCCTAGGCCGAGTTGGGGAGGGACTCCCCTCCCTCCCCTTGGCCGCCGGCCCTCTCCACCCATAAAAGGAGGGGCAGGGCCTCCTCCTCTAGACACACAAGTTCCTATCCTCTAATCTAAATCCTAGCCAAAGCCTCCGGTTTAGAGCCGTTTTGGTTTAGAGCTTCTAATTGCCCTAGCCTTTGGTTTAGAGCCTTCTAATTGGTGTGTCTAATCCCTAGACCACTAATAGCTCTCTCATACTCCACCATACTCGCTCCGGCTTAAGGCGAAGCCCTGCGAGATCTCCCCTCTACTTCCGGTACCACGCCGTTGTGCTGCCGGAATCACGAGGAGAGTGCTACAACCTCCGCTGCCTGCTGGAACAAGGGAGAGGAAGGTCTTCGTCGAGTACCGAACGTGTGACCGACTGCGGAAGCGCTGCTGGAACGCAGCGCCGGAAGGATCGTCTACACGATCTTGAGATCGGGAAGAGTACGACTACATCACCCACGAGAATCCGCTCTCGTTAAACACTTTGGAATCTTCGAGGGTGAGTTATTCCATCGACTCGTTGCTACAATCTAGTAGATAGATCTTGGCTTGTTTGTTTGTATGCGATAGAAATTTTTTGTTTTCCATGCTACGAAACCCTATAGTGGTATCAGAGCCGTGTCTATATGTAGATCTGTTGCACGAGTAGAACACAATGGTCATTGTGGGCGTTGATGCTTTTATTGTCGATTGCTTCTTGTGTACTTTGCATCTTGCGGTATGTTGGGATGAAGAGGCCCGGGCTAACCTTACATGACATCGTTCATGAGACTTGCTCCACGCTTGACATGCAACTTGTATTGCATAAGTGGCTTTGCGGGTGCCTGTTTCTCCTAGCATAGTTAAGATCCAATTTACAACGGGTGATTAACAATACAAGTATCAATGTTGTGGTTCATGTTCGTAAGTTAGAACGACACTTATTGAAAGCCCCAAACCACGTAAAACATGCAAAGAAAGTAGAGGCGTCTAACTTTGTTTTGCAGGGGTGTGCTGTGATGTGATATGGCCATGATTGTGATTATATTTGATGTATGCAATGATCCTTATTGTAAGTTGGCAACCGGCAGGAGCCATATGGTTGTCTTTAATTTATGTTAAGACCCGCTTGTCTATTCAAAGTAGTTGTAATAGTTGAAGCCGGTGGACTACAACCATGAAGAAGCGTCATTGACCTTGATGCATTGCCGGTGATGATGGAGATCATGTTCGTGCTTGAAGATGGAGATCGGAAGCACAAAGAAGAAAGGCCATATCATATCACATATTATGAATTGCATGTGATGTTAATCCTTTATGCATCTTGTATTGCTTAGTAGACGACGGTAGCATTATAAGATGATCCCTCATGCACATGAATTTCAAATCATAAAGTGTTCACCCTTAGTTAGCACCGTTGCTAAAGCTTGTTGTTTCGAAGCACCACGTGATGATCGGGTGTGTCAGATTCTGCAAGTGTATACAACGTGAGCAAGCCAGATTTTCTCATGCGGAAACTAAGGTTTGATCTTGACGAGCCTAGCATGTACAGACATGGTCTCGGAACACGGATCACCGAAAGGTAAAGCATGAATCATATAGTAGATATGATGAACATGTCGATTGTTCGACATTGAAACTATGTCAACTCTCGTGATGATCGGTGTTGATATAGTGGATTTGGTTCGTGTGATCACTAAAACAATGTGAGGGATGTTGTTTTGAGTGGGAGTTCACCTAGGTTAATTTTATTATTAATTTGAACTCAATTTGTCATAAACTTAGTCTAAACTATTGCAAATATGTTGTAGATCAATGGCAGCCCCTACCATCAATTTTAATGCATTCCTAGAGAAAGAAAAGTTGAAAAAACAATGGAAGCAACTTCGCGGATTGGTTCCGCAATTTGAGGATTGTCCTCACAGCTGGTAATTTGACCTATGTGCTGGATGCACCGTTGGGTGACCCACCTGCAGCTGATGCTACCGATGAAGTAAAGAATGTTTACCTCGCTCGGAAGAATCAGTACTCCATAGTTCAGTGTGCTATCTTGTATGGTTTAGAATCGGAGCTTCAGAAAAGGTTTGAGAATTCAGACCCATATGATATTGTCGAGGATCTCAAATTGATTTTTGAGACTCATGCGGCAATTGAAAGTTATGAGGCTTCTGAAAAGTTCTTTAACTGCAAGATGGAAGAAGGCAGCTCCGTCAGTGAGCATGTGCTTAAGATGTCTGGGCACGCAAACAAACTTCAAAGCTTGGGTATAGTGATTCCTAATGCTTTGGGGATTTACCGTGTCCTCCAATCACTACCACCAAGTTACAAGAACTTTGTGATGAACTACAACATGCAGACCATGAACAAGACGTTGCCAGAACTCTTTGCCATGTTGAAATCTGCAGAAGTGGAGATCAAGAAAGAGCACCAAGTGTTGTTGGTCAATAAGACCACCAAATTCAAGAAAGGCAAGTCTAAGCAAAAGGGACACTTCAAGAAGGGTGGTAAGAAAGTTACCACGCCAGCGAAGAAGACCAAGGCTGGACCCAAGCCTGATACTGAGTGCTTTTACTGCAAGGGAGAAGGTCACTGGAAGCGGAATTGCCCAAAGTACTTGGCGGATCTGAAGAACGGCAACATCAAGAAGAAAGGTATATCTGATATACATGTTATTGATGTGTATCTCACTAGTACTCGTAGTAGTGCCTGGGTATTTGATACTGGTTCGGTTGCTCATATTTGTAACTCGAAACAGGTGCTGCAGAATAAACGGAAGCTAGCGAAGAACGAGGTGACGATGCGCGTGGGAAACGGATCAAAGGTTGATGTGATCGCGGTCGGCACGCTACCCCTTCATCTACCATCGGGATTAGTTTTATACTTAAATAATTGTTATTTAGTGCCTGTGTTGAGCATGAACATTATATCGGGATCTTGTTTATTGCGAGACGGTTACTTGTTTAAGTCAGAGAATAATGGTTGTTCGATTTATATGAGTAATATGTTTTATGCACATGCACCTTTGATAGATGGTCTATTCTTATTGAATCTCGATAGTGGAAATATACATATCAACAACATTGAGGCTAAACGTTTGAAATCAAGCAATAATTCGACCTATTTGTGGCACTGTCGTCTTGGTCACATTGGAGTGAAACGTATGAAGAAACTCCATTCCGATGGACTTCTTGAATCACTTGATTTTGAATCACTTGAAAGATGCGAAGCATGTCTGATGGGAAAAATGACTAAGACTCCATTTTCTGGTATGATGGAGCGAGCTACGGATTTATTGGAAATCATACATACCGATGTGTGTGGACCAATGAGTGTAGCATCGCGCGGTGGTTATCGTTATGTTCTTACCTTCACGGATGACTTGAGTAGATATGGGTATATCTATTTCATGAAACATAAGTCCGAAACTTTCGAGAAGTTTAAGGAGTTTCAAAGTGAGGTAGAGAATCAACGTAACAAGAAGATTAAATTTCTACGTTCTGATCGTGGAGGTGAATCTCTAAGTTACGAGTTTGGCGAGCATTTGAAGAAATGCGGAATACTTTCACAGTTGACACCGCCGGGAACACCATAGCGTAATGGTGTGTCCGAACGTCGTAATCGAACTCTCTTAGATATGGCTCGTTCTATGATGTCACTTACAGATTTACCGCTATCATTTTGGGGTTATGCATTAGAAACAGCCGCATTCACTTTAAATAGGGCACCGTCTAAATCCGTTGAAACGACACCGTATGAATTATGGTTTGGGAAGAAACCTAGATTGTCGTTCCTTAAAATTTGGGGATGCGAAGCCTATGTAAAGAAGTTACAGCCGGACAAGCTAGAACCCAAAGCGGAAAAATGCGTCTTCATAGGATACCCGAAGGAAACTATTGGGTATACCTTCTATCATAGATCCGAAGGCAAAATCTTCGTTGCCAAGAATGGATCCTTTCTAGAGAAGGAATTTCTCTCGAAAGAAGTGACTGGAAGGAAAGTAGAACTCGACGAGGTTGTCGAACCTTCTCTCGAAATTGCGAGTAGTGCAGCACCGGAAGAGATTTCTGTGGTGCCTGCACCAATAAGAGAGGAAGCTAATGATGGTGATCATGAAACTTCGGTTGAAGTTGCTACAGAGCCTCGGAGGTCAACGAGAACTCGTACCACTCCAGATTGGTATGATCCCGTTATGAGTGTCATGTTGGTGGACAACACCGATGACCCCGAGACATATGAGGAAGCGATGATGATCCTAGATTCCAATAAATGGCAAGAAGCCATGAAATCCGAGATTGGATCCATGTACGAAAACCAAGTGTGGACTTTGGTGGACTTACCGGATAGCCGAAAGGCTGTCGAGAACAAATGGATTTTCAAGAAGAAAACAGATGCTGACGGTAATGTTACTGTCTATAAAGCTCGACTTGTCGCAAAAGGGTTTCGACAAATTCAAGGAGTTGACTACGATGAGACTTTCTCACCGGTAGCAAAGCTAAAGTCTGTGAGGATTATGTTAGCAATCGCTGCATATTATGATTATGAGATATGGCAGATGGATGTCAAAACAGCATTCCTCAATGGAGATATTGATGAAGAGTTGTATATGATGCAACCCAAAGGTTTTGTCGATCCTAAAGATGCTAACAAGGTATGCAAACTTCAACGGTCCATCTATGGATTGAAGCAAGCATCCCGAAGTTGGAATCAACGTTTTGAATCAAAAGTTTTGGTTTTATACAAACTTATGGAGAAGCTTGTATTTACAAGAAAGTGAGTGGGAGCTCTGTAGCATTCTTAATACTATATGTGGATGACATATTGTTGATTGGGAATGATGTAGACCTTCTTAATAGTGTCAAGGAATATTTGAATAATAGTTTTTCAATGAAGGATCTTGGCGAAGCAGCTTACATATTAGGCATAAAGATTTATAGAGATAGATCGAAACGCCAAATATCATTGTCTCAGAGTACATATTTGGACAAAGTTCTAAAGAGGTTTGGAATGGAAGATAGCAAGAAAGGGTTCTTGCCCATGTTGCCCAATACGACCTTGAGTAAAAATCAAAGTCCGACATCGGCAGAAGATAGAGAAAGGATGAGTAAGACTCCCTATGCCTCAGCCATAGGATCTCTAATGTATGCCATGCTATGTACTAGACCCGACATTACATATGATGTTAGTTTAACTAGCAGATATCAAAGTGATCCAGGAGTGGATCATTGGACAGCGGTCAAAAACATCCTTAAGTACTTGAGAAGAACTAAGGATATGGTTCTTTCTTATGGAGGTGATGAACAGCTCGTTGTTAACGGTTACACCGATACTAGTTGGAACACCGATCCGGATGATTCTAAATCACAATCTGGATACGTATTTATTTTGAATGGTGCAGCAGTTAGCTGGAGGAGTGCAAAGCAAAGCGTTGTGGCGAGATCTTCAACTGAATCGGAATACATGGCTGCTTCGGAGGCTTCACAAGAAGCGATATGGATGAAAGAGTTCATTACAGAGCTGGGTGTGGTTCCTAGTGCGCTGGACCCAATGTCTATCTACTGTGATAACATGGGCGCCATAGCCAATGCGCAAGAACCAAGGTCACACAAGAAGCTGAAGCACATCAAGCTGCGTTTTCACGCTATTCGAGAACATATCCAGGATGGGGATATAAAGATTTGCAAAGTACACACAGATCTGAATGTGGCGGATCCGTTGACTAAACCTCTCCCGAGGGCAAAACATGACCAACACCAAACTGCCATGGGTGTTCGGTATATTACCATGTAAACTAGATTAGATGACTCTAGTGCAAGTGGGAGACTGTTGGAGATATGCCCTAGAGGCAATAATAAATGTAGTTATTATTATATCTTTGTGTTTATGATAAATGTTTACATTCATGCTATAATAGTATTAACAAGGAAACATTGATACTTGTGTGATTTGTAAACTTAATTTGAAGTCCCTAGTATAGCCTCTGTACTTCACTAGCTTGTTGGTTGATTAATGATTGTGGTTTCCCTATCATGAACATTGAGATGTTATCAACAACAAGATCATATCGTTAGGAGAATGATATGGTGGACATACTCCTATAGATAAGCGTAGCATAAAGATCAAGTCATTTCAATAGTTCAATTGCTATATGCTTTCTGATACATAGTAACCTAATTCCTTCGACCATGAGATCATGCATATCACCTTTACCGGATGGATGCTTTGATGACATCAAACACCACACCGTAACTGGGTGGCTATAAAGGTGGCATTGAGTGTTCGGAAAGTATTGGTTGAAACACATGGATCAAGAGTGGGATTTGTCCATCCATATGACGGATAGATATACTTTGGGCCCTCTCGGTGGAATGTCATCCAATTAGCTTGCAAGCATGTGACTGGCTCACAAGGGATCACATATCACGGGAACGAGAAAATAGTACTTATCGGTAACGAGGTTGAACTAGGTATGCAGAGATACCGACGATCATAACCTCGGATAAGTAAACTATCGTGAGACAAAGGGAAATTGGTATCGTATGTAAGTGGTTCATTCGATCGCAAAGTAATCGTAGAAATATGTGGGAGCCATATGAATTTCCAGATTCCTCTATTGGTTATTGTTCGGAGAAGTGTCTCGATCATGTCCGCATAATTCACGAACCATAGGGAGACACACTTAAGGATTCGACGTTGTTTTGAGTAGTTATGGTATTATGAGAAAGAGACCGAATGTTGTTCGGAGTCTCGGATGGGATCCGGGATATCACGAGGTGATCCGGAATGGTCCGGAGAATAAGATTCATATAAGGAAAGTCCCGTTTCGGAGTTCGGGAATGATTCCGGTGTTTTCATCAGGAATGTTCTAGAAGGTTCCGGAATGTCCGGCACTCCGGGGGGAAGGGGTACATGAATGTGTCGTTACATATTGGAATGATTGCATCATGTACTAAGTGTTCTCACTGTTCCAAATAAAGGATTAAATTGAATCCTAAAACTGAAAAGTCAAATGGCCAGTTTGAAAGTCAAACGGCTAAAACAGGAAAGTGAGGGAAACAAGCAAGAGGAGGTTGAAACCGACTTCCCTCCTCTCCAAGCCGGCACGCCACCCTAGGCCGAGTTGGGGAGGGACTCCCCTCCCTCCCCTTGGCCGCCGGCCCTCTCCACCCATAAAAGGAGGGGTAGGGCCTCCTCCTCTAGACACACAAGTTCCTATCCTCTAATCTAAATCCTAGCCAAAGCCTCCGGTTTAGAGCCGTTTTGGTTTAGAGCTTCTAATTGCCCTAGCCTTCGGTTTAGAGCCTTCTAATTGGTGTGTCTAATCCCTAGACCACTAATAGCTCTCTCATACTCCACCATACTCGCTCCGGCTTAAGGCGAAGCCCTGCGAGATCTCCCCTCTACTTCCGGTACCACGCCGTTGTGCTGCCGGAATCACGAGGAGAGTGCTACAACCTCCGCTGCCTGCTGGAACAAGGGAGAGGAAGGTCTTCGTCGAGTACCGAACGTGTGACCGACTGCGGAAGCGCTGCTGGAACGCAGCGCCGGAAGGATCGTCTACACGATCTTGAGATCGGGAAGAGTACGACTACATCACCCACGAGAATCCGCTCTCGTTAAACACTTTGGAATCTTCGAGGGTGAGTTATTCCATCGACTCGTTGCTACAATCTAGTAGATAGATCTTGGCCTGTTTGTTTGTATGCGATAGAAAATTTTTGTTTTCCATGCTACGAAACCCTACAGTCTGTACATGCTAGGCTCGTCAAGATTAAACCTTAGCTTACGCATGTGCAAATCTGGCTTGCTCACGTTGTATACACTCGCAGAATCTAACACACCCGATAATCACGTGGTGCTTCGAAACAACGAGCTTTAGCAACGGTGCTTACTAAGGATGAACACTTTAAAACTTGAAATTGTGTGCTTGAGGGATCATCTTATAAAGCTACCATCGTGAACTAAGTAATACAAGATGCATAAAAGGATTAACATCACATGCAATTCATAATATGTGATATGATATGGCCTTTCTTCTTGTGCTTCCGATCTCCATCTTCAAGCACGAGCATGATCTCCATCTTCACCGGTGTGGCGTCAAGGTCAATGGCGCCGCTTCATGGTTGTCGTCCACCAGCATCAACTATTACAACTAATTTGAATAGACATGTAGGTCTTAACAGAATTTAAAATACAACCATATGGCTCATGTCGGTTGCCAACTTACAATAAGGAACATTGCATACATCATATATAATCACAATCATGGCCATATCACATCACAGCACACCCCTGCAAAACAAAGTTAGACGCCTCTAATTTTCTTTGCATATTTTATGTGGTTTGGAGCTTTCAATAAGTGTCGTTCTAACTTACGAACAAGAACCACAAAGTTGATGTTTGAACTATTAAGTGACCATTGTAAATTGAATCTATACTATGATGGGAGAGACAGACACCCGCAAAGCCACTTATGCAATACAAGTTGCATGTTAAGCGTGGAGCAAGTCTCATGAATGATGTCATGTATGGTTAGCCCGGGCCGCTTCATCACATCATACCGCAAGATGCAAAGTACACAAAAATAAATTGATAATAAAAGCACCACCGCCCATAATGACCATTGTGTTCTACTCGTGCAACAGATCTACATATAGACACGGTCTGATACCACTGTAGGGGTTCGTAGCATGGAAAACAAAATATTTCTACCGCATGCATACAAACAAGCCAATATCTATCTACTAGATTGTAGCAACGAGTCGATAGAAGCACTCACCCTCGAAGATTCCAAAGCGGTTAACGAGAGCAGATTCTCGTGGGTGATGTAGTCGTACACTTGCCGATCTCAAGATCGCGTAGACGATCCTTCCGGCGATGCGTTCCGGCAGCACTTCCGCAGTCGGTCACATGTTTGGTACTCGATGAAGACCTTCCTCTCCCTTGTTCTAGCAGGCAGCAGAGGTTGTTGTTCTCCCCTCACGATTCCGGCAGCACGACGGCGTGGTGTCAGAAGTAGAGGGAAGATCCCGTAGGGCTTCGCCTAAGCCGGTGCGAGTTATGGTGGAATTAGGGTTTCCCGGTGATCTAAGGTTTAGAAGACCGGGAGGAGGAGGAGGTGTCGGCGGCGGTTAGGGCGACGGCGACGGCCCGGCGGCGGCGCGGCGGCGAGCTGCGGCGGCGACGTGGCGGCAGGGCAGCGGCGGCGGCGGCTCGGGTGGAGAGGGGCTAGGGCTTGGTGCTTTGGGGCAGCCCTCCCCCTCTATTTATGAGAGGGGGCAGCCTTGAGAGGGGTGAGTTTGAATCCACTTCCAAACCCAAGTTGGAAGTACTCTCTCTTACTTCCACTAGGAAACTATTGTTCCAGTTTGACTTTTCAAACCTCCCATTTGACTTTGAATTTAGAGCTTTAATTCTCTCTCACAAATGACCACACCAGTGAACTTTCTAGAACCTTCTAGAACCTCTCCAATGAAAACATCGGAATGTTTCCCGAACTCTGGAATCATACTTTCCTTATAGAAATCTTATTCTTCAGACCATTCCGGATCTCCTCGTGATATCCCGGATCCCATCCGAGACTCCGAACAACATTCGGTATCCCTTATTAACATTCCATATCTACTAAACAACATCGAATCCTTAAGTGTGTCTCTCTACGGTTCGTGAATTATGCGGACATGACCGAGACACTTCTCCGATCAATAATCAATAGAGGAATCTGGAAATTCATATGGCTCCCACATATTTCAAAGATTACTTTGTGATCGAATGAACCACTTACATACGATACCAATTTCCCTTTGTCTCACGATAGTTTACTTATCCGAGGTTTTGATCGTCGGTATCTCTGCATACCTAGTTCAACCTCGTTACCGATAAGTACTCTTTTCTCGTTCCCGTGATATGTGATCCCTTGTGAGCCAGTCACATGCTTGCAAGCTAATTGGATGACATTCCACCCAGAGGGCCCAGAGTATATCTATCCGTCATATGGATGGAAAAATCCCACTCTTGATCCATGTGCCTCAACCCATACTTTCCGAATACTCAATGCCACCTTTATAGCCACCCAGTTACGGTGTGGTGTTTGATGTCATCAAAGCATCCTTCCGGTGATGGTGATTAGCATGATCTCATGGTCGAAGGAATTAGGTTACTATGTATCAGAAAGCTTATAGCAAACGAACTATTGAAATGACTTGATCTTTATGCTACGCTTATCTATAGGAGTATGTCCATCATACCATTCTCCTAATGATATGATCTCTTTGTTAACAACATCTCAATGTTCATGATCGAGAAACCACGATCATCTATTAACCAACAAGCTAGTATTATTAAAGAGGCTTTACTAGGGACTCTAATTTAGTTACAAATCACACAAGTATTAATGTTTCCGATTAATACTGTTATAGCATGAATGTAAACATTTATCATAAACACAAAGATATAATAATAACCATTTTTATTATTGCCTCTAGGGCATATCTCCAACACAACCGGCCACCTGCGCCTTCGCCGCCCGAAGATTGAAGGATTGGCGTCGCCCGACGACAGCGCCTTGAGGATGGCGCTGGAGCAGTCGCTCCGCGACTCGGCGCCGCAGCCGCCGTTGGTGGAGCCGTCGTCGCCGGACATCCTGGAATGGTCTAGGAAGGACTGGGAGGAGCAGGAGCGGCAGCGCGTCCACCACCTGCAGCTAGGCCGAGGATCAGGCGGCCCGGAGACGGGCGTTGTCCGGTCGCTAGCTCGCCTACCAGGGCGCCCCGCTCTTTGTCCTCGACGACGACGAGGAGGACGTCCCTTCCTATCAGCCGTGGAGGTGCGGCGACCTAGACCAGGGGAGCTCCCGCCAACACCAGACGACGACAATGACGGTGGCGAGGATGATGGCTGGGCCGATCCCGGCTACACGGCGTTCTACAGCAACTTCGGCATGTAGAACGGCGACGGCACCGGCGAAGGCCACGACGCCGGCTTTTTTAGTTTATGTACTACTTTAGTTTAAATTCGATGTAATCCGTCTATATTCGCCCATCCTAATGAAATTTGCCCATCTTTAATGAAATTTAGTCGAACGTGGAAACTCGGCCTGAGTATGCGAGTGAGAAACTCGGCGTACCCAGGCCGAAAACTTGTTTCGTCTGGCCAAAAAAAGGTCCGGTTTTCGGTCTAAGTTCGCCCAACGAGTGGAGATGCTCTTATGCAGCAGGATGTAATTACTGTTGAAGGGATCCGGTAATTCGGAATAAATGAAAGAAAGGTACCCACGACAAGGTAAAGTGTGCTTGTGTGTGACGAGAACCGATGTGATGCGGGTCCGAATTCAGGTATTGACAGAATGAACATCCAGAAGAAAATGACATGGCAAATATAGAGATGATTTTTTTGCCACATCAAAAACCATGCCATGTCATCAGGAAGATCACCTCGGGGACCAAACGTGTTAGGTTTCGAAAATTGGCGGCGCATCCTGGTTTTGAAGCACTTCCGTCATTTTATAAGTTTTCGACTAATCAATATATATTTTACAAGGAAAACCAAACCCAGAATCCACACAAACACCGAGGTTACGTCATTCGGCTTCACACTTCCACATTAGAGCTCCTAGAGCTAGACGATATATGTCCAAAATATAATGTCTAAGATAATATATCCCACTCACATTTTATTTCTCACATGGGAAGCTTAAGCACATTTGTAACATTTCTTTCGAAAAACTTGCACGGCCACTCTGCCGACTCATTATCTAGCTGCACATGAACAGTGTAAGAAAAAGAAGTGTCCATAGAATTCATAAGCATGACAAAGAAGAAGTAATCACATGGCACAACACAATCTACACAGTCATGCATGCGGAGACGCCCCTCAAGAAGAGGCCGTAGGACACGCTGAAAAAGCCATAGGAGCTCCTCCTGCTGCGAGACTCGGGACCATCCTGGCGACCCGTTTCCCTCGTTGCCCCCGCGAGACGACAAGGAACCCTAGCTTCCCTTCCGCCGCCGTCCCCCTCACCCCCTTCCCCTTCCCTCGCCACCGGCAGGAGGGCGTGCCCGGGCGAAGCCTGACCGGCGCCGGCGACGGGGAGTTCTCGTCTTCTTCCTCGGGGGGGATGGTCGCGGGGTCGTCCGCCCGGGGCGGTGCCTGGCGTTGGCGCCGGAAGCCATGGCGGTGTGGCTGCGGCCGCGCGACGGGCGGCGGTGCAGGGCCGTGGCCTGGGCTAGCCTAGGCGGCAGGTGCTAAGGGCGGCGCTGGCCGCAGCCGGCTCCCTCTGCGGCGTCGGCGGTGGCGGGTGCTGCTGCTCCCAGTGACGGCGGTGGGGCGCGGCGAGGGATTCGGCTCGGCTCCATGGTGTTGTGGTTGCGGCGCGGTGACGCTGGCTGGGGTCGGCAGGGTGGCGCACGGCGGGTTTGCTCCTTCGGGCAGCTCCGGCTAGCCTAGATCTAGGCCCGATCTGGGTCTGAGGCAGACCCCACATGGTGCGGGAACCCTCTGGAGGCGGGGTGGCGGGGTGGGGCGTGTGGAGGACGGCGGCGGTTGCGGCTACGCTGCAGCAACATGGCGGCGGGGACTTTACGGGCCCTTTTTGGGCTCGTCGGCCCGAGACCTGGTGTGCCCCTGATGCCGCGCCCCGGTCTGCAACCGCCATTGGTGGTGGAGGTCGGTCTCCTCCGCGCGACCGTGCCGCTGCCACCATCCGGTGCCAACCAATCATCCCCCGCCTTGCAGGTCACGCAATGAACCTGGCCATGTGGGTTCGAGTCCGTGGATGCCGGGGCGGCGGCCCGGAAGGTGGTCTGCAAGTCGTCCCTGGTGGACTTGCGATGGTGTTCCTCAAACCAGCATAGGTCCGACTAGCTCGGGTAAGCTCGGTGGCGCTGGAGTTGTTACTTGACGGCTAGGACTTGCCGCGGTGGCGGTTCCCCTGGTGGATGATGGAGTTGGACCTGGTGCTGGGGTTGGCGTGTATGGTGGCACCCTTGATGCAGTGGGGCGACGAGACTTCACGAGCCTTCTTCGGCTCAGCCGGGCCTAGAGGGCCTGGTTTGTCTTGCTGCTACATCCGGTCGGCTACCGCCTTCTGGCGGTGGAGGTAGTTCCCTCCCGTGTGCTGAGGTCATCCCAACCCTCATGAAAGGCCCCTCTCTCTTTGTCTTACTAGCCTCGCCCCATGGCTCATGGTGTGACAACGTCGGTGACCTGAAGACCGTGTTGGTGCATGCAGGTGTGCGGCGAGTTTGGTGGAGTATTTCAAGGGGTCCGGGAGTGTGGCTATTGAGGGGTCGGGAGAAATCCTTGTCTATTTGACCCCGACGCGGTGACTCCCGTGGATATCGCCTTCCTTCCTGAAGAGCGTCGGGTGTATCTCTCTCACACCTCCCGGGGCGTACCGGGGGAAACCCTAGGACCTGTCCGGATAGCAGCGTCGTTGTTGTTACTCCCCTTCTTGGAGGTGATGCTTGGTACGCGGCGCTTTGGAATGCCAGGCCTGTGGTGGTACTTCTCCGGTGGACGCAATAATGGCGAGTTACCTTCGTTCTTGTCACATCGCCGGTGTCGGCTTTATTTTCTTTTCCTTTCTTTTGTATTTTATTTTGGGATGGGCTTTATGCTGTCTACCCCAGCTGTGGCCCCGTCGTTGTTCCGGTTTGTTCCTTGGGCATTGTGCTGTCTAGCCCAGCAGCGGTCTCACATGTGTGTTTTATTTATAAATCGAGGCTAAAGCCTGTTTCGAGGAGCTCCTCCTGCTGCGAGACCATGTGAGCGCGCTGGGCTGACGTCGGAAGGCGCCTAATTATTTATAGACGTCGCAATTAACAGCCCACCCAATCGCCCTGGAGGTTCGCCTCTGCCATTCTTCCTCCATTTCAAACTCACCTTGGTTCCTTGTCAGATGATATTTATCTGCAAAAAATAAATTATATTGCGAAGGAGAGCAAGGTAGGAACTACAAGTTCTATCTCCGCCCCTAGTTTTAATACGCCAACATAAAAGGGGCTAAAACGAAAACAATATCGTGAACATACCAACACCATTGATCTTGGGGTCAGGGTTGGGGGCCATTGCCCCCCTCGGCCCAAGTAAGCTCTGTCACAAAATCCACCCCATACTTGGAGATCTGATTTTTTTTATAAAGGACGCTTTATTACTCAAGGTAAGCATTACACCCGGCCTCTGCATAACTAGGATGCACACACATGTCCAACAAATCCAAAAAGAAATAAAACAAAGCGGATGGATTACATATCATTATGAGAAAGTGCAATAACGCCTATGGTACTTGACGAGGATTTGACTCGTCAATGTCTATTGTTATAGACTTGGGTTTTGGAGAAGGAGGAGACGCTGTAAATCGCGGAACGGCTAATAGATTCGCAACACGGGGACACGAGGTTTACCCAGGTTTAGGCCCCTAGAGGGAAAACCTACTCCTGCTTGTCTTTTCTTGATTGGTGGTGGAGCCGGAGGTTATAGGGGTGCGCAGATTGGATCTGGCGTGGTGTATGCTAGGGTTCTGGATTGTTCTCCTCATTGTTCTCTCTTGGGCTTTATATGGGGAGGCTAGGTCTCGGGGTTAGGTCGAGTCGGTTACAAGTTAGGGTTTGACCCTTTGCAATTCTATCTACAGTTGGCTATGTTCCTCAAGAAGTCGCATCCTTGTGGGCCTAGGTCACCCAAATCCTTCGTGGGCTTCACCATCCGTAGCGGGTGACTGTGTGGGCCTATGCCAGGCTGATACCGGGTAGGCTAACATAAGACACCCGTAGGGCATACCCATGTCAGTAGCCCTAGAGTGTTCAGTCGAATCGTAGATTTGATTGGAGACTCTTAAGTCTTTCGGGTGCTTTTATCCGAAAAAAATTCGAGTCAATGTGTTGGTTCATAGGGATTATTGATATGTGTGCTTGAATCACCCGACGGATCATGGTCAGTTAACTGTCTTTGAACAAAACAACACGATCTACTTCAGACTCGAGTCTTCGGACTCGAATTCGGAAAATTTGTTGGTGTAATTCGACCCAGGCCAAGGAGGTCTTACAGGAGTCGAATTTTGGTCTGACAACACTAATATTGAGATGTCACTCGACCAAAAGTCGAGAAATTATCGCCTCCAAAATATGAGATATTCTTCCAAAATGGAAGTAGAAGTAAATATGAAAGCCAGCGGTCTCCATGCTTTTTATATGCTAATCACATATTCCTTTTATTGTTATCAATTTGCGAGGTTTGTCACACATGCACACCATCCGTAGAATCGATGCCCAAAACTTACTCGAAGTTGTAAAATGCCGTGACACGCGTGACATAACCTTTTTCTTAATGTTGCTGGCAACACACAATTTCAGTCATGTTCTCATAAGCTAATCCTGTAAAAAAAGACAAGTCCTTGTCTGTGTACCTACTGATCTAGTGAGAATGCATAGATGCTGTAGTGATGTTGAACTGGAGAATTGCAGAGATCAATACAATTTCTTTCGTTCTTTTCCCTTATTATTATTCTCCTTCTAAAATATGTATGCAGTATAATTTGGCAAGGAGTAAACCTATATATTAAAAGAAGTCTAGGTACATTTGCTTTACGAAACTAAAGCATCTTATATTTTGGAACGGAGAGAGTGTTTCCAAGACAAACCCATCCCAACGCAGTGGATACTAACTTGTTAGCATGCTTGGAGTATGGAAACAAAGAAACAGTAATAGTTCGTATAAAGGACAGTCTTTATCTGCTCCGCAACAGAAAAGGGGAAAGTTTGTTGATCACTGATGGTTTTTGAAGATCACTGGAAGTTTGTTTTGTAGATTAAAAATAAAAACCAGCCAAGCACATTTTAAAGATCCAAATGCAAACATGACACACTGAAAATAATAATCCTGGAACAACATGTAGATAGGTCCATAGGAATAGAAGTGCAAACACATGAAAGTTCGGTGTAGCCTAGGATACATTACAGGGTTCAGTGCAAATACAGGCACATACTAAATTTATCAGTACAACACCATAACTGAATCCTTCCGGTCCGGGGCGATCAACAGTCAGCCCAAGGCGTAGACTGAGGCATCAAGCCTCTTTATTATGGCAGGGCAGCAGCAGCAGCCGCCGCCGGCGATCAGCAGTAGAACATGACTTTCTTGACGCTGTCCTTGAGCGCTGGGAGGGGCTTGACGACCCCGGCGCCGGCGGCACGTGTGCTGCGGGACGTCGACGACCCAGACCGCCCTCCGCCGCCGCCCGTGCTCTCCGCGACGGAGCCGCTGTCGGAGCTTTCCGGCTCCATGTAGAAGCGCGCGCGGAAGGCGGCCAGGTGAGCGTAGTACGCCGGAGGAACTGCAGCTCATCAGAGAAACAAACAAATGACATGCGTTTTCTGTCAGAAATGCTAGGAGTTCAAGACTATGAGCAGCACTGATGATGGTGATGGTAAAGATTTCAGGATGTGTGGACTCACCGATCGACACCGACCGCGTGCACCTCGCGTAGCTGCACAAGAGATTGCTCAACAGGTTAGGGAGAGAGAACAATGCTGATCAACTGTTCGAAGGATCGCCGAGAGAGCTTGCTTACGTGTAGCAGAGGTCGTTGGTGAGGGTCTGCAGTCCATCGGCAGTGAAGTTGTTCTCATCCCACAGGACATGGTAGTGCGCGGGGCGGCTCGTGCCCTGCGCACGCATAACAGAGATCATTTCAGTTATCACCATGTAATAGAGTGACAGATGTAATGCAAGCAGGTCTCATCTCATCATCGAGTACCTTGATACCGGCATGGCTGCAGAGGAAGAAGTCAAACTCAGTGGGGTGGCAGATCTTGGAGTCAACAACGGTACCTGCAAATGGAGAAAGAAAGTTCAGCAGTGACCTTCAGGTTAGGAAAGATATATTGGCAAGCAACCTGAAGAACAATGGCTTTGTAACAGCACTACTCACCGGGGAGGATGTTGCCGCTGCGGTCGACGGAGCTCTGGTCGTTGTGGTTGTGCGCGAACAGCCTGGTGTGGTGCCGCTTCTGGACCACGATGAAAGTCACCTGAGGCTGGTAGTTCGCCTCCAGCGACACGCAGGCCTGACATTTAGATGAGCTGGATTACAAGGGAGTGTGTGATAAAATCATGAAAGTCTGGGGGAATTAATTGTTGGTGTTACCTTTCGGATGGCGTCGAGCTCGTGCAGTAGAACTTGATAGAACTGGCCTTCGCTGACACCATCCCTGTGAAAAGTACAGTTCAAATTTAGTCACAATACTCAAGTATATATCACAAGAAGGTTTATTGGTCTTAAATTAGGAGTGTAAATTTCTGCAATGGAGAGTACCTATAGAATAGTATCCTCTGAGGCTTTTCCCCAGTTGATTTTTTGAAGGATATAAGAAGCTCCCTGCAGATGCAATGCCACAGAATGCGTGACTTGCGCCGAAAAGAAGGACATAAAGAGGGAGACTGGAGATGGCGAGGAGGAAGCGAGGGATACCTGATCATTCCACCATGGATGGTGCCTCTCTGAGGGTCATGAGTCACATTGTACAGATCCTCTATCAACTCCTGCCTGTGACACTGAGCAGAGACCAGGCCAGCATACTTGGTCACCTCAGGCCAATCCTGGGAGGCCACAACCTGCAGGACAAGTAGTTTTGCAAGTCAATGTTTTTTCATCAAATGCGCCAACCGATGTCAAGACAGCAAGAGCTAGTCACTAAACACGGTGTATGAATGAGACTGTCCAACTTACTGCGGCAATGGAAGGGCTGCTGTCTTCACCAGGATGGGGGTGGGTGACATCAGCGCCAAATATGATCGTCGGCCTGTCTGTCACCATAGGGATGCACCTTGACACTGCATCAGCCAGTACAGTGTTCCTCCCCCCAACCTTCCAAAACGAAAAAATGCCATGTTAGACTCACAACCGAAGAAACACGCAAAGACCAAGAACAACGAAACCAACCTTGACATTTATCTTCAGAGAAAGGTTTGCCAGGATCTGCTTGTTCATCTTAAACACTTGCTTTGTCAGACAGCACTGCGAAATCAGCCCAAGGTCGATCTCGCAGACACGCTTCAGGTCACCTGATGATGAAGGCACAGTATGCATGAGCATTCGTCTTGAGCCTGAGTCTAGTAGTACAGAAATCAATCTGACTTAAAAGTTTACATACCATAAAGTGAGCCATTATTGTCAGGAAGTATTCCGATAAGCAGTTCAAGCTCCCTGTGCTGCGGTCCGAGTATGGTCATCGCATCGTGGAACCTAGATTTCAGAGCACGCTCCACTTGATCCGGACGCACATATATGGCCGGAAGAACAGGCTCCAGAGCAAAGTCCTAGAATTCATAGCAACACTGTCACTGATGTAAACAACAAGTACAAGGGGAAAAATAACATGTACAATGTTTCAGAAATATCTTTGAAGCATTTGAGGGATACTTGCCATTCCTGAGGCTTGGCACATGCGAGCAAGCTCACGGCAGAATCCGGTAGCAACACTGTCTTGAACATTTCTGGCGAAATTGACACACATCCAGCTCCTGACTCTACCACCATTGACCATTTTCTAGATAAGGAAAAAATGAAAATGAACAAGTAAGACTTGAGATAATAAACTAAACTACGGGCATATACTTGATGTAGATAACAACTTAGACAAGACTGTCGCATTAGTACAGCTGTTTGATGTAGTGCTATTACCTTATTCATCATATTCCACTGGCCAACCCTAGGCAAGCAATCCTTCTCTCTACCTGTCTCACTGTACTTAAGCTGCACAGATTGAAACAAAAGGATCACTAGTAGATAGAGGAGGGCTAAATGCACAAGATAAAGAACTTCAAAAGGCACTGTCTTGACATGATTCAGGTTCCACTTACCCGAGGAGCAGGTAAAACTCGTGCCTCAACCGACGCCAGCCGCTCACTGATCTTGATGCCAAACTCTTTTGCATAAGGATCGTCATGGTAAGAGTTGTGATTCACCATCTGTAGACACACAAATGATATCGTGATTAGCATACCATGTGGACTCGCACATATAGGATGGTAGAGACCCAGCAATACTGTAGCAAGAAGAAATGCTATTACCTGAACTATGTCGCGCTCCCGATCATGCGGGCGCTGACATGTCTCCTCCAGAAGAGCCCTTATCTGACTCTGGTTGAGCCTCTTGGAGTACCTCTGCCCTTCCACAATTTTGCAGACCTGGATAAATTCAGATTTTTTTGCACATGTCAGAAATAACAGATTTGGAGGTTCAGTGCCAAAAGCTACAAGATAAAACACCATCGAAAATCTAAGTACTAACATACCTCCATGGGGAGGTAATTCGGACGCTTCTGGTTGCCGACTTGCAGACAGGGGAGGTAGGTATGCTGGATGGCAAAACCATATGTCTCCTGGAAGTATTGGACAACAGACTTCACTGTGCCCCCTTGATCGATAGGAAAACTGTTACAAAAGAACATTTTTTAGGAAAATAAGTATAGTACCATATGATTTTAAGTCTGCATGCATGAAGAATCGAACAGAAATTACAGTAGTGCATGATGGATAGTACCATATGCTTTTCAGAACGACTTTAGAGGAAAATTAAAGGGAAGTTACAATAGTGCGTAAGCTCCGTACCTTAGCTCCCGAGTTGCCTGATTTGTTAAACCAGATATCCGGTACTTGCGCCGTATGTTGCCACGGTGAGTAACTTCCACCTTCACTCCTCTTAAGGCCTTCTTGATCTAGGGTGTTCCACAATAACATCGAAATTTCTTACAAAGTTAGTGACCAAAATTACAAACAAGTATGCAAGTGATCACATAACAGATAGCCTAGACAAACTAAAGCAATTCAGATTTAGGTGATTCGTCGGAAATGGTTTCGAGAAGTTAACAATAGTTTGTTAATTCATTTATTTCTGCCCTGCAACAACGGTACCTTCACTTGAAACTAGCTCTTCCTAAACGAAGTAGAAGGATACAATTCTGAGTACAATTTTTTTGCCAACTATACCTTGACACGTTCAGCATCTGACAGGGACCTCGAGTGGAAGTCAGTGTTTAAAAGCTGTCTTACAAAATCGATGACGGGTATTGGCTCAAAGAAGGATGTTGCCGACATGTCTGAAAATGCAGAAAAATGAAGGTGAGGTAAAGTTCAGAGTAAGAGAACTATGTGAAGAAACACCAACAGGCATTGCTGAAGAAGTATGAAATCTTAGCAATTGGTTAAGAAACCCCAACGGGCATCTCTGTCAAGCAAAATTCAGAGTAAGAGAACTATGTGAATGCATCCTACCATAACATCACATCGCAAAGCTAGCTGGAATGCAAAGAACAACTAGTAAAGAGGCTCAACAGTTGCATTAAACCTTAAATTATCACTGATCATGCTAACTAGCTAGTTGAATGACCATCCACTATTAGACTGTCCAGGCCTTAAACCGAGAAGGGCTCAGTTCCTAATGGTATGGCCAACAACACTTGTAGAAATACAAAATGCAGAAATTTTCACTGCTAATCAGTGGCTTCACAATGATTTATGAAATCTAAGCAATTGGTTAAGAAACACCAACAGGCATCTCTGTCAAAAAAAAAGTTCAGAGTAACAGAACTATGTGAATGCATCCTACCATAAATAACAGTAACATCGCATACAAAGCTAGCTGGAATGCAAAGGATAACTACTCAAGAAGCTAACAGTTGCATTAATCCTTAAATTATTACTGCGTATGCTAACTAGCTAGTTGAAAGTCCATCCACTAGTGGACTATCCAGGCCTTAAATCGAGAAGGGCTCAGCTCTTAATAGTATGGCCAACAACAGTTGTACAAATACAAAATGCAGCAATTTTCACTGCTAATCAGTGGCTTCATAATGTATCGCAGATAACACACACACACAAGGACCACGGCACTGAGCATCATGGAGCCCCAGTTCATTGTAGCAAACATATATCCATGAGAAAAGGCAAGAGCTTTACCGATATTCAGCGACAGACCCATCTGAGTAGGCCTTATGGTCTGATAAAACCCACGCCAGCTCTCCACTCCGTCGCCGAGAGACCGGCGCCTCCCGAGGTCCGGAGAGTAGAAGGATCGGCCATACGGCTCGTACCTGCAAAGCAATCGATGGAGGCATGAAGCATATGATTGTACCATTTCTCATTTACATCTCCCATATATGATGGCAAGATACCCAGAGTGAGAGAGATGAGTCCACTGTACCTAGAAGTGGGCAGCTCACGCAGGACGATGTCAAGAACCTGCAGGGCTTCCTGGGGAGCCTCTGCCTGCCTCCCAGCAATGTACTGCTCGAGCCGGCGAAGATCGGCCCTCGCCGCGAACCTGATCACAACCTTGAAAGTCCTCTCACGCCTACATCATACGGGGAATTAACAGTCAGAAATGCCAATACAGTTCCCTAGAAGCAGAGAACAATGCTGATGAGAAAGGACAGACCTCTCTGCACCGGAGCCATCATCTTCGTCGAGCAAGGTGATGTGGAACTCCTTGGAGGTGAACGGCAGCGGGCCGGCGGTGTACATGCTCTTCCGGCCATCGTACGCCGGCAGCCTCCCTCCGAGGTAGGTCGCCTTGTGCAGCCTGACCAGTTCCTCCATCACGGAGCGGCCGAGCGCCCGCGAGGTGGTCTCCGGCGTGATCGCGACCTGCCGAACACCATGTCAACCAACATTCAGAGACCGAAGACATGCAGTACAGGAGAACAATGCTGAAAGGAAAGAAGAGGCCACGTACGTCGTACTGGTGGAGGTCCTT
Organism: Avena sativa; assembly: GCA_916181665.1. Taxonomy (NCBI): domain Eukaryota; kingdom Viridiplantae; phylum Streptophyta; class Magnoliopsida; order Poales; family Poaceae; genus Avena; species Avena sativa. Next base: position 382,146,794 of record OV702279.1, read on the forward strand.
GTCGGGCAGCTCGGCGAGGAAGTGGTTCGCCTTGACCAGGCACCTTGTGCCGGCGCGCCCGCTCCCCGGGCGGTGCGGGAACTTGTACGAGTCGCCGGGCGCCGGGATCGGCGGCTGGACGACGACGACGACCGCGCCGCCCTCCACGGACAGGGCCTCGAGCCGCTCGGCGACCGCGTCGAGGGCAGCCCGTGGTGGCGGTGACCCCTCCGGCGAGGCCGAGGCCGAGGAGATGGCGGCGGGCTCGTGCGGAGCGTCGTCGAACATTGCTTGGCGCAGCTCGGGAGCTATGGTCGCGGTCGGGCCGGCCCCGACGCCACCGTTGGTGTGCACCGGAGCAGGGCCGGCGGGACGCCACTGCTGCTGCGGCGGCGGCATGGCGCCGTGAGGCTGGTACGCGGCCCCCTGGCCATGGTGCTGGTAGGGGCCGCCCCCACGGCCGCCGCCGCCTTGCTGGTACGCGGCGCCCTGGCCATTGTGCTGGTAGGGGCCGCCCCCACGGCCGCCGCTGCCGCCTTGCTGGTAGTACTGCTGCTGGTACTGGGGGTAGAAGCCGCCCCGGCCAGCACGGCCGCCCCTGCCCTGCCGCCCCTGACCTGCTGCCCCTCCTCTCCCGCCGCCGTCGTCGCCGAACCCCGGCATCCGCGGCCTCCTCGACCCCATGCCCGATCAGCTGCCGAATAAAAAGAGTGGGATTTCGGTCAGAACAGCCGCCAATCAAAAGGAGTTCGGAAACTGCTACGCGTCACATGCACAAATTTTGCAGCCAAGAAATGTGTAAGCTTTACAAGTTGTTCAAGACTTGAAAAATCACCGAATCCGTAGTTGTTCAATCAGTACCTCGACCGTAAACAAATCTACTTCTAAATCCAGAGACAGAACGCCTGAAGAACTACGTTCAGAGGTTATCCTTCCGAAGCATGAACGCAGGCGGTTCCCCGGCGAGAAAAAACAGGGGAGATCAAGAAACAGAGCACGGAGAAACCACACGCGATTCCCCGGCGAGAAAAAGGAAGGATTTTTATTTTTTTCGTCACGATCGCGGCGTCTGGTTTGGAGAGGGAATGCGAGCTCCGAGTCAATGAATCTACCTTGGCCGGACCAGTGGGAGGTAGACCTCGAATCAACTCGCGACGAACTACTACAGGAACAGGACTCTGTCGCTCTGTGTTCTTGAGAGGAAAAGCGAGGAGAGATTGAGGCTGGCTGTGGCTGTGGGTGGTGCGCTGAGTGGAGGGAGAAAACGCCGAGGAGATCACTATATAGGCAGCAGAGCAATGGTGCACACACACACACACACACACACACACACACACACACACACACAGTGTGCACTGCAACACGCCAACAGCCATGGCCCTGCTCCATTTCTCTGCGATTAGCATGTAATTCTTTGGTTGGTTGGGTTTTTGATTAGTACTAGTTTATATTTATTTTATGCCTTTGGTGATAGGGTACCTATTTTACCTCATGAATTGTTAGTAGGATAGGATACTAATTAATCCTAATTATGAACAGTATTATGGTAATAACGTTGGAGTGGACAAAAAACGGCTCGAGTCGCCCACCCGCGGGTGAGCGACGGTGGGGCCCTTGCCCTCTGCCCAGATCTAGGACCATCTGGGCCTGACTCGGGCTAGGCGAGTTTTGATGACCATGTGGTTTCCAGGGGTTTTCGACGGGCCTAGGAGCCCACCAATCGATCATGCTTTGGCTAAGATATTGTATCCGTGCCAGCAGGTCTAGATCTGGTGCCTGCCTTGCAGCTCTTCTCGAGAGCTGCAAAGTTGCTTTGCGGGGCACGTCGTCCGATATTGTTCATGGACTGATTGGTTGGATTACCCATCGGCCATGTTACTTGTGCGGGATCTTGGATGTCAGGGCGTCGGCCCTAGGAGATTTATCAAGAATTTGATCATCACTAAAAGGGGAAAAAGAATTTTAGTAGATGATATGAGTTTCTTACCTTCATTATATCTACCAATATGGGTTGTGGCTCTCTCTCCGGGATAGGCACATGAGCATCTCTAGTAGCCAAGATTCTTGCACTAGATATTGTAGGAGCAAGTTCTTCATGGGTAGGAGTTTCCATAACACAAACCTGACAGGAGCATTCACCTTCCCACTAGAAATATGAGAAGGGCAAAGTTTAGTTATCTATAGTTTAGAGGAGTGTAGACGGGTATAGTGCACAATCTGAGTATCATCATTGGTATAAGATGCAGCATCTTCTTCTGAAGATTTGTTTGTTTTTTTAGGCAATCACCTGGGGGGACAGGATCCCCACCTGAATTTTTTACTTCAAAACAAGAGTTTACATATTACAGAGAGATAGGTGGTCGCGCCAAGCAGCGGCCGCCACCTTTAAGTCCGTTTGTCTAAAACGGTGTGTCCAAATAGTAAGGTCAGATATTATGTTTCTAATAGTTTCATTACAAGACTGATCGTGTTGCCTGAAGGCTTTGGCATTGCGTGCATCCCAAATCTTCCATAGAATGATCATGAGCATAGAGGGCCATGCGGATTCCGATAGATGTGGGGGTAGTGTAGTCGTCTAGACCTGCGGGGAGGGGGAGTGCATGGGGGTGATACCGATCTTGCTCCACACGACGATGGCGGTTGGGCAGAGGAAGAACAGATGATCCCTATCCTCGGGGAGCAGGCCACATCGTGGGCAGGTGTCGTTGTCGATGATGTTCTTGTGCTTCAAGTTGTCCCTAGTGTTAAGCCGGTCGAGGTGGAATAACCAGACAAAAATCTTCACCTTGTTGAGCACCGGTGCGCCCCATATGAGCGACGCCTCAGGGTCCTAGCTCTGGGTATGTAGCAGCTAGTATGCTCCCCTGGATGAGAAGCTGGCCCCTCCCAGGAGTAGGCGAGAGTCTGGCGCCTCGGATAGTGTAACACCCTGCAGCAAGGAAGACAAAGAGGCGAGCTCGGTGGCAGCAGCGGCGGTTAGTCGATTACGCAGGCCGTCCTGAAATCCATTATGCAAAACATCAGACACAAACGCGTTCGGCTGGGTGTGGTGGGAGTATAGGGCAGGATAGGCTATATGTAGAGGTTCAGAGAGGAGCTGCTGGACGAAGATTCGTTTGTAGATACTATTGATAAATCATTCGGAGAATGAACAACATAAATAGTAATAGAACCATGCAAGGTATGTGATTTCCACTCAAAAGCTTTGTCACTACCGGTTCCCAACAATTGTTTAAGAAACTCCTCACATGTAAGCTCGTTTTGCCAGGCCCATATTTTTTTTCCACACCATTAGTGATGCTTGGTCTCTTAATGAATTACAAGTATTGTGCATAGTGATAAATAGCATGTGACCAAACAGCAGGCTAGTTACTGGTAAATGTAGGAGCATGGTTTGAGGAAGAAGGTATAATATATCTCAGTGATCTGATAGTAGTTGCCAAATATACCTCTCCTTCATCACTATCAACAACAGGAATGTCACTTGTATTCATTTTCCCTATCATTATCATCAACATTAACAACAACATTTTGGCTAGGAAGAGATTGGACAATCACAATAGAAGCATAAGTCCTTCTTGCATCTCTCGTAAATCCCCCAGGAGCAGATTGTGGGCCATTACCTCTTGAGATATTGCATGAATTATCAGTTCTAGCAGGTTTTGTGACATGATGTGCACTCATATTACTAGTGGGGCTTTTCATGTTTGGTGCCACCTGCTCTTGTGCCACCAGGTTATTCTACCAACAGGGATTTTCCTACTGAACTCTAAATCATAAAAATTGGCCCCAATATTCATATGGCTACAACTAGTGGTACCGAGGACATATCCAAATTACCAATGTATATCCTCACATAATCAGCATTATTCAAGCTATGCTTGTCCAGTGATAATGTCCTCCTACCCACAATACTACCGGTGTAGGAGGCAGTAGGGTAGTTCCTATTGTCAAGGGGAATTTCTCTCACTTGAAATCATGCCATGTCGAAATATCTAGTAGCTCCACACCAAGGGAACCAATGTTCAACCCTAACTGTATAATTCTGAACGGTCTCCAAGTTTTGTTATACCAAAATGAATCCAGGCATCAATGTCTTTTGAACTTGGAAAACTAGCCAGTAATCTATCAGATGAGATTGGCTTTGCATACCACCTCCAAGTTCACCTGATCTCTTCACATTGAGTAAATTCCTCTTCTAACTGACGAGATGAGATGTTTCCCACCACAAATGCAACAATAGCATGAACGATTTCATGTTCAGGAGTTGCATTGCTAATATGTGGTTGTATGAAGAATCCATTACGGGGATAGCTATGCCACTTACCATGGTTGCGCTTCATGGGAAGTCACATGTGTATCACGACAAGTTAAGAAAACCTCACCAACTTCCACTACTTGATTTAGATTCTCCCTTTTCTGCACGTTTGTGTACTAGCCATGTGTCTTAGATTTTGTGTTTTGTTGTTGCAAAGGAGCAATTGGCTGCCTAGATTGGAATTGGAGACATTAACTGATGCTTGTCACATCTTGTTGCCAATTGATGTTCGTAGGAAAAATTATGTCACCTATTGAGTTTTCTGATTCCTCCTCCCTCATCTTCGGCATGTGAACCCACCAACAATCATGATTTCCATTCCACATATTTCCCTTCCTTATGAGTCATTCGACCTAGCTCGTGGAGCAATAGCCGCCAATCTATTTGAATTGTTACCCCTAAACTCTCGTGGATCTCTAAACGCAATCTAGTAGTGAAATTAGAGTTTCTTTGAACCTCAAGAGGAAGCTCAGAGTTACAAACCTCATGATGATCTATATCATGCCCACGCTGCTCTTCCGCGAAGCCTCGAGAAACACCTTTGAAAGTGCAATGGACGTCGCCAAGAGGGTGGGTGAATAGGCTTTTAAAATTATTATGGTTTAGGCTCAAGTAAATGCGGAATAAAACTAACGTTTAATTTATTGAGCACAAAACCTAGCCACTAGGTCCACCTAAGTGCACCAACAACCTATGCTAAGCAATAAAAGAAACAAGGAGATAGCAAGATGTAAATACTACAAGCACGATGACTATCACAATGTAAAGTGCATAAGTAAAAGGGCTTGGTTGAGAGATAACCGATGGATGCGGAGATGAAGATTTGTTTCCCAAAGTTCACTTCCAAAGAAGCTATGTCTCTGTTGGAGAGGTGCAACGACGCAATGCTCTCCGAACGCCACAAATGGCTCACCTCGAGGTGTGGTGGATCGATGCTCACCCAACGCCACACAAGGCCTCACCCCGGATGCGGAAGCACGCAACTCACCGACGTCACAAAAGGCTCACCATATTCTCCCGAGTACACACCACAAAAGGCGGGCACTCGCTCCATTAAGGGACGCTTGAGGACGGTGACCGAACCCGTAAAAGACTGGGGCTATCTCCGCAACTCAATTGGAGGCTCCCAATAACAAAGCCACAAAATTCTACAACGCCAAAAATGCCAATAAAGCCACAAAAGGCTACAAGACCACAAAAGGTCAACAAGACCAAAAAAGGTCAACAACCCAACCACACAACCATCTAGGGTTTCAAGAATCCAAGAGTAACAAGCCCACAAGCTTGAACTCGCCGAATCTCCGAGGAGAACTCAAACCTATGCACCAAATGCAAGGGCAAGTCCTTCTCTCCCAAATTCCAGCAAAGTTGCAAAAGCTATTGGGGAATAAGGGAGCAAGAACACAAAAGCAGAACACAAAACTCTCCAAGATCTAGATCCCAATGATTCCTTTACAAAGAAGGGATTTGACTTGGGGGGATTGTGGATCTAGATCTCCTCTCTCAAATCCCTCTAAAAGATGCAAGAATCATAGGAAGGGAAAGGGGAGAGGGAAAGCTCTTGAAGGTCAACAATGGAGGAGAGAGAGAAAACCAAGAACCAAGAAAAAAGCTAGTGCCCACGAAGGGGAAGAGGAGCCCATTTTAAAGGGCTCCAAGATCTGCCTGTTATGGGCAATCGCGACCCTGGCAGGAACTTCCAGTGGGAGGTCGGAAGTTCCGGTGGCATACAGCCAACGGTCAGAAACTGCGATGCGAAAGACTGAAAACACGAGCCTCGCTGGAACTTCCGCCGATTCACCGGAACTTCCGGTGGGAGCGGAAATACCGGTAGAAATTACGACCGAAGTTCCGTCAAATAGAGTACTCAAAAATAGAGAGGTTACTGAACGTGAGCGGAACAAGATCCGGATATTCAACCGGAACTTCCGGCGGCAACTAGGCCCGAGCGGAACTTCTAGTCCCTGGCCAAAACTTTCGGCGGGGGTGGTATTACCGCCAAAACTACTCGACCCAAATTCTGTCAAATAGAGACTAAAAAGCAGAGAGGTTACTGAACGTGAGCGGAAGAAGAACCGGAACTTCCACCAGAACTTCCGGCGGCAAAATGCCCTAGCGGAACTTCCGATGGGTAGCCGGAACTTCCGGTCAGGGAAATTCCAGAAACCAAAACTGCAATAACTTTCGCATCCGAACTCCAAACGAGATGAAACCAATTTTTTTGGAAAGATAACGACGAATAGAATCCAACAAAAAGATGTGATGTATGTCCCAAGGTGTGGAGCCGGAAAACTCGCAAGATTAAAAACCGCAATAAGATATGCAAGGGAAATCCTTATTTGATGAACTAGAGCTTGTTATGATGATGAGCACAATCTCTAGATCCTCTCATGGACAAGAACCAAATAACAACCAAGAAAGATGATGCTATGAATGCAAAGGTTTGAGCTCTCTCCGAACGATGTGATCGAGACACCCGCTTGAGAGCCCCTCTTGATAGAACGGCTATCTATCCTAAACCCGGTCTCCCAACTAACAACACGAGACCGGCAAAAGAGAAGACCTATCAAGATCATACATTTGCCTTCAGCATTCCACTGGAACTTGATGTAGACCGTCTTGTTCTTCTCAAGTGGGAACACCTTTCTTGATTGCTCTTGCTTGATGAAGATGAAGACTTGCAAATTGCTCCACCATACTCCATGGGGAAACCTCTTCTTCGAACTTGTCTTCATCACTCCATGATCACGAGGATGGCAAGCTTCAAGCATGAGTTCTTCTAGGGATGGCGCATCATGAGCTTGCCCTTCTTCATCCCTTCTTGAGGTTGATCCATCTTGATGCAACTCTTTGCACTTGTCTTTATCAACCTACAAGCTCCTTCTTTCTTCATGATTCAACCTTGAGACCAACACATGGCCGAGGCGATGCCAATGGACAAACCTACAAGTGAAACTCAATTTACACATTAGTCCATAGAGATTGTCATTAATTACCAAAACCACACATGGGGGCATACATGCCCTTTCAACCTTGATCTTGAAGCGATAGATTCCTCTCGTGCTGCACCTCGATGTATCCCCGCGATGTCCACATCACGCTTGAGGTAGTTGCCTCCCATGAGGAGGATATTGGTCAAACACTGAAAGGATACGGATGTCGCCTAGAGGGGGGGTGATAGGCGATTAAAACTTTTCCTAGAGTGGCTCAACAAAGGCGGAATAAAACTAGTGTTTACTTTGTAAAGCACAACCTAGAAACAACTAAGGTTTACCTATGTGCACCAACAACTTATGCTAAGCAATACAAGCAACAAAGTGATAGCAAGATATATATTACTTCAAGCACGAAGGCTATCACAATGTAAAGTGCATAAGTAAAGAGCTCGGGTATAGAGATAACCGAGGCACGCGGGGACACCGAAATTTTACCGAGTTCCTCCCAACATGGAGTACGTCTCGTTTGGAGAGGGGGTGGTATCAAACCACCAACGCCACAAAAGGCCTCCCTTATTATCCGGTGAATCTCACCCCAATGGGATCGATCCACGCTTCCACTATCGTTGCACTTGTCGGTGGCAACCGGAACCTCTCACAAGGTTGGGGCACAACTCCACCACTTAATTGGAGGCTCCCAACAAACTCCACAAAAGGCCTCAACAAATGCCACCAAGGCCACAAAACCGTCTAGGGTTCCAAGAACCCAAGAGGGACAAGCTCCAATGAGCAATTCAAACCAAATCCTCCGAGGAGAACTCAAACCGATGCACCAAATGCAAATGGCAAGAAAACCACAAAGGTGTTCAAATCCTTCTCTCCCAAATTCCACCAAAGCTACAAAAGCTTATGGGGGAATAAGAGAGGAAGAACAATGGAGGAAATCCACAAAAGACTCCAAGATCTAGATCCCAATATGTTCCCCTCACTTAGAGGAGAGATTGATTGGTGGGATTGTAGATCTAGATCTCCTCTTTCAAATCCCTCAAGAATATGCAAGAATCATTGGAGGGATTGAGAGAAAGCAAGCTCAAGAAGGTCAACAATGGAGGGGAAAACTTGCAAGAATGGTTGAGGAACCATTGGGGAAGAAGGCCCCTTATATAGGTCCCTCCAAAATCCGACCGTTGCAGCCCAAAAACGCGATTCCCGGTACTACCGGACATTTTCCCGGTACTACCGGACTTTCCCGGCACTACCGGACATTTCCTGGGGTTCCTGGGACTCCAAACGCATTTTCTCTCTGCGCTCCCCGGTACCAAAAAGCGGTACTACCGGACCCCGGTACTACCGGATCCTGGTCCGGTACTACCGGTCATCACGGAACGAAAACAGCCATAACTTTTGCATCCGGACTCCGATTTCGATGACCTTGGGCTCGTTTCGAAGAGGACAACAACCTCTATAAGATCATGCAAAGAAACATCATAGTCCAGCAAGGGAGAATAGATCCAAATGATGAAGTAAAAAACCTTCTACCGCGCTAGGTACTAAAATGCGGTACTACCGCTTTTTGGTACCTAGCCCGGCAGTGGCTTTTGGAAACTTGTCAAAAACCTTCTGCCGTGCTAGGTACTAAAATGCGGTACTACCGCATTTTGGTACCTAGGAGGGCAGTGGCATTTGGCAACTTTCCAAAACCTACTGCCGCGCCAGGTACTAAAATGCGGTACTACCGCATTTTGGTACCTAGGAAAATTCAAACCTCTATAACTTTTGATTGGTAACTCCGATCGACCCGATTCCAATTGCGTTGGAAAAAGGACGACATGGGCTACCCTATGAAAGGTGAAAATATTGGTTATCACCAAGTGAGAATGTATCATGTATAATAATGTGAGATACCTCACTTGGTGAGAAACCAAAAAGCTGCCAAGATCAAAATCGCAACAAGATACAAAAGGGAAGATCCGATTTTGATGAACAAGAGCTTGTTATGGAGATTACCACAAGCTCTATATCATCACATGGATAAGACCAAATAACAACCAAATATGATGATGCAAGTATGCAAAGGTTTGAGCTCTCTCCGAACGATGTGACCGAATTACTCATATGAGAGCCTCTCTTGATAGTACGGTTATCTATCCTAAACCCGGTCTCACACACATGACGTGAGACCGGCAAAAGAGAAAACCTATCAAGATTATACCTTTGCCTTGAGCATTCCACTTGAGCTCGATGTAGACGTTCTTGCCCTTCTCAAGATGGAACGCCTTCCTTAATTCCTCATCATCGACCTCGCATATTGAGCTTGCCCAACAAATCTTCTTTGCATTTATTTGACCTTGAAGCCAACACATGCTCCAAGCGATGCCAATGGACAAATCCTACAAGTATAACTTAATACACACATTAGTCCATAATGATTGTCATTAATTACCAAAACCACACATGGGGGCCCAACATGTTCTTTCAATCTCCCCCATTTTGGTAATTGATGACAATCCCTTTAAGAGGGTTTATATAAGGAATATTAATGAATAAAATGGTAATACCAATATCAAATACTATAAAAGTATGTGATATTGGTACCACCATCATATATAGAGCAAACTCCCCCACAATCTATGCATGTGTGATGAACTTGAATTTCATTGCATATATTGCCAATCATTATCATTGGTGGAGTTTCCTCTATATATACCATATGCTAAGCAACAACAAAGATGCAAGAGCATGAGAGGCAAATGCACAAGAACAAACTCAATGCATAAAGCAACTTCCCTTAAACCCTCTAAAACTTCTCCCCCATTGACATCGATTGCCGAAATGGGTGACAAGTTCTAGAAGGCAAATATAGTAATAGTTCCTCCAAAGGTGTGCTTTCGCACATATCCAATGATGAATACTTGGGAGGGAGTAGAACTATATCGAGGACCCGAAGGTTGCCAAAATAAAGTCAAATGATGCAAGCAACTACAAGGTCTGACAAACCAATTGAAAGCAACAAATGAGTTCGAATGGAACCTACAAGATATTATGATATGAGCAAGAGAGTGCTTTAAATAACAAATAGAGAAGCTCCCCAAGATTTGTGCACTATTCAACATAAATGCATTAGAATACATATTGCACAAATATGAAATCCTCGCTCCCCCATAAGTATTTAAAACACAACAAACGAGAAAGAAGACAAATGTGCATTATTAGATGAATTAGATGAGCTCCCCAAAGATAATGCACCAATTATGATAATTGTATTTGGGATCAAGGTGCATAATCATGGAATCCTCACTCATCCAAGTTCATTTAACAATACAAGGCATGAGAGAATAACTAAGAGTGCCCAAAGTTGCAAACAAGAGGAACAAGCACTCATAGGCAATTAAATTTGGAAGCCACCGAAGAATCAAAAGGAATAGAAAGGTGGTCTCCAAGGATTTAACAATCAACTAAAATTATCTTCTCATATGTGTATATGTATCTAAGTGGATGACATCACAAAGACATATGCCCATAAAGAAACAAGCACATACAAGGAAGATAATACAAGAAAGCACATGAAAGGCAAAAATGAACTCATAACATATATCAATAAGATTTTTTGCTTCGAGGCATGGCCAAAGGCTCACATATATCTTATTGTACGTTAATGAGCTTCAAACATCGACACACTACATATATTACAACTATCACCAAGGGAAAAGGAGAAAGTTGGAATATATGGAGAAAGGCAACAAGTATCATAAGATAAGATAGACTAGCAAAAATCTCACTATTGCATATGAGAGAAGTTGATGAAATGATAGGCAATAAAATTGCTAGATTGACATATTTGGGATTGGAGGATCATATGCATGATTTTGTATAGTCCCAATTATATGTACTCATCTCAACTTATACACATTTACAATAGAGAGTTCTAGAACTACAACAATTACAAATACATGAATTCATGCTAGAAGGCAACCGGCAACCGGTTGAAATCAAGATATATGAGCATGAGAAAGAGATACTTGTTACCGAGATATAATTGGTAGGATGTAGAGTATATGAATTCGTTGATCATCCTATAGCTTGCCTCAAATTTTCTTCTAAGCATCACTTCTTCAAAATTGAGAGACAAGCGTCCAATATATCTCCAATGTACCTAAAACACAATTAAGTACAAAATGGTCCCAAAACTTCTTGGGTCCAAAGTAGTTAGAGAAACTACAATACATAGGAGAGACTCCACATAATTATGTGCACATTGATATGAAATTGAATTTCATGCACAACTTAGCCGATGGGAATTGGTGGAGTTTCCCTATATATTGGATCAAAGAAAGCAAACATGCCTTAATATAAAAATATAGTAAATATGCATGCATAAGGCTTTCAAGAACCAAAAAGGAGATACAATTTGAGCAAAAACACCAAGTAAACCGAGATGGCACACACAAGAGTGTGACAAGACAAGCGGTGTCCAAATTGTATCAAAGAACCAATTCAACACATGAACGATCACAAGTTCAACAAATGAACTAGGCTAAGGCCAAAAGAGCAAAAATAGATGGAAATAAAAATGCTCAAGGATTTATCTCATTCTAAAATGGTCAAATCATGAAACAAGGAATGAGACAAAACCAACTCCCAAAAAGAGCAAGGTTCCAATAAGAAACCAAACTCCCCACACTTCTCATGATGGCACAAAGTACCAAAACGAAAAGATTAAACTTCCAAGCACATAAAACCCGATATGGATCAAACAAAGAAGCATAAATATGAATGTTCTAAATAGTATAGGAGAGCTCCCCCATGGATAGTGCATTATGTAGGATTTTCCTTTAGAATACAAAATGCACACAAACGGGATCATCACTACTACCTACATTAACTAAAACACAAGAGGATGTTAATAAAATAAGAAGATCCAAAAGAAGCAAGGAAGCTTGGGAGACAACATAAAACATTTACTTGGCCAAAGATAGGACAATATTAAGCAAAGGCCAAAGTGAATATGATCAATAAATTCTACCATACGTTGGGTGCTCATTGTCCAAGGACAAGAAATATTGGGAGTAATTTTCCCAAGGTAGCTTGCATGGATATCCAAGATCATAGTCACAACAAGAAGCATATAACTAAATATAAGAAATTAAGCATGATACTTCAAACAAGATTCTTGGTGGCTTCTAATAGTCACACAATCACTAGTGATTAGAGTAACTTGAAGCAAATGGTTTCCATGAAGATATAGAGATCTAAATATGAGGAAACACATACCAAGAAACACTCTCATATACAAGATCCAAGATATGATCAATAAAGGCATTCGAGCAAATTGTAACTTGTATGAGCAAATGTGTTACATAGGTGCTAGATAATTATCAATATCAATTCTAAGTGACACAACCTCGAATATTCACATTTTCTAGGATTGTAATATGCACTAAGCATATGACTCCCCCTAATGTGATACTACCATAAAACCAACACGAGGCAAAATAATACAAATAGAGATAATTAATGGACATTTAAAAACTTAAATTTCTCATGAGAAACATACCACAAAGAGACTATATAATCTTCCAATATAAATACTAGGTGGTATTCCTCATGTACACACATTTTTAGGTTTGTGGAATGCCTAAGCATAACACTCCCCCAAAATGGGATAGTCCATTAATCTCTCACAAGAGCCACATAAGATACCAAATATAACCAAGTAAGGCTCAAGCACAAGAAACACACATACATGTTGTGCCACTTAATCATACACAAATATGATTGATATCTCAAGATAATTAAGTGGAAAGCACAACATGTACAAAAACATGGAAGATACAAAACCAACACATGTACGAGGGGCGAGTAACTTTCAATGTAACGAGTTAAGCATATGTTACCGCAAGGAGGAACATTGGAAATATAATAAAATCATGATAATCCAAATGGCTTGGCTTGACAATAATAATTGATGAAGATCCCTCAATTCTTCATAATGTAGCCAAGTCTCCAATGCCCTCCAACAAACACCTATTGATCAAGTTTTGGCTTGTTGGTCCCCAACCAAGTTGGGTCCTAAGAGGTTAGTCACAATAGGCTTGGCAACCCAAATGGATCTTTTCTTGACACCACATTGGGTACCAACAAACTTGGCAAACACATTGCCAACCTCATCCTTACAAAGAGAATAAACATCATCAATAATGATAGGGTTGGATGAGGAGATACCAATAGTGCATGAGGAAGAAATATGCCCCTTCTCACGGCATAAGTAGCAAGTTCTACTCTTGCCATCTTTCTTCTTAGGTGAAGCCACAACTCGAGGAAGAGCTCGAGTAGTCCTCTTAGGAAGAGGCTCATTAATGACTTGAGGTGGAGCTTGAGGCCGCTTCCCTTGTTGCTTCACACTAGGAGACTTCTTCTTCAATGGGCAAGATCTAACATGATGCCCTTCTTCCTTGCACTTGAAGCAAACTTTGGCTAGATTCTTGACTTGATGTTGGCCATTCTTCTTGTTGTCCTTGTGCTTAAACATGATAGTGGACTTGTTCTTGACATTGGAGTTGAATCCAAGCCCACTCTTGTCATTGGGGGATTTTTGCACACTCAAGATTTTGTTGAGTGCGGCCTTCCCTTGTTGACCCTTTTTCAAGTCATTCTTCAAAGAAGTGACTTGAGCCTTGAGCTCTTTGATTTCCTCTACATGGTTAGTTTCAATACAAGTACTAGAGGAAGTAGATGCTACATTGTTAGAGCAACAAGGCATGGAATGTAATTCATCACGAGATATAGCATGGTTGTGAGAGGATGAATTACAAGGACTAGCACATGGCAATATAACATTTGGAGTAGATATAGTGCTAATGTCCACATGAGGCCCACTAGATGTTACCTTTGACATGATGGCCTCATGAGCCAACTTTAGCCTACCATGGGAGACTAGGAGATCCTCATGCGAGCTTGAGAGCTTAACATGGCTTTCTTCTAATTTCCCATAGTTGCTAGTTAGCAAAGCAAGTTGAGCCTTTAGCTCAACATTCTCCTTCAAAATAGATGCTTCACAAGAAATAGAGTTAGTAGCACAAGCATCATTACTATTAGCAAGAGGTGAGGGAAACTTGTCAAGCTCTTTTGAATATGAGGCTTTAAGTTGCTCATGTGACTCGGTGAGTTTGATGAGCTCACCCTTTATGACCCTAGAGCCATTTTTGAGGTGCTCAAAATCCTCAACAAGTTTAGCATAAGCAACTTCAAGTTCATCATTTTTAATCTTGAAGGAGTTAGCCACCGCAAGTTCTCTATCATGGTATTCCTTTACTCTAGATAATTCTAGAGTAAAAGTCTCCTCAAGAGATTCTTTGGTGGTTTGTTCTTCTTCAAGGGAGTCCTTTACTTGAGCAAGTTCATTAGCATATTCACGCTCAAGTGCAAACTTTTCATCAATTATGTTTTCTTGCTCCTCAATAAGATCATTGCCTTCTATAGCATAATTCAAGATTTCAAGAAGGTTGGAGGAAGCAAGTTTATTTTTGTAGAGAGCACTATAGACAACCTCTCCCATTTTCTTAATAGAGGTAATATCATACTTACCTCTATAATCATCATTATCATTCTCAACCTCATCATCATCATCATGAGATACAATGGGATTCAAAGAGGTTACCTTTGTTCCCTTAGCCATAAGGCACATGTGAGAACCGGAGGAAGGTGATGATGAGATTGCACTTGAAGCTCTCTTCAAGACCTTGTCTTGGCCCATAGAATCTTCATTTTCCTCTACATGGTTAGCAACACAAGCACTAGAGGAAATAGAAGCATTTTTATCATGGCAACAAGACAACATGAGCATATCATCATGAGATTTGTTCAAGTCATTTCTACATGATATGCAAGGACTATTAACACAAGCATGTGAGGAATTTTGAGTGCTAGAAGTGTTAAGGTCCAAAGATAGATCATTGCAACTAGATAGATATGAGGGATTACAAATAGTGAACACACTATCCATATTGCAATTTCTATCACCACTCACCATATCATTACCTTGTGAAAAATCACATGTTGGTGAAGTGGTAGACGACGAGAACTCATCTCGACCGGAAGTGGAAGCAACACAATCATCCTCAATAATGCTGGACACAACATGTTTATCTTGAAGTTTTGTCCATAACTCATGAGCGCTCCAAAAAGGAATGATTGAAGAGGTAACTACATAGCTCAAAGCATTAACAAGCACATTAGAAGCTTGAGCATCGAAATATAAGTTTTTCTCATCCTCACAAGATAGATTTTTGAAATCCATAGGAGGAGAAAAACCTATATCTACAATACGCTCTAAATTTGGGTCCATGTCCCTAAAATGAATGAGCATGCGATTTTTCCATATATCATAATTTGTGCCATCGAATGTGAGCATGTCATTGTGCACTAATCCTCTAGCCGACATCTTTACTCTCAAGGCGGTGAAGCCTAGAATGAGAGACCGGGCTCTGATACCAATTGAAAGGATACGGATGTCGCCTAGAGGGGGGGTGAATAGGCGATTAAAACTTTTCCTAGAGTGGCTCAACAAAGGCGGAATAAAACTAGTGTTTACTTTGTAAAGCACAACCTAGAAACAACTAAGGTTTACCTATGTGCACCAACAACTTATGCTAAGCAATACAAGCAACAAAGTGATAGCAAGATATATATTACTTCAAGCACGAAGGCTATCACAATGTAAAGTGCATAAGTAAAGAGCTCGGGTATAGAGATAACCGAGGCACGCGGGGACACCGAAATTTTACCGAGTTCCTCCCAACATGGAGTACGTCTCGTTTGGAGAGGGGGTGGTATCAAACCACCAACGCCACAAAAGGCCTCCCTTATTCTCCGGTGAATCTCACCCCAATGGGATCGATCCACGCTTCCACTATCGTTGCACTTGTCGGTGGCAACCGGAACCTCTCACAAGGTTGGGGCACAACTCCACAACTTAATTGGAGGCTCCCAACAAACTCCACAAAAGGCCTCAACAAATGCCACCAAGGCCACAAAACCGTCTAGGGTTCCAAGAACCCAAGAGGGACAAGCTCCAATGAGCAATTCAAACCAAATCCTCCGAGGAGAACTCAAACCGATGCACCAAATGCAAATGGCAAGAAAACCACAAAGGTGTTCAAATCCTTCTCTCCCAAATTCCACCAAAGCTACAAAAGCTTATGGGGGAATAAGAGAGGAAGAACAATGGAGGAAATCCACAAAAGACTCCAAGATCTAGATCCCAATATGTTCCCCTCACTTAGAGGAGAGATTGATTGGTGGGATTGTAGATCTAGATCTCCTCTTTCAAATCCCTCAAGAATATGCAAGAATCATTGGAGGGATTGAGAGAAAGCAAGCTCAAGAAGGTCAACAATGGAGGGGAAAACTTGCAAGAATGGTTGAGGAACCATTGGGGAAGAAGGCCTCTTATATAGGTCCCTCCAAAATCCGACCGTTGCAGCCCAAAAACGCGATTCCCGGTACTACCGGACTTTTTCCCGGTACTACCGGACTTTCCCGGCACTACCGGACATTTCCTGGGGTTCCTGGGACTCCAAACGCATTTTCTCTCTGCGCTCCCCGGTACCAAAAAGCGGTACTACCGGACCCCGGTACTACCGGATCCTGGTCCGGTACTACCGGTCATCACGGAACGAAAACAGCCATAACTTTTGCATCCGGACTCCGATTTCGATGATCTTGGGCTCGTTTCGAAGAGGACAACAACCTCTATAAGATCATGCAAAGAAACATCATAGTCCAGCAAGGGAGAATAGATCCAAATGACGAAGTAAAAAACCTTCTACCGCGCTAGGTACTAAAATGCGGTACTACCGCTTTTTGGTACCTAGCCCGGCAGTGGCTTTTGGAAACTTGTCAAAAACCTTCTGCCGTGCTAGGTACTACCGCATTTTGGTACCTAGGAGGGCAGTGGCATTTGGCAACTTTCCAAAACCTACTGCCGCGCCAGGTACTAAAATGCGGTACTACCGCATTTTGGTACCTAGGAAAATTCAAACCTCTATAACTTTTGATTGGTAACTCCGATCGACCCGATTCCAATTGCGTTGGAAAAAGGACGACATGGGCTACCCTATGAAAGGTGAAAATATTGGTTATCACCAAGTGAGAATGTATCATGTATAATAATGTGAGATACCTCACTTGGTGAGAAACCGAAAAGCTGCCAAGATCAAAATCGCAACAAGATACAAAAGGGAAGATCCGATTTTGATGAACAAGAGCTTGTTATGGAGATTACCACAAGCTCTATATCATCACATGGATAAGACCAAATAACAACCAAATATGATGATGCAAGTATGCAAAGGTTTGAGCTCTCTCCGAACGATGTGACCGAATTACTCATATGAGAGCCTCTCTTGATAGTACGGTTATCTATCCTAAACCCGGTCTCACACACATGACGTGAGACCGGCAAAAGAGAAAACCTATCAAGATTATACCTTTGCCTTGAGCATTCCACTTGAGCTCGATGTAGACGATCTTGCCCTTCTCAAGATGGAACGCCTTCCTTAATTCCTCATCATCGACCTCGCATATTGAGCTTGCCCAACAAATCTTCTTTGCATTTATTTGACCTTGAAGCCAACACATGCTCCAAGCGATGCCAATGGACAAATCCTACAAGTATAACTTAATACACACATTAGTCCATAATGATTGTCATTAATTACCAAAACCACACATGGGGGCCCAACATGTTCTTTCAAACACGCTCTCATCATAGCCTCCCGGCGGTCGGTGTGGAGGGTAATTGGGACGGGTAGCTGTGACCCCCCTCTCGCACCACTGCCTCGCCCAAAGATGTCTTCCATGGTGAGGGGAGATGCAGCAATAGCCGCAAAGCTTCTCCTATCTCCCCACACAGTCTCACGCCCAGGGGTTGAAGAAGATGGCAGGAGGATCAGGGAGAGATAAATCTAGTCATGAAGGTAACCCTAGGTTTACCCACCTCGCGACCTCGATCCCATATGTGTTGGTATCTAGCGATCGGAGGGGGTGAGAAGGGAGAAGGACTGGTGGTTCGATCACCACTGTGTGGATCAGCGGATTTATAACCTCCCTCGGATCTATTTGAGACGTGGGCCTCTCACTCGCATTCCACCTATCATGGAGTCCGAGTCACCTTCAGTACATGCAATTCCACATGTCAAAACTATCGAAACCGCCACTGGCATACTTAACGGTAGGGAAAAACCAAATAGTGATCTCGGATCCAAGCCCCTCTTCGGTCTCAAAGGAGACATGACAAGGTGAAGCATATCGGGGTCACACCTCTCACAGACTGCAACCAAAAATAGGAACTAAATCGTCTCACTAGTGTCGATCAATTGAACGAAGTCTAGCCAACGCACGCCATTAGCGACAGTAGAATCATCCAACAACACCATTTAGCGAGCCTCATGGCGAAGGATGAGACCACCACGGTGAGGAAACCCCAAATCACCCTTCGAGTAATGAACTACACAATGAGTTGACTTCAACAACTTCGACCATGGTGGTCTCATGTTTAGATGAGGGACCACCTGCACCAGAGGAGCCAACGATGAAGCGAAAACTTTGACTGGAGAAGAAATGGACTGACCAATAGGAACTAGGTGTTGCTGAAAATCCGGAGAGAGCCCCTCCTGAAATTCATCCTCCACCAGAATCTCGCAAGAATCCACCACCAACCCATGGATATCAAGGAACTCAACACAACTCTCACTGGGGTGGTAGGCGAGGCCACCGTCGAGGAAGGTGGAGCCAAAATCATCAGGAGAGGTTACATAAGCCATTAGACATCGTGTCGTGGAAGCGCTCGCCATATCTCGGGCCGGAGCTTCTGCTGGGGGGCTCCTCCTCAGGAGATGGTATGTACATTCAGTATTTGCCTCGTGGAAACTTTAAATGGTTTATATGTTTGTATAAAACTATCATCTTACAAATATCTACATGCAGAGATTACACAATTGAGGTCTTGTTCAAGACCAAACAGTATGTATAATATGACTTTTTCCTCCGGTTTATACGTTGAACCCTAGTTAGAAAAGACCGGTGGCATGATTACTGATTCTAAGGCCACTCAAAACAATAACAATCACACGTTGTGGATTAACAGTCATAGTTTATCTCGATATCACTTTGCATCTAAGAGCATCTTTAGCAGATACCGTAAAAAGGCGAACCGGAAAATGTGTTTCTAGGTCGGGTTTGGCAGTTTTTCAGGCCGCGAGCGACGGAGCGGAACAGACCCCTCAAAACCGAACCAGAAAAGGGAATATTGCCTTTTTATAGTTTCACGCACACGGTTTCTCCCAGGGCAAAAACGATACGAAACCGTAAAACTAAACCACAAATGACAGAATTTAAAAAAAATCGACCATTCAACCGCGACAATCATAAAGTTTTAACCAAATTTAACAAAGTATCTTGCTACCACATCGCAGGACATCATCCAAAATATGAATCATCACCACAACCCACGATGATCATCAAGCATCGAAGTCAAGAGAAGCATCACCGCCACCACCACTTGCCGTAGCACCACCATGGCCACCACTTGTTGGAGCACCATGTCCACCACCATCCCTAGCCCGAGCATTGACTCTTGCCAGCGCCGCTGACCTCCTTCTCTCCAAGATGTCCAATCTTGCTTGATCATGCCATGCCAAGGTGAGCTCGTCCATGTTGCTTGAATCAATTGTTCATACCTAGGTCGGCGTCGGCTGCGACGGAAGGGGGAGGGAAATTGTTCATACCTAGGTCGGCTAGCCAAGGCCGTTTAGATGGATTTCACGGTGGCAGATGGATTATCGGAGGCTACCTTCCGCTTCACGACCGTCCTCTTCACCTTGCCCGACGTCGGCTTTGACTTGGAGGCGGCGGCGACACTCATTTGAGCGTGGGGAGCAGCAGGACCGGCAGGAGAGGCCGGAGCGCCCACACTGCCATCCTGGATGAGGACGGAGCCCTGCTTCTTCCGCTTCGTCGCCGCAGCAGCAGCCCCGGCTAGGGGACTGGCGACACAGACGGAGACGACGGTGGTGGCTATCACATCTGGCAGATCTGGCGGAGGGGTCGCCTGCGCCGCCGCGACCTCGCCGAAGCTCAGCGGCGGCTGATGGACGTCCATGGCAACCTTTCGTGAGGCTCGACGGAGGTGGAAGGGCGGGGACGGCAGATCGAGCGTGGCGGCGGTGGGAATGGCGCGGCTGAAACTTCCCTCCCGCCAACAAAAACTGGGGATATGGTTCGCGTCCAGGTCGGGCTCGAAAACTGGGTTTTCTCGGTTCCGCAGGGGTGTTTTTTCGGGGGGCCTAATTTTTTTTGGGTTCGGTCGATTTTGAGGCGTCTGTTCTGGCCACTTTTCTCACGCGAAACCGAAAAGTGGCGGCTATTTTCTTGGTTCGGCCCTTTTACGGTGTCTTCTAGAGATGCTCTAACCGCAAGAACGAACACTCTACCAGAGAAAATAGCACGAGCTGAACCAAGAAAACAGTCGGGCCATATCGGACAGCCGTGGCGGTGCCGGCGACGGTGAAAATAGAACCAACCGGAAATTGGGCCGACACGGAGGCAAGGCTTGATGTAGGGGCTGAGTGTGAGTGACCGTCGACTGAGCATCATAGGGTGGCAAGGCGACGCGGCAGCAACGCTATCCATGGGTAGCTGTGACCGGCGGGTCACGACAGCGCGGGAGTTGGTGCACTAGTAGAAAACAAGGTTCTATCGATGTCATCGTGAGCGATGAGCTCGGTTCCTTTATAAATTAGGACTAAGGCTCATATTAGTCTCTATTCTCTATTCGTAGAGTTAATTAGATAAAACTACCACAATTGAGGCTGTCGGGACAGGTCAGTACCATTTTCGGTAATTTTGGCATGTCAGTACCAATTTTACGATACAAGCGTCGCAAATTACACTAATTTTTTTAATAGCAGTTTGACATGTTTCCTGACAGGCGGGACCCACATACAGAACTGACTAGTCAACAAAAAAATGCCACGTCGTCGTCCCCGGCCTCGACCTCTGCCACGCGCCCATCCTTGGCATCCACGCGCTGCCCTGGAGCGGCCGCGGCCCCCGTGAGTTTTCTGGCCAACCTCCGCACGTTGTCGTGGCTGAGGAGGAGCTCCGACGAGCTCACATAGGATGTGCAGCTAGCAGGTGCGGTGTGGGAGCACGCATACTCTTTCCTTTTCTACTGTGACATTATTACAAGCAGGTCATGGGCACAAGCAAGACCGAGAAGCTCGCGCAGGACAAGCAGCTAGCAGGCAGTGGGGAGCAGGCGCAGGACGGAGGAGCTCCCGCGTGCACGCACAACGCACTCCAGCTCGTGCGGCCTCTCAATCTCCCCTGTCAGCAGCGGCCAGGACCGAGCCCGGCCACGCCATGGACGCGACGGCCAGAGGCGGTCGACGCCCGTGCTGGTCCACGCCTCCCTCCGCAGCAGCATCGTCGCATCGGTCCTTCGTGAGTTGACAGTGTCCGCGGCTACTAGTAGGTTGTGGATGAGCTTGGAGACGTGTGCGGCGGAGGTAGATGCCGCCCTGCTCCTCCCGTCCCCGTCGTGCTCCGCCGCGGGCGCCACCCAAGCTCTGCCCATCCTTGTCGTGTGCCAGCCAAGCTCCACAGCAGGCGCCGCCGCCGGCTGTGCCATCTGCCACTCCACGGAGACAGCGGCACCGACGGGCGCCGCCCTGCTCCTCCCGTCCCTGTCGTGATCCGCCGCGGGCACCGCCCAAGCTCCGCCCATCCCCGTCGTGCGCCTGCAAAGCTCCGCCGTAGGCTGTGCCATCCGCCTTGGTGACCACCGGATGCTGCCCCTTCTTCGGCCACCTCGACCTCAGGCACCGCACATATTCTAGCCGCCACCGCGCCCCCAGCTTCTACGTCGAGCTCGTCTGAGCCGTCCTCCGCCAGGCCGCCGCCGGTGGGCCGCGTCCCCATCATTCTCCGCGAGGCCCCATCATTCGGGAGCCCCCCATGGGAGGCTAATTCTGCCGCGGAGTGTGCCAGGGCCAGCTGCCATGGGAGGCGGACGGGCGTGGCAAAGGTCGCGGCCGGGGACGACGACGTGGCATTTTTTGTTGAGCCGTATGGGTCCCTCCTGTCAGAAAGCATGTCAAACTGCTATTAAAATAAAATTAGTGTGATTTGCAACACTTGTACCTCAAAATTGGTACTGATATGCGAAAATTACCGAAATTGGTACTGACCCGTCCCGACAGCCTCAATTGTGATAGTTTTATCCAATTAACTCCTATTCGTAAGGCCATCCTGTCGCCTACTCCAGTACGTGTCCGCTTGCGCCCGCCGTCCGGCACGCGCAGCCTTGGCCGCGAATCAAATTGGTAGGAATCATGATGGATTGCTAGAAATCGGTAAAGATTTGACCGAAATTAGAGCTTGGTGGCCAGATTCTAGTGAGTATGGCGCAGCTCCGGTGGAGATCGTGGCTAAAGTTGTCCGTCGACTAGGCCAACCCCGTAAATGTCGCCCAGCCCTAGCCTCTACATGTGCAGGTCGTGGGAGAGATTTTACCGTGTCCCTTAAAATATTTACAGGTTAGATGTATTTTTCGGGTTCTATTAGCCGTCGATGTTTTGTTTGAAACTATAAAAAACACTTATTTTACTGGTTTGACCACTTTTACGTGTAATAACTATGAGGGGAAAAGATCCCCGCGGGGTGACCCGAGTGATCTTTTTACACGAGTTTGAGCTTTTCTCGTGTGGATAAACCCAAGTTTTTTTTACCCAATCAATAACAAGATGAGACAAACAATTTTTTTTACCGTGATCGGACCATGTACTGTGGTACGTAGGGCAGAGTAGACCCACCCACCTGCTCGATCAACAGTATTGGCACCAGCTTGGTGCTAGCCCGTGGGGCCCAGCATAGCAGGAGGATTCTGTGTCCTTGATCGTCGCCGTCACGGAGATTGACGCGGCCCACACACACTCTCGCCTTGTACTACACCACTACTCCACCACCTTTCCCCTCCTACTATGCTCTTTCTTTGCTTTTTGCAACTCTTGGTTGCTTTTTGGGAGTTTTACTGTTGTAACTTTTGGCGCGTTAGTTGATAGGCTTTGTACAACCAAAATGTTTTATTTTTGTGTGCTCTCCCATGGTTTTCGATTCCTAGTTCGAAAACCATGGGTTTGATCGTGTATTTACATTGCGTTCTGTTTTTAGAACAATGACCACTCAAAACAACAATTTTCGGGGGCGGAGTTGGACTCGCGAAACGAACGAAAAACGCTCCCGCGACCCATTGTCCCCCGCGGGCGACTGGGCCACGGTGCCGCCACTCCATCCAACTAGAGAGCCCCCGCCTCCTCCTCTCCACCGGCGTCGCCGGTGTGCGCGTTGCCGGGCAAGGCCTAGGCGGCTTCGGCGGCGCCGACCTTCTGCCTCTCCCCTCTCGGCGGAGCCCGCGCGGGACGAGTATCAGCTGAGCGGTGCTCTCAGGCGAGCAGCGGTCCGGCGAAGCGGCCAGACGACCTGGCGCGAGCTCGGGTGGCCATTGATGCGGTGGTGCAGCTCTTGGCGACGGGGCGACATTGAGGCCCGTGAGGCCCAGGACTGGGCCCGATCGGATCCCAAATGGGCACGTGCGGGCCACCAGCTGCGCTGGCGCTGACGCTGCTCCTTGGAGGTGGAGGTGGGGAGGTGGGTTTCCGATTGTGGCGGCACTGTCGCCGTCTTGTTGCAACATGGCAGCGGAAGCTTTACGGGCCAGGAGGTCTGGTGTGCTCCTGCTGCCGTGTCCGGTCGGCTACCGCTATGGCGGTGGAGGCAGTTCCCTCCTGCGCGGCTTCGGGGCTGCCGCACCGCTTTCCTTGTGCTCCCTTCATCCGCCCTCTAGGCCTCGTGGCGGTGGTCACAGTAAGACGACGTTGGTGGTGTCAAGACTATGTTGGCGCATGTTGATGGGCGACATTGTTGGGTGGCGGATTATGGGGCATTCGGGGTAGTGGTTCTTTGGGGGTCGGGAGAAACCTTGGTCGGTATTCCGACACCGACGGGGTGACGCTGCAGGTGTCGCCATTCCTTCTTGGAGGTCGTCAGGTGTACCCCCTCCCATTCACCTCCGCGTATGGGGAAAACCCTAGGACAGGTCCGGGCAGCAGCATCGTCGTCGTCGCTCTACTCCTTGAAGGTGTTGCTTGTTACGCGATGTTTCAGAGTTCTAGGCGCGTGGTGGGACTTCTTTGGTGAGCGCAGCGGTTGCGAACCATCTTCATGTAGTCGATCTGCCGTTGTTAGCATTATTTTCTCTTTTGTTTCTCTTCGTTTTGTTGTACCGGTTTGTCCCTTAGGTGTTGTAGTGTCTGGCCCAGCAGCAGTCTCATCTATGTGCTTTATTTATAAAACAAGGCGAAAAGAGAAACAACAATTTTCAGACGCTATAGGGTTAACGTTTCGAGACCACTCTTTGGCGGCTGACAGCGGGAACTCTCTCTCTCTCTCTCTCTCTCTCTCTCTCTCTCTCTCTCTCTCTTGAACCGTGTGTGTGTCCCGCCTTATCCCTTTGCACGATCGTGCCTCATCCCGAAACTTAATCAGAAGTAAATCATACAGATATTTTTTCTTAGAAAAACCGTTAGTATTTGTTAAGGAGCCAATTAAAAAGGATGAGACAAAAAAAATAAAGAAAACAAAGCTTAAACATGTAGACGGAAGCTAAATCGAACCCCGTGAAGTTATAATCCTTGAAATACTCCAAACTTTCTAATCCCGATCTATTTTCAACCTTTAAGCCATTTGTGACGGCATGTTGCTGATGTGGCCGGTCAAATCTACGTTGTCCTCAGAGACGCGTGTTCGTTCGTCGAGCTTGAAGCACCGGAGCCCAACCCTAGGCCATGTGCGAGTTAGAACTAGTGGCGCCGACTATAGATGCCCTCTGGGCACGCCTATTTGGTGACGCGCATGCGATTCTCAGGAGCAACCAGCGCCTCGCGGAAGCTACCATCATGGACGAGGTCGATGGCGACTATATAGGGTTGGGAGATTGGAATTTTTTTGAGTGAACTATGGAGGAGGAAGGATATGTCAGGTGGGCCCGTATTGTAAGTGAGACTAGTAGAGAGTCATCTCGGGTGAGATTTTTCTTTCCCGTGCTCCAAACGGATCTATAGGGTTGAAAATAGTCCGGGATTCAGAAGTTCTAGGTGCCAATTTTTGGTATGTGAGTACTGGTTTTGCTTTAGCTTTTGTCTACAAGTTTAAGGGTTTTCTTTTGTCTACAGGTTTAAGATTTGTGTTTGACTTTTTTCCCCAAAATAATAATAAATGTTAGTAGAGGAAGGTTGAGCTATTTTTTTTAGGGATAGGAAGGTTGAGCTAGTGTGGTCGGACCGGGTCGTGGTGGTACGAGCCGAGGGGAGGGCAGACTAGACCCACCCACCACCTGCTTCGTGGGCCCCTGAAAAGCGTGGTGGTCGGCGTCAGCCACGCAGATTGACACGGCGGCCCACGCCACTCGCTTTGCTTGCTTGCGGGAGCAGCCCACTCCTACTGGCACAAGACGCCAGGTGGTGAGGCCCACTACGGATAAAGTTGGGCAGCAAAAGTATGGATCCTCCCTTCGTGATCGAATCGTCCTACTCACTGCGGCTGCTAGGAGATACTACTGGCCGTCCACACCACACACGACAACCAAGATAACTCTGTGGTGTACAGCACCAATGCAACAGGTTTCAAATACAGCCTCTAATCCAGTTTACTTGTTTTTTTTTCTGCGTCTGCATGAATCATCGATGCACACATCTAGCCTTTATTGCATAGTTCTTAATAAGTAATTTATTACAATCACGAATCAGCTAAGGTTAAGACATGTATCAACCAGCAAAAAAAATGAAAAACAATATGAAGCTATCCATTTTGAAGTCTACTAACATGCCGTCATCCGGTAGTCCCAAAAAGCCATAGTTAATAGTCTGCTGCATCCAGTAAGCATTGTTTCCTGCTGGTCTACCGATAGCAGACGAGACCAAAGTTGGATCCAGTGCACAGCGAGCCGGATAACCATTTTTAAAAATTTGTACCCATTTGTTTGTTAAAGATAATGCTATTGCGACTTGTCCTAATGGACCAACATAAAGCTGGAACCCTGACACGGATCCTAGCTTTATTTTTTCTGTCCATCCCATTCAACCAATTACCAAACATATTAGTAATATTTATTAGAGGGGTTATGTTATATGTAAAGTATATCATGCGCCATATAATTTTTGCAAAGGGACATGAGAGAAAAAGATGTTCTCCACCGAGTCACAGAAACAACATTTTTGACACCCCTTCCAGTTTCGTTTGTTTAGATTGTCTTTCGTTAGAAGAACTTTTTGATTAATTAAGGAACCAAATGATTTTTTGTATTTTTAACGGAATCTTCAACTTCCATAAATACGTGCTTAAGAATCTAGCATGACCATTCGGTAGGTCGAGATACATAGATTTGACCATAAAAATCCCATCGGAAGTAAGTTTCCACGTGAACATGTCCCTTTCTTGGGTAAGTTGCACCGATATTAGTCTCCCGCATAATAAGTGCAGTCAGTTATTCCACTTACCACCAGTTAAAACCCTCCTAAAAGCAATATTTAAAGAGGTTTGCGACAAAACAGTTGCCACAAGATCCCGTTTACTTGTGGCGGGTTTAGGAAAGATGTAGGCAAAACTTTGGTTAAACCAGTGATGACAATTAAATCGGATAGGGGGAAGCTGTTATTTTCTATAAGCGCAGGCAACGCACCCATTTTGGCTCCCCTCCTTCCTTTCTCCTCCGACATGACAACCGCGTCACATCGGGCGACTAGGCAAAGTTTTATAATCGCGACAAGCAAATAACGAAGAACGAAAAGAAAATTATAGTAAGTGGATATGAATTTAACGTGGAAAAACCTCTCCAATAAAGATAAGAAAAAAAAACCACAGACACCAGTCAACAAAACTTCACTATATCGAGGTTTGTTTACAAACGCTGAAGAGTTTCTCGCATAGAACTTATCTCAACTGGTAGCTTATAGAAGGTATATATAGGCCCAGTTCTTTTTGGGGTTCTCCGAGAAGCCGCCCTTACCCCAACTTCCTGGGGAAGCCTGTCTAAAAAATTTGCGAGGCTTCCAAAATAGTTAACGCTAAACAAATTTGAAAGCCTCACAATTTTTTTGAACCGGCTTCACCAGAAAGCTGGCGGTAGGACGGCTTGTAGAAGAAGCAAAAAAAAAAACTGGGCCATAGCAGTGGAAATTTAGGTTTAGGTCTTCAACGTACCACCCGTCTTCTGCTGGATCAAGATCAACTCATCGGAAATTGTGCCCGGCCGGCCGGCTTCGTGGCCGCCGTCAGCTAGCCACGCACCGCGCACCGGAGAAAAACGACGGCCCCCTTCCTAGTACTAGTACAGTACAGTACAGTATGGCATGGCTGATGAGTGAGCTGATAAACTTTGGGTAGCAAATTAAAAGTTTGGCTATCTTTTTGGCGCACCCTCGTGATCGGGTCGTCCAGTACCGTAGAGATATATAGACTCAGCTCTGAGATGTGATGTGCCCGCCTGTGACTGACTGACTGACTGACTGTACCACCTAGAATGCACGCCATCAATACACTGAGGCGTACCGTACGAGCTGCAGCATCTGCACTACACTGGCAGGACAAGCAAAACCCGAGTCAAAAACCATGCAACAACATCCTCAGCGCCATCGCTCTCTCCCACACACGCAAACAACAGGGAGGGGGAGGCGGTGGACGACGACAAGGAGGGGGAGGAGGTGGACCAGCTGGAGGCGCCACTTGCCGTCCTCGTGCAGATAGCACATGCGCTGGGCTTCGGCCCCAATGGTGCTCCGGCTCCGGCTCTGGCTCCTTCTTCGGCGGAGGTGCTCGCCCAAGAGGAGGCGAGGGACCACTGGGCCGTCGAGATGGACAAGGCCCTGGCGAACCGGGTGGCGGAGGACCGGCAGAAGCTGAAGGGAAAGGCTGTGGCTCGCGACCGTATCCGCGAACGCGACTAACAACGGGCCATCTGGAAAGCTAGGGCGGCGATCGACGGGACCGTCGGCCGCGGCAACGGCGGCCGTGGCCACGACGCCGAGTAGCCGCCGCGCCGTCCTCCTCCAACAGTAGCCGCCACAGTAGTAGCAGTAGCACCCCCTCCTAATTAGTTTGAATGACCTTTTTTGTAACCGGCAGACTTAATCTAATTTGAAGCTATTGTTAAGTACTAATGTCTCTCTTACATATGGGCCCGCGTCGACAACTAGCACGACGTCCGTGTTGTCCGCTCGAGTCCGGGCCGACGCAACCGAGCCCTAGATTTGATGCATAGATGGGTCGAGTCGGACACGTTACGCTGGATGGGTCGTCCCACTGGGGCGCGGCGCTCGCTGCGCGTCCGTGCGGACAGTTTTGAACACGCGCATACCGTTTGTATCGGCCTGATGAAGATGCCCTAATCTCCATCAATAATGCGTCAGCATCTGATGCTGCGCCTCTTGCAACCTCTTCTAGACATGTAACTGTTTGAACTCAGCGGCAAGTTTTATTACGCATTTTTTCTTTACCGGAATAACTACGAAGATCGAAAGGTTTTAATAAGACGGCTTGCCTTTTTTAATATAATATAATTTGATTTAAAGAAAGCATCTGCTGCTGCGCCCTGCCTGTCACTCTGTCTCTCTGTGAGCGTACGAAGAATCCACGCCATCAATGATGCGTGCGCTCCTCCTGTATCTGCAAGATGATAATAAGCGAGCGGGCGAATCAAAATCCAAGGAATCACATTCAGTTCATCGGCTCTCTCTTACACAGACGGAAGGAGTCAATGCCTCCCATACTCCCATGGGTGGGCCTCACGCCAAGCAGGCCACGAGCTAAGGCCAACTCCAACGGGTCTTGCATTTTGGACATTGGTTTTGTTTGAATCGGTCTATTTGCGGCGTGGAAAACAGGCTGTTCGGGCTCAGCCCGGTTGCGGTGGCATGTGCCCCCAACCGTCTATCCCATATGCGGGGCCCATGTTCAAGGAAAGCCATCAAGCTCAGGCTAATGGGAGTATCAGCGTTAATGGCGGTGGGCGATTGTCCCGTCGAAACTCGACACTCATCTAGCAAGAGAGAGGAAGACCAGCATCAAATAGATCCTCGTCTTGGCGCGGGAGGGATCCTAGGACTAGACCTCCTTTATTCAAAGCCAGACCAACAGCCCCCACGCCATCCGCCGGCAACCTACGGGATCTGCCTCACCGAGCCCAATCGATGCCCATGGCCAACAACGCGCATGGAGATGGCAATGCAGGGTCGGTCCTCCATCGGATCCGGCCGTGACATGGTGATGAGGATATGTGGAGACAATAGGAGAACCACCCGGACCAAAGATCTAGTGTTCGTCCCTTGCCGATCCAAAGCAACCCCCCGATACCGGTCTAGTGTCGCCTAGGAGGACTTCCGCCACCTCCCGGCAAGGGACGCCGCTCATCGACGCGCCGGCCGTTTTCGCCTTGGCGGGCGTCAACGGCAACCACAACGCTAGGGCCGGCTGCGAGAGGCGCATGAGAGGGTGGGACGGGAGGGGTCGCCAGATATGTATGTTCAACTCTTGTCCATCTTCTTTTGCAGACTCTCTCTCTCTCTCAACTCTCTCTCTCTCTCGCGTACGCAGATAGCTAGCTAGCTGCTGCTAGTGGCCATGCATCGGGCAACTTTGTGTTGTACAGTAGTAGTAGTAGTACCAAGCATTGTTGGTCTGCTCAAATCTTTTGGGAGGACGCGAACGCACGAGCTGGAACTGAGACTGAGAAATATCTGATCTCCCCCATCAATAATGCAGCAGCAGCAGCAGACAGATGCTGCGCCCCTGCCTGCCTGCCTGTGACTCCTCTCTGAGTGTGAGTGAGTGTACGTAGAATCTACGCCATCAATGATGCTCCTCCTGCATCATCTCATCTGCAAGATGACAAGCGAGCGGGGGCGAATCAAAATCCAAGATACATGGATCGAACAAGTCGAAGGGTTTTAGTAATTTACGAGGAGTAATACATGCCGATCGACAAGAAGTGTTGCAGATTTAACACAACATGTTGCACGCGTAGTGGATTTAACACTCCCTCGAGTGCGCTGGGCTTGAGGACAAATGCTCCCTCGGTACTCGTTGCTGGAGTTGGGTCGACGAAGCCGTCGGGATGCTAGTGTGTCAGGTGGGATTCCGCCTAAATCCCACTTCTAATTCATTTTTCAAAATTTAGTATAAATTTTTGCTTAAAATTTATACTACAATTTGGTAAATGAACTAGAAGTGGGATTTAGGTGGAATCCCACTTGACACCCTAGGGAATGCTACCCTACGTCCTACAACACTCTTTTTTGTAGTCAGGGACGCGGCGCATCTCCTCCTCTTACTCTAGCGGAGGGTCTCGTCTCGAGGCGGCGTGCCTGTGTAGCGGAAAGGATGTCCCTGCATGGTGGTGGCGGGTTGTAGCTATATATCATCGCCGCGGTAGCCCAGCGGCGACTTTGGCCACCACCCACCAACAACTCGTAAATTTTTGAAAATTGGTGCGATCTGTAACATCTAGCACCACAGTTGGTAAAACTTTTGAAAAATATAATGAAATTGATACTACTGATGTGTTACCCTGGCGCCAATTACTATGTAATGTGTACTCCACACAATCGGAAATTAAACCCCTACTAGTAGTTCACTGGAGCATGCATGCAGTTGCCCTACCGGCCAGCGACCAAACGAGATGGATTGGCAGACGACGCCACCTCGGAGAGTAGGCCAGAGTGAGAGCATCCCCACTCCTTTGGCGTTCTTAGCCCAAAATTTAGAATTTTTTTTCATCATTTCCGCCGGCGAGAGCTCGGTCAGAAGGTGTTTGACAGAATTACGTCCAACAAGTCCGGTGACCAATTATTACAGAATCGGGTAAAAAGGCTCGGCCATCAGTCGTCGATGGGGAAGGGCTCCTGCGGCGTGGTCGATGCGATGGGGTCGGCGTCTCACCGGTGGACGCCGACTGGTTGGAGGAGGAGGAAGCAGAGCTCGGCGTAGCAGTGGCGTTCGGCGCAGGTGAAGGCGTGATCTCGGAGTTCTCCTCTTAGAGGATGGCATTGCGGCGCGCCATGTACCATGCCTTGACCGGCGAACTAATCGTCGACGTGTCCTCGCCGTCCATCAGTAACTGGAGATCCGTGTTCCTCTTCTTGGTGGCGTAGTTGGCCTTGAGGAGGTCCATCTTTTGCCCTTGGTTCTGCAGCAGCTGCGCCCACCCCTCGTCGCTCTTCTCGGCCCTTTTCTCGGCATGTTACCTCGAGTCGGCAGCAGGGGGAGGGGACTCCAGGTTGTACACGCCTTCCTTGGTATTGGCGAGGCTCAGGCAAGTGGCCCTCCATTTTTCGCAGTGCTCGATCTCGGTGAACACATGGTGGAACTTGAACTCCGCCTTCATGTCGTCCCGGTACAAAGAGAGTGCACGAAGGAGCTACAAAATGGACGACAAAGTGTGTCAGGATATGCTTGAGCCCCCAATGTGTCAAGATAGTGTTCGCGAATACCTTGTTGTCCATATTTTCCCTGCTGGCTTTAGTGCGTTCGACCTCCTCCACACAGCTGTGCCACTTTTTACACGCCTGGATGAGCCCCCGATGGTTGGTCATGGCCTTCTCCGCTTGCTCCATATGAGTTTTTCTATACTTCGGGTCGCAAAGGCTACGCTCATCGAACGCTAGCTTCACGCGCTTCCAATAGTTGTCGGAGTTTTGGTTGGCACTGGTAATGGGATCCATACTCACCGTTTTCTAGGCTTCGACGAGACAAAGGTCCTCGGGCACCGTCCACTTGATCCGCGCTTTCGAGGCCGATGTGTCTGGCTTCTTCTTGCCCTTCTTGCCCTTCGCTGAAAGCATGACGTCAACCTCATGCGTCTGTTCGGCCTGCGTCTCTTCGACGTCGAGGTTGGTAAAATCCTGAGACTCGATGTCGTGTTCGGCATCGGCCTGGGATTGTTACTGCGTGAAGGAGGGGTTGACGGTCGAGTCTTGGGCGATCATGTCCTGCATGTATGTCTCGGTCGACATGTCGGCCGGCATTCCGCTGAATAGGTTGTGCGCGTCGGCCTCGCCGTAGGTTGCTTGAGCTTCCGCCGAATGGCAGTGGGCCGCGGCGCATCGCCGACGAAGGGACTGCGTACGCCAGATAGGTGGAGTAGGGGATGTTGATGTCGATGTTGAAGGCCGAAGTAGGGCGAGGCATAGGGCAGGGGAAGACCACGTTCGGGTTGAACCCGCCGTCGAACTCGGGGAACGAGGAGTACCTCTGCCGAGCGTTCGAACGGCTCTCCTGGAAGCCGGCCGGAGAGATTGGCGAGAATCCGGCCGACGAACCGACACTTGCCTGGCTTCCCCAATGGGGGGGATATGGCGCCGCCATCATCGCCGCGCGCGACGCCGCCGCCTGCTTCACCTGATTCGCCCTCATCGCCGCCTGCTCGTCGGCGTGCTCTTGTTCTTGCCTGAGCTTTGCCTTCTCCTTTCTCTCCTTCCGTTCGTCCGACGAGATCTTCCTCCTCTGCTTAGTGGCCAGCCACTCGGCGCAGGACACACCCTCCGGCTTCGTCGCCGGCGCTCTCGGCTTCCTCGCCTTCTTCTGGGCTTCCCCGAAACCTCGCCGAGATTCGATCTGGACTTGACGAAACTCTTGGGCGGCATGGCGGGCAGGAGCTCGACGAAGTGGCGGGAGTGGGAGGAATGGGGAAGAAAGGTGGGAGTGGGAGCAAGAAAAGGGCGGGAGTTCGGCCTTCTCTCGCCCCACGCCTGTTTTCGCTTCGTCCGGTGTTCCCAGGATCCTGAGAATGGCCTGGGAAGGCCGGACCAAAGTTTGCCCGAATCCGAACGAAAAAAGGTTTCTGGGAATGCGACTGGACCGATTTTTGGCGTCCGGACTAAAGATTGGCGTCCTAGTGGAGATGCTCTGAGTGGATAAACTTGGGTAGCAAAAGTTGGCAACTTTTTGACTGACCCTGGCTCTGTTGCTCGCTCTCCCTAGTGGCCATTGGCAACTTTGTGGTGTACAGTAGCACAGTAGTACCAAGCATGGTTGTGCTGCTCAAATATCTCATCTCCTTCAATAATGCAGCAGGCCAGCAGCTGCTGCGCCCTGCCTGAGACTCTGTGACTCTGTGAGTGTACGTAGAATATACGCCATGAATGAATGATGCGTGCGCTGCTCCTCCTCCTCCTGCGTCTGCTGCAAGATGACAAGCAGTTCATCAGCTCTCTCTCTCTCTCTCTCTCTCTCTCTCTCTCTCTCTCTCTCTCACACACACACACACGGAAAGAGATTCTCCCGAATCCAAACAGTGTGTGTGGCTATATATATAGTTCAGTGTGATTTCCTCACACGTCTCGTGCAATTTCCCATAACAGCAGAGTCTGGCCGAATTTGTGTGCACGTTTTATGTTGGGGTCACGATGCTCAACATATGTCTAGGGTGTCGATCAACCTGCCTAGGTTCACTTGTATTTAGTGTCGTAGATTTTTTTTCCCTGTTTGGTACCTGTACGCCGTTTGGTGCATTCACAGTCAGTCAGGATATATGATTTCGTGGTCACTAACGGAGGGTGTCAGAAACGGGAGGCACGACCCAAAACCGTGGCGACTGTTACGGTCGAAATGATGAAGACCAAAGTTTCGGGGCGCAAGGAGAAGCCAGACCAATAGTCTGTCAAGGAAGATGAAAGCCGCAATGATCCCTGACCACAAAACTAGCAAATCCAAATGCGAGATATAGCAAAAAGCATATGTACTCATTTTTCTTCTTCTTGGCCTATTTGCTCTCCGTTTTTAAGAAGTGCGTGCATGATAAAGTGAGATGAAATGAGGGAACGAATTAAACCGAGCAAGCTATGTTGATGGTAATTTCAGGTTTATATAGATTATGAATAGTCATAGGTACATTTGTATCTGTTGATTGCAAGTCACACATATCGTTTGGATATATACATCGATTGGATGCCACCAATATTCTAACTATTAGGAAATATATATGACCGCACGATAAAAAAAATACTCTGATCTCACGCAAGACCACTTAACCACTCTGGAAATACGATCACATGACACTATGAAATTAGCATGACAAGCTTGGCGACGCACTTTGTGCCTCCCTGACGTGCCATCATTCATCTTCCGTAAGGTGGAGGGGCGAATTTACTATGTAGGCTTCGATAGGCTTGAGCCTGCCCTCTCATTTGAGCTAAAGTTCATCAAATATATGTGCCCAAGCCATAGATAGTAGTGAGAGAACAAAAAACTGGTCAACGGGAGAGCAAATCGATGTTAAAATGAAGCTATACACATTACACACCGAGTGCCTTTCCAACCCGGGTCTTGTATCGTGACTTCCTAGCCCATCCGCCTCGCTAAATGGTGAAACGCATTGTATGTTGAGGTTTCCGTCAGTGAGCTAACACATTTTAACTCATTTCTACCACGAATTTTGGTTGACGAGTTAAATTCTTGTATATTGGTTCTTTGAGCCCACCATCCATTCTCATTCTAGATTTGCCACTGGTAAGGTGGGTTATCGTCCCTACAAACCTAATTTGTGTTTCTGTCTCACCAATAAGAAGGAAGAACACTTGAGTCACCAGTCTAAGCTAGATCTCTATAATTTTACCAAGATTATTGAAAAACACTTTCTTTCTTTCTTGAGTCGAAGAAGCTAATTTTTTTTTCTCTATGGCCACATAGTCGAGAGGACGAACATTGGCAAACCATTTGGGAAGTATTGAAACCTGGAGACGGTAGGTTTATACTAAAATTTTATATTTTTCCACATATATATATCAATTAGAAGTAAAATTTATTTAGTTAGTTAGTATATATTTACTTGTAACAATGTTGACAAATATTATCATTAGTTTTCAATTACATAGTCATGATGTCTATGTTCGAAAAAAATACATTTGATATGTGCTAAATTTCCACCGTATTTTGCAATTTAAGTTTTTATTTTTTATTTATGAGAGATTGTGTCCTACAAATATCATGATTTACCTAAACCTTATTATTCATGACACTTGCATCCATTATAGTGTATATATATTTGATTATGTCCATTGGGTTTTAATACCTCAAAATAGGATGGTAGATATATCTAAATCGTGTGGTTTAACGAATAGCCACCTAACGGTATCGAGTGTATGATTAGATATAAGAATCTATGATCACTTGCATTGAACCTCTTTTAGTCTTTCCACCAGGTTCGTCTAGATCGGGATGGAGAAATGTAGGGTTAGGTCGATTGGGAAGTGGATTCCGAACCCTATGTATCCACGGCGTGCAACCTTACCGATGCCCTGAGCCACCGGTCTCAATTGCCTCCCCGTGAACTCGCTGACGCCGACAAGGCCTCGTTGAGCACCAATGAGGACACTGAGCCCAAAATCTTAGACCGTGACGAGCCCAAAATCTTGGACCGTGACGAGCTTTTGGCTCGGCCAGCTCGGCTCGGTCTGGCCCGTTGGCTCACGATATTGTTTTTTCAGGGAGAAGGCAACATCTGGGCTGGTTGTTTGGCCTGTTATTGCACATCGATAGATGCAGTAGGGCACGGGAGCAGCCTCATCTCGCTCGCGTTCACTCCCAGGCCTTCCACACGCCGCCACTGCCCCACGGGATGTCGCCACCGTGACACCGCCACCACCGTCTCCTAGCCGCTAGGCATAGCCTCCCAGTCCCCTAACCTGCGCACGCCTCTCTGCCATGCACATCGAGCAGCCGTCCTCTAAACAGCAGCTCGCACCGAGCCCTGGTCGAGCTGGCTCGTGTCCAGCCTTAGCCGCATGTCACATGTGGGTGACTCTAAATTACGGCGATTTGATTCGAAATAGACATTGACTTGCATGGAGTGACTGTACGTAGAAAGGACGGCAGCAACTATGCACTGGCAGCAAGATGACAAAGCCGAAGAATCAAAACCAAGCAAGGACATGCAGCTCACCCCATCCTCACTCAGTCATTGTCCACATCTCTCTCTCTCTCTCTCTCTCTCCCCCCCCCCCCCCACACACACACACTTGTACTAGTAAGATTCAATGGCCGTAGTTGTAGACGTGGTGGCGTCTCATACGTGCCATCCATCCTCGTGATCGGTCGTCCTAGCTGCTGCTGCATGTCCTCGTGACTCGTGAGCGAATCAAAAACAAGTTGCACCACGCATGCACGACAACTTTGCGGTGTACGTACCAAGCATAGTATATGCTTGGTCTTCCCCCAAATCTTTTGCCGTGTAGTAGTAGTACTGAGATATATAGGCTCACGTTCACGAGTACTGACAACTGAATCAATAATGCTGCCCACCCTGACATGTCTGCGAGTGAGTGTGACTGACTGACTGTACTACCAAGAATCCACGCCATCAATTATGCGTACAGGCGCTGCACAGCACTGGCAGTTGCAAGATGACAAGCGAACGAGTCAAAACGGAGGAAGGACATTCAGTTGTTCAGTGCTACTGCTACGGCTTCTCTGAAAATATCATTAATTAATTTAACTACTAAATCATATATAATTCGGTCCGTTTGGGTTGTCTTTTTTTTTTTTTTTAACAGGAAAGGTCCCGAAGGACCTAGAGGCTGCATTGATACGTGGCAGTGGTACAAATTACAACAAGGACCCAAGATGAAAGAAAAATTACAACCAGGTCCTGGAAACAAACACAGAGGACCTCAGAAATTTTTTTGAGAACGCAATCAGGTCCCTGCATCTCACTGCGCAGATTCACGGATGCGTGCCGCCGCCGACCACCGCCAACTTCGCCGGGGACGAAACCACTTGGGAAGAGAGCAGCGCTGAATGTCGCCGTCGCACCATCAGAAGAGGGCCTCCATTCTCGGAGGTTGCTTAGACGCTTCCAATGCGTCATCGGATGCCAATCATGGGCATCAAAGATCAGTGGCCAAGCCAGGCTCACTGTATGATCCTCATTTGCAGCCACCGGCCAATCGTCGACACTACTCTGCATGGATCCCAGACCTCCAGTCGCAACCACAGCGCCCAGGACGAGAGGGATCGAGTTGGAGCAGCAGCAACGATAAGCCAAAATCCATCTCCGTCGCGCATAGAAGCCGAGTTTCCTCCTCAGAGCTCCTGCCCGAGATGAGGAGGGAAAACCATAGAGGATGCAACGGTGATGAACCAAAGATCGGCAGTACCTTCTCCAGGAAGCAGAGGACGAGTCGGTGCAGGGTCCCTTCCCCTCGCCTCCACGGCCGGCCAGAAGAGAAGCCAACATACCACTCGCCACGCCGCAACTCCTCTCCTCCTCGCCACCACGGCCGGCCGGGAGAGGCGTCGCCGCCAGCAATCTCTGCCACCCAAGATGGCACTTAGATCCAAACGCCCCTTTATTTGAAGAGGAGGCAGTGCTCCATCGTAGCGCCCAAAGCTCCGACCACCAGAGCTCCGCGGCGAGGAAGAAGCGCCACCGACGGCTGCAAGACTCGGGGGAGAGAAACTCCAGCCACCTCTCGGCATGACGCCAACCTAAGGCATAAAGCCAAAACCTAAACAACCTAAAAAACCTAAAGCCTACAACTACCCCGGCACCGCTCCTCTGCCGCCTCCAGCCGGCTATTCCGGCGGGAGAGGCTCGGGAGCGGCCCGGATTTGGGCGGCGGGGACCAAGCAGACGGAAGGGATAAGGTTAGGGGAGGAGAGGTCTCCTGGTCCTTCTGCCTCGACGTTCTCCCCTGTCCACATGTGCACCAAACAGGGATGCATTTTTTAATTTCTTGATAGAATTGCATAAAATAATTATACAAAGCAGGTAGCCAAAAAAGGAAAAAAAGAAAGACATAAAAACTACAACGAAAATAAGACTGAAACTAAAACCCTATCTAGGGGTTGTGCCGCTGGTATTCGTCGCGGACACACCAAGAACCAATGTATGGAACATATATGAATCACGTAGACATATGGGTCTGCAGCAAGAAAAGAGTGTATATGCTGCAAAAAGCATACAGGTCAGCAGTGTGTCGAGACGACCTTGGTCATGGAAGACCAATTCTGTTGTTAGTGGAAGAGACTTGGAGAAGAGATGGCCGCCTTGGTCCACATGTTTTTCGAGACTCCAAGTTGATCTACATCATTGAAATTATTTAGAATGTGTTTTTAGATGAATTATTTAGAATGTTAGATGTACAATTTATGATTATGAGTTATAGAGTGCGTAACACATTAGACGTGTTAGACCGGTAGCCGAGCCCATGAGCTCTGGTCAAAAAAGATTGATACACACCTGAGAAGCTAACTTCGATCGAAGATGAATAAGAAAACCACAAAGCGATCTGATTAACCTACGTGTGCATGCGTATTACACTATAGTAGGATTCTATTGATAGCGTGACAAGAAAAATAATATAAAAGGCTACAAAATTAGACTGATTCATATGTATACTAATATATATTTTTGAACATAATATTTATAAAAATGCTAGATATATAATGTATTATTTACAATCACATAATATTTGCATGAATTTATGAAGGCATTTCATCATCAATTTTGACACAAACAAATAAAGGTGGTGCCCTCGCATTTCATGCTAGTTCTAAAACAATAGTTAGTTATATTTTAAAGAAAAACCTAGCCGGACTGCCTTGCGGGTTCCACGACACAGGTAGGACTTGTGTGCCGGGCTTCATGCCAGGGAGGTTTTTTTGCTTTTTTTAAAGAAAAAACTTAGTAATTATTATGAATCATGGATACATAATCCTTCACACGTAAGACCTATTGCTCATGCGATTTGGGATCCTCATTTTGGTCTCTCCTATTTTTTTCTGTCATTTTTTTTCTCCTATTTTTCTATTTTTATTTTCAAAATAGGAAGATTTTAGAATCTTTGAAGAGATGGCGCCGCTACTTTCTTGGTTCCTCGGATTGTACTTTAACAAGAAAGTTTTTTTCATAAGCAATTTACGAAAGGGTCTTTCTTTAACAGAATATATAATTTCCTGCTATGAAACCGCGAAGGGGTTATAGATACTGTTGTACTGTACGGCCGCTACTATATACACGCGCGCACAATTTTCCCCTAGCCAGCGGCTTGACCGTGGATGGGCCGACGACGCCACGAACTATCCCTGCGTAGGCCTGAGTGATTGGATACACTTTTTGAGCGACCCAAGCATCACTACAGGACGCACACGCTACGTCGAGGGCAAAAAGCCGTCGGCGTAGGCCAAAATGCCCTCGACGTATGGTACGCCGACGGCTGCCCTCAGCGTAGCCTCCTCGGCAAAGGTCTCCCTCGGCGGAGCACATAGAGATTGTCGGCGTATGCTACGCCGAGGGCAATGCTGTCGGCGTAGCGGCCGTCGGCATAGCTTGTTGACAGGTTGCAAAAACATTTTAATAAAATATTTTTTTTTCAATTTTTGAATCTTTAAATCGTTTGACTCGTTAATCTCTCACTTTGAACATTTTTAACATTAATTACACTTAATATTTAATTAAATTGCAGTCTTGGTCAAACTTGCTGACCGGTCACCCATCTTAATACTACTCCAGCTCCAGCACGCTTAACTTTCTCGTTTCTTCAGAATCTGTTTCCGCAAAGTAATTCATACATTGTTGTCAATACTATGATATCAATCTTTTAGCTCTTATATCATCATGTCACATGTTTGTATTTTTTGAAATTACAAACAATTATTTAAGTAAACATTAATGAATAAGTAAAAATATTATTGAATTCAAATAAAAATATAATATTTTTACTTTTTTGTATTTTTATATTTAATATGGAATAATTAATATCTTTAAACCGTAAATCGGAATTCGAGAAATAATATGTCTAAACTGATCAGAAAAATGAGAGGAATCCAAATATGATATCCATATCAACTAATAACAAACCATCCATTTTTGAATTAGCTATTTGGTGGTTGCTTCAGAAAATTCTCTTTTTGCGCTCGGAAAATGAAAAATGTCTTTTGTGTGCGATGAAAAGGAAAACTTGCATTGGATCTTTGATAAAATAGCGTATTGTGAACCTAAAAATGATTTTTATAAAAAAATATGAGCATCGGATCATGTACCTGTAGTTTATATCTGAGCCACTTCCTACCGATTCGGCAGGAATTTATCTTTTTTACCAGAGGTGGACATAAAGGTTTCGGATCCCCCTGTTGGGACATTGTCCATATAAGGTGGTCTAGTATTTTTGTAAAATGTGGTGGTAGCAGGGACTTGGCGCAGAGATCTTGAAGCCGGCGGCAGCGAGCTAGTGAATTGGTCTCCTGGTGGTGGCGGCTAGCATAGACTTGATTCATGCCGGCTGCAAGTTCCGGCCGGCGATTCGAGCGGGCGTGAATCAAGTGGTGGCAAGGTTTAATCTGGGAAAGTTGGATAGGCTTCAGACGCCATGGCACTTGTGCTCGGGAGGAGGAGCGAAAGGAGAGAGAAACCCGTATGTACAAGCGTACCGCTTTGATTAACTTATCGGTGGCAGACTAATGTAATTGCCAGCCGCTCCGCGCTTTCTAATTCCGTGGATCACCGAAACAGTCGCTCCGTATTTTCGTGTTAAACACCGGAGCGCTCCTTCCATTCGGATCCGCGGAACAAACACGTTCGGGGCAGCTCTGCTAGCTCCGCTACCAGAGTTGGGAGCTGGAGCGTTGCCGAACGGGCTCTTACTGTGAACAATCTTTGGCAGACGACACCGCAGCAGTGGCAACCCATGCTCTGCCACCCTCCCCCTAATCTTATTGTAATTTTTTCGTGTGATGATTTGCTTCTCATCATAATATAAATAAAATAGTTCGTTTCGGGAACTGAGAATAAAGTTCTGTTTCTTTTGAAATTGAGTATGAAGTTATTTATTACATAGATTTTATTATTTTGTAGTCCGAATTATCTAGGCTGGCCAGAATGCAATCTAGGACAATCAACTTAG
Source organism: Avena sativa (assembly GCA_916181665.1). Classification (NCBI taxonomy): domain Eukaryota; kingdom Viridiplantae; phylum Streptophyta; class Magnoliopsida; order Poales; family Poaceae; genus Avena; species Avena sativa. The sequence goes on from OV702279.1 coordinate 382,188,034, forward strand.
TTTTATGCTTAAAGTAACTAAACGACGGTGACAAAACAGTGTAACTGGGAAAAGGGACGGTGGATCAAAGCAAAACAATCCCCACTCAAAAAAAAAATATAGCAATTTAACTGGAACATCATGTCCCTGACTTGCAACCTTACAAAAGAAAAGCACATACCAAAATATTTAGGAACAAAAAGAAGGCAGTACTAATATATTGAATGGAACATTTTTAGTTGCAGACCATGTTGACATTTATATATGTAAATCCTCCATTCCGTCACCGATGATTAAAGATCTTCATGTACAAGAAGATATGCATGCTTGCATCATGAAAGCGAGACAATGCCTATTCTGAGAAAATGGATGCCGCGACTCACTGTGATTGACTGTTTTGTTTTACATGTAAGACGGATCTGATATGAGCGTTTAGTGTGTTGAGGTTCAAAGTCTTTCCAAATATGTGGCTTGGACTTCCTATTACCACACATTGCTGTTGGATAGATCTCAACGTGACTGGGCCCAACGGCCCAGCACGCCCCCCAACTGCGCCCTGATCGGGGGCGCTCGTCCTTATCTAGGACGGTGGGCCCCTGTCGCCAGCGCTATATAAAGTGGTGGGGAGCCGGCAGCACGAACTACGAGGTTAGACGTGCCCTAGCCGCCCCACCTACAAGCCAATCCGATCTAGGCTAGCGATGCGCCGACGGGAAGCTCCACCGCCGCCACCCTAGCCACACGCTCACCACACTCACCCCCTTCACCCATGGCCAACGACGGAGGTTCTAGCTCCGGCACCAGCTCGGGGATTCCCTCTGGCTCGTGTTTGTCGAGTCAGGGAGCAGGTAGAGTCCACCTTGGTTTTTCCTCTCTCTCTCTCTGTTTTCGATCTATAAAGGTAATGTATAGTGCTACTGTTAGATCTAGACTAGATCCGTGGTAAAGCCATCTTAACATTGGTATCAGAGCCACGTTTTAGTTGCTAGATTTTACAGTGCTTGTTGTAGAAAGTAAAAAGGTTTAAAAGAAAGAATTAGATCCAAAGTGCGCCTGCCATCTGGCCGCGCCGTTCCTCTCGATCTAGATGGGCATCCATTATGGAGACATCTAGAAGAAGAACACACCCTTCGGGGCAAAGCAAAACCCAAGATCTAAAGCCCCAAAAAGTTTCCTAACGCACCCCATAGATCCCCAAAGAAAAGACAATCAAAATAAAGGGAGGGTCCACTCCGGCCATCACCGGGAAAAGTCTCCGCCCCACACCTAGGCCACTTGACGACGGTGCACCCACCCTCGGGTGGATGCACACATCGGTAAGGAGCAAGGTGGGGGGCGCCGCCGCAGTTTTTCATTAAGGACCAAGTGACAAAGAAGCGAAAGGGCTCCACCGCCACCCCTCTTGACGGTGGTGCACCCACCCTCGGGTGCACGCACCGCCGGCAAGGAGGGCGGGCGGGGCCGTCGCTCGCCGGAGCGGAGCAAAGGGAGGGGCGCGCCATGGCGGCCGCCTCGCCTCGCCCGGCTCGCGGGCTCGCCGCCGCAGAAGAGGAAGAGGGAGGGGCGCGCTGTAACGCGGCCTCCTCGCCTCGGACCCCCACTCGCCGGAGCAGCTGGAGAGGGAGGGGCGCGCCAACCGGCGGCCACCTCACCTCACCACACGGGCCCGACGCGCCGCCGTGGAAGCCGACGCGGGGCAGCCGCCGACGCGGCGCCGCCGCAGATCGGGGACACGGGAGGACGCGGTGACCACGCGGGGCGACCGCGCGAAGGACACGGCGCCGCCGCGGTGGCCACGCGCAGACGCGGGCGAGCGGGTGACGCGGTGACCACGCGAGGCTGCCGCGCGGGTCACGCGCCGCCGCCGCGGTGGGCACGCGGTAGGAGGGTGAGGGGGGAAAATGAATTAGGGTTAAGGGGGGGGCGGCTGGGGGTTATATACCCCCGACCAGCGCGCCGAGCCGTAGGATCTAGGGTTGGCCCCTTAGACGGCCAGGATCAATCGATCGGGGGAGCGGGCGGGCCAGGCACGCCGAGGCGGCCGCGGCGTCGCGGGCCGCGCGGACGGGCTAGCGAGCGGGCGGCAGCTGGCGCGCGGGCGGCGCGTAGCGCGCGCCGATAGCTGGTAGGCTGCTGGCGGGCCAGGCCGCTGGCAGGCCGCTGGCGGGCCGCGCCTGGTGGCCGCGCAGGCAGGCCGCGCTGGCGCTGGAAGCTGGCCCGGCCGGCGGTGGGCCACAGCAGGCCGCCCAGTTTCAGCCCAGTCGGGCGTTTTTTCTTTTAAAGTTTCTGTTTTTACTTTACAGATTTGTTTTTAATGTCTTTTGCTTAGTTTTAAGCAAAATTTTACATAGTTTTCTCTAGTCCTTTTATTTTTAAATATATTGTGACTAGAGAATGTTACAAAGGCAGAATTTTTCTGCAAAGTATGTGTTTTTTATGAAAGTTTCCGCTGCAAATAGTTATTTTTTACATTGAAATGTATGGTTTAGAATTGCACCAAATGCAATAAAAGTTGATTAAATTTTGTTATAAAGATGTGATAAAGTGATTAAAGATGATTATGCCTCATGCTATTAATTGACCAACGTTATTAATAATCATGACCATAATCTTGTCCTATTAAGTATAAAAGGTGCATTTAAATTTATTTCTGCCCAACGGTGATGTAATTTTAAATAGCACGAAACGATTGCATGCTTAATTTATACCAACGTTGAATTAATGCATACAATTGTTTTACTTGGTGATCTCACATCTTTTGTGATTTTCAGGAGGTCTCAACCTCATGGCATGTTTGAAGGACGTCCCGCTCCTCAGGGGGGACAACTACTCCGAATGGAGGAAGAAAGTTGACTTGGCGTTCGTATGCGCCGAAGTGGATTGGGTGGTTGACACCAAGCAACCGGTCAAGCCCGCTGACCCAGTCAGAGGAGATGCTGAACAAAGTGCTGACTTTGAGAAAAGGAAGAGGGACCATGCTCCATTGGAGCTGGCTTACTCTATCGATAACCAGAAATGGGTGAACGCCAACAAGAAGTGTCTGGCATTCGTAAAGAACACAATTGAGAACGCGATCGTGGGCTCAATTGGAGAGTGTGCTACCGTGGGCGAGTATCTCGCCAAGATAAAGAGCCAGTTTACTGGCTCTTCAAAGATGTATGCCACCCAGCTGTTAAAGCAGCTGGTTACTGAAAAGTATACAGGAGGACCCCACGGGATCAGAGAGCACATCTTGAGGATGTCAAACATGGCAGCAAAGCTCAAGCCAATGGATGAGGACCTCGAGTTAAAGCCAGCACTCTTGGTGCACCTTGTGATGGCCTCACTTCCACAGCCTTTTGAAAACTTCGTGATAAACTACAATATGTCCCCTGAAAAGTGGGACATAGAAAAGACCATTGGGATGTGCTCCCAGGAAGAAGAAAGGCTGAAAGCCCTTCACGACGGTTCTCTGAACTTCGTGAAGGACAACAGGAAGAGAGGCTTCACAGGTGGCAACCATGGTGGCTCACCCTCCAAGCCCCATGGCAAGGGTCCAATGCAGCACCAGTACCAGCATCACCAGTCCACTCCTGGGGAGAAGGATCAGTGCCATCACTGCAAAAAGCCGGGCCACTACAAGAAAGACTGCCCGATTTGGCTAAAGTACATCATGGCCAAAAATGGTAAAGATATTGTTTCTTTTGTTAATGAATCTTTGTATGAAAAGTTTACTAGATCCACTTGGTGGATTGATTCTGGAGCAACTGTTCACGTTGCCAACTCTTTACAGGGGTTCCATTCGACAAGGACCACGCCAAGAAGAGAAAGACACATTGAAGTGGCGAATGGAATAGAAGCAGAAGTGGAGGCCATTGGTGACGTCCCACTGGAGCTGGCTGATGGCTCTTTGCTTTTGCTCAAAGATGTGCTTTTCGTTCCTTCATTACATAGGAATTTAATAAGTGTTTCCTGTTTGGATAAAGACTCTTACGAATGTTATTTTGGTAATGGCAAGTGTGCCATCTGGTTGAAAGACAAATGTGTGGGTGTCGCTACATTATTTGATAAGTTATATTTGTTATCCCTGCATGAGAAAGTTCTTTCTGTGTGTGATGTGAATGAAAAAGTTTCCTTGTCGAACAAAGAACAAAAGAAAAGAAAGCGAACTCTTGACTCCTCGAGACTATGGCACTGCAGACTAGGCCATATTTCGAGGGGAAGAATTGAAAACCTCGTTAAAAATGCGATTATTCCTCCGTTAGAGTTCTCCGACATAGAACAATGCATAGATTGCATTAAAGGAAAGTATGTCAAACAGATTAAAAAGGGTGCAAACCGAAGCATAGCTACACTAGAAATAATCCACACGGATATTTGTGGACCGTTTCCGGTGAAAAGTGTGGATGGCTATGATTCATTCATAACATTCACGGATGATCACTCCCGATATGGTTATATTTATCCAATAAAAGAAAGATCTGAAGCGTTGGATAAATTTAAAATTTTCAAAGCTGAAGTAGAAAATCAGCACGATAAAAGAATCAAAATAGTTCGGTCCGATCGTGGTGGGGAGTACTACGGTCGGCATACTCCATATGGTCAAGTACCAGGACCTTTTGCAAGGTTCCTGCAAGAAAATGGAATAGTCGCCCAGTATTCAATGCCGGGCGAACCTCAGCAAAACGGAGTAGCTGAAAGGCGCAACCGTACCCTTATGGATATGGTGCGCAGCATGATGAGCTATTCCACCCTCCCATTGGGATTGTGGATGGAGGCGCTTAAAACCGCCATTCATATTCTCAACAGAGTACCAAGTAAATCGGTGCCCAAAACACCGTATGAATTGTGGACAGGCAGAGTCCCCTCTCTGCACCACTTAAGGGTCTGGGGGAGCCCAGCTGAGGCAAAAGTTTTCAATCCAAACATTGCAAAGTTAGACCCCAAAACAGTATCTTGCCATTTTATTGGCTATCCAGATAAGTCCAAAGGCTATCGTTTCTACTGTCCCGACAGATACACAAAGTTTGTAGAAACGAGACATGCTGTCTTCTTGGAGGACGAATTGATGAGGGGGAGCACGGTAGCTAGGAAAATTGATCTTGAGGAGAAGAGGGTGCATGCACCTAATCCGATGATTCAGGAGCCATTTTTCTCCCTACCTGTTGTGCCACCATTTACAACCCCTGAGGTTGTGGTGCCGACACCTGTTGTGACTCCACACGTGACAACAATGGGCGAAAGTTCGGAACCTGTCCATCAGGAGCCACCTGAACCCACTGTTGAGCACGAAAGGGAGCCAGAACAGCCACCTAGTGTAAATGTGCATGAACCCGAGGCAAGAAATGAGCAAGAGTCTGATGAACTCAGACGGTCTAAAAGAGAACGAAGACCAGTCATTTCCAAAGACATCTACAAAGTTTACAATGTCGTTCATATGGAGGGCGATCCTACCTCATATGAAGAAGCCATGAGTAGCCCTCACTCAGCCAAGTGGGTAGAGGCAATGGAAGATGAAATGACATCGATGAGTTCCAACAATGTTTGGGACTTAGAGGAAATTCCCAAAGGAGCCAAAACAGTAGGATGCAAGTGGGTCTACAAAACAAAGTATGACTCCAATGGGAATGTAGAAAAGTACAAAGCTAGACTCGTGGCAAAAGGCTTCACGCAAAGAGAAGGCGTAGATTACAATGAGACTTTTTCTCCGGTCTCATGTAAGGACTCCTTCAGAATCATCATGGCACTAGTTGCACATTTTGATTTAGAGTTACATCAAATGGATGTCAAGACGGCATTTCTAAATGGAGATTTAGAAGAGAATGTTTACATGAAACAACCCAAGGGTTTTTTCATGGAGGGGAAGGAACATATGGGATGCCGCCTAAAGAAATCCATTTATGGGTTAAAGCAAGCCTCTAGGCAGTGGTATTTAAAGTTTAATGATACCATTAAAAGATTTGGATTCAAAGAAAATGTTGAGGACAATTGCATTTATGCAAAGTTCAAAAGTGGGAAATACATTTTCCTAATTCTATATGTGGATGACATTCTGCTTGCTAGCAGTGATGTTAGTCTACTACTAGAAACAAAGAAATTCTTGTCATCAAACTTTGACATGAAAGACCTTGGTGAAGCTTCTTATGTTTTGGGCATAGAAATTCACCGAGACAGAAAGAATGGAGTGTTAGGACTGTCGCAGAAAGCATATTGTGAAAAGATTTTAAAGAAATACAATATGCATGCGAGTAATTCAACACCTGCTCCCATAGTCAAGGGCGACAGTTTTGGGAAATCCCAATGTCCAAAGAATCAATATGAGATCGATCAAATGAAGTCAGTACCATATGCTTCGGCTGTTGGAAGCTTACAGTATGCACAAGTGTGCACTCGCCCTGACTTAGCATTTATCACCGGGGTACTCGGAAGATATCAAGAGAATCCAGGCATAGAGCACTGGAAGATGGTAAAGAAAGCTTTGCGTTACGTGCAAGGCACTAAAGGCCTCATGCTAACATATAGACGATCTAATTCCCTAGGGATAAAAGGGTATTCAGATGCAGATTTTGCGGGAGATAAAGACGACCGAAAGTCCACGACAGGGTATGTCTTTACTCTCGCAGGAGGTGCTATTTCGTGGAGAAGCGCCAAACAGTCGATAGTTGCATCATCTACGATGTATGCAGAATTTATAGCATGTTATGAGGCCATGGGACAGGCGTTATGGTTAAAGAAATTCTTACCCGACTTGAAAGTGGTTGACTGCATCAGCAGGCCACTAAAGATGTACTGTGACAACGAGCCCGCAGTATTCTATGCTCACAACAACAAGTCGAGTAATGCTTCAAAGTCTATAGATATAAAGTATTATGTTGTGAAGGACAAAGTCCAGGATCAAACTATAAGTCTCGAGCATATAAGGACAAAGGATATGCTTGCGGATCCGCTAACGAAAGGCTTACCACCCAATGTGTTCAAAGAACACATAGCCGACATGGGTTTAACGGCAAGCCTATGATTCCTGGACCATAGAGGCCCAAAAGTAACAGAATTTGTTTCAGAACATGAAGGTATATAGTAGCTGTCTGATTCTATCGGCAATTGAGCTGGGACGATGAAACATGCTCTATGTGTCATTCTGTGATGAAATAAGTAAAGAACAAGGTTAAAAGTAAAGTCGAGATCTAGGGGGAGAATGTTGGATAGATCTCAACGTGACTGGGCCCAACGGCCCAGCACGCCCCCCAACTGCGCCCTGATCGGGGGCGCTCGTCCTTATCTAGGACGGTGGGCCCCTGTCGCCAGCGCTATATAAAGTGGTGGGGAGCCGGCAGCACGAACTACGAGGTTAGACGTGCCCTAGCCGCCCCACCTACAAGCCAATCCGATCTAGGCTAGCGCTGCGCCGACGGGAAGCTCCACCGCCGCCACCCTAGCCACACGCTCACCACACTCACCCCCTTCACCCATGGCCAACGACGGAGGTTCTAGCTCCGGCACCAGCTCGGGGATTCCCTCTGGCTCGTGTTTGTCGAGTCAGGGAGCAGGTAGAGTCCACCTTGGTTTTTCCTCTCTCTCTCTCTGTTTTCGATCTATAAAGGTAATGTATAGTGCTACTGTTAGATCTAGACTAGATCCGTGGTAAAGCCATCTTAACAATTGCTCCTCACAAAGAAAAGTTATCCTCCATACATGCATGTACAACAACTTAATACGTGGTGGTAATTAACTTGATTGCATCTAAAAAGCAACTTATCATTTAGCCGATGAAACAGTGAGCTACCTAAGCAAACGTGAACCTAAAAATTTGGGATCTACACATTTCTACGTGTGTGCCTTTTTCCCCCAAAAACCAAGCATATGTGGCCATTCAGCGAATCAAAAGACTGCCATTATTCATCTCTCTCTCTCTCTCTCTCTCTCTCTCTCTCTCTCTCTCTCAGGAGGACGGTACCGTGTCCACAGTTGTAGACGTGGTGAGTGGCGTACGTGCCATCCATACATATCCGGCCCAGGAATCCAAAATACCAGTCAGGACCAACAATGGCATTTGCCTCTAAATTAGTTATGCACCTTAGCGCTCTCCGTGCTAAAATAGCGACGGTAGGAGCTAGTAAATCATCCCATTTCATATCTAGAACAAGAACAGCTCGAACCGAACATCATGCTAGCCAGTGCGTGAACAATCGTTTGTTTTCTACACCACCGTGGTTGTTAATTTGATTCATTAAAAAAAAACAATTAGTAAGCTGACATAACCCCAAATGTTTCAAAGTTTGAACAGATATCGACTGAGCCGTCCATAGGACAGGGCTGGCTCGCCTACGCAACTTATGCCCTCGTGATCGATGATCGTCCTAGCTTTGTGGTGTATTAGCATATGCTTGGTCTTCCCCAAATCTTTTTGTGGTGTGTACCGAGATAGACTCATGTTCATGGGCTGACAGATGGGCCCACGTCTAGCTCAACTCATCCTCCATGTATGCTGCCAAGTCATCCTTATAGATGGGTTCCACCTGTCAGGGTTGCTGTCAAAACGAGGTTAGACCCGAATCGGTGCGACTTGTGACTCCACGACGCAAACTTGGTACTGACACATAAAAATTACCAATGTTGGTACTGACTCGTAGTCAGAGCTCGAATTGTGGTAGTTTTGTGCAATTTACTCCTTCATGCCTTGGAGGTGTGGCAGACTGCAACCTGTCGCCGACGGGAAGGTTCATGTTCATTGTTTTTTTTTGAAGATGATGGTATGTATTAACGAAAACAGAGTATTGATTAAATCTTTCAAAGCCAGCATCTGCACAATAAGAGGTGCTGAACCTTGCAACACACCACCCCTATAGCTTACACCACTCAGTCTGGCCAGCTCATGGGCCGGCATGTTCTTCTCCCTTTCAATTTTCCTGAACACAACCTCAGGTAGTAAGGAGGCCAGGCGTTTGATGTCTGTCAGTACGTTCGAGGTGTGAGATCGATCCTGATCACTGAATATTTCCTTCTTAATCAGTGCCACGCAGTCACTTTCGATAATCAAACCATTGTCTACCTAGTTTAGAGCATGTTTTATATACACCTTCCAGACAGGCTAAGGCCTCAGCTGTTTCAGCGCTGTCACATTCTGGTAGAACCCCCAAGGCAGACCAGTTAACCTGGCCTAAATGATCACGAGCTAGAGTGCCCCAGATTGCAAAATTTGATTCTTTCACAAAGCTAGCGTCCACATTCAAGCATTGCCATCGAGCTTCTGGTGGTTTCCACCTTGCCCTCCCTTTTTCTCTTTTATTGTCTTGTTTAATTTCCTTGGTGTCTTCAAGCGGTCTCTTTCCTTTCGTGTCTTCAGGCGTGTCTTCAGTTTCCTTTCCTTCTCTGATATTAGTTAGTGTTTGCGTGTAAGTACTCAAGAGATTAGTGGATTGGATTATTCCAGCATATCTTAGATGGAGTTGTTTCTTAGATGCCAGGCTCGCCACCATATCAGCATAATCTTTTCGCGCATCTCTGGTTTGCAGGCATCCAAGATGTTCAGAGTCCATTCTTTGCCACTATTCCTCAGATTTTCTTCAAGTGGGATCTACCAGACTTTTCTCATGCTTTCTCTTAGTGTAGCAGATTTTGTGCATCTCATGGTGGCATGGTAACCGTCTTCTTCTTCTCTTTCACGTTCGTTGTTTAGACTATTTTCAGTGCCTTTTTTCTGAATTTTGAGGCAACAAATACATCCTGAAATCATAATAAGATCTGGCCTATCCGGTGGTGCGCCTAGCGTAGGAGAACGCTGCATGGAGTCTTGTGTCCGACGGATCTCTTGAGATCTGATCGTTTTTTATATTCTTTGGTGCGATTTTAGGTCAGCCATTTTTTATCTATGATTGTCATTTTCGATGATGGTTCCTGCTCTGGTGCACTGGTTCTTTGGGGCCTTGGCACAACGACTTTCCATCCGTCTATTAAAACAAGCTCTACTACAACAAACTTTGTACGACTCTAGTGATGTAGGGGCGAGGATGCCAGCATGCCTTCGGCTCATGCTAGTGTATGTAGTCGTCGCTAGGTGGTCCAATGACTTATTTTTATTTTTTATTACTTTTGGTCTTCTTTGTTGATGATTATTAGTAGATCGGTAGACTTTTGCAAAAAAATATAGAAATAAATTTAGGATATATTCTGGTAATGCCAATTAAATACTTAAAAATTTTGGTCATTGTTTTGATTGATGGTCAAAATTAGAAATTCTTGACTGCAAAAATTCTAACAGTGTTTATAATTTTGTGCCGAGGTTAGTTCGTATGGAAGATATTTTCCATCATAGCCGTGCTTGACTCAAAATCTCGAATAAACGATCAAGTCTTCCTTTCTTTGTCACCAATTAGCTGCGAGTAGGTACGGTGTCTTCGTCATGATTAACCGATAAAATAGAGATAGAGCAATGATAACTATGTTGAAGAGTCCCCTGGCAACACAGTTAGCACAAATTAAATAAGCTAGCCACCATTGAATACCTCCCTTCGATATTAACTACTACTGATTTTTTTAGGTTGTAAACATATTTTAGTACTATGTACTAGATAAATAGTCTTATCTTTTTAGCAGCCCATGACATCAAGATATGATTGTATTTGCAAGTCAAGTCGTGGCCTCGATAATCCCTTGGCTTGATATGACTCACCGATCGCTCTGGTATCATTCTAAAAGAAACGATTTTTTTACAAATATAACCCCCTATAACTTTCTATCGCTAAAACTGCCTACCTGCTGAATTAATTGGTAAAACTGACCTGGCGGGAGGCTGAAATAGCGCCGCGTGGCACATCCCGCCACTGTCAGAGGCGGTTCACATGTCCCGCCATTGAGGAAGGCCAAAGGTCCTTCCCGCCGTGGCGACCGGCGAGAGGTTGGTGGGCCCTGTCGGGCAATGGCGGAAGGTTGCTACCGCCACATGGCCTGGCGGGATCAGCGTGTGTACCGGACGCATGCGGTTGATCTAAACATCGGCACCGAGTCGATGCTCAGCTGATTGATTTCTATCGTTGTCTAGCTTAGGCCTTGTCACTGCTCCCTAAGCATTCGTTTTTTATATTTGGATTTCAATTGAGAAGGTGAATCAACGGTAGAAATTGTAAATCAAGTTGTAGAATTTCAGACAATAATTTTTTTGTTACATTCATATTGTGTTTTTTTCTTTCATTAAGTCTTAGTCCATCTCCGGCAGACCGACGCAAAATAGCGACTCAAATATTTCGATTTAGTCTGGATAGGTCGGCTCGCAGACAAAAAATGGGTCGTTGCCGGCTAGGTCGAGCGGTGCACCCAGCGGCCTGATGCATTTTGACCACCCTGCCCACCGTCAACGCTAGACGACCTCTCTATAATGGCGACGGGACATCGTCATTCACCACCATCGGCTTCCCGTGCGTCCGGTGTTTCCCGCACTCGCTAGCTCATGTTTCCCGCCAATTGTACGAGGATCAGGGAGATGTGCCACAACCGCTTCTCGTAGCCCTCTGAGGAGGATGTTGAGTTGTAGGCCAACGAGATGGCCCGACGTTTCGCCGAGGAGGAGGTAGGCCGCATCGAGCACCAAGGCGAGGTGGCTGAGCAGGCGCTGGAGGAGGTGGTCGAGGCGGCTGTGCGCGAGGCCATTGATAGGTGGCCGTGCAGCCCAGATGTCCACTTCGCCACTCGCACTCCCGAGCAGCGCGTGGCCACCGTCCTAGGTCTTCATCGTCATCGATGACGACGAGTAGGTGGCGCGCAACAGCATGGCCAGGTGCCGGCCGACCAGGAGCAATGCCGGTTCCCCTCCACACTATGGCACCCCATAATATTGGGTTTTTTTCTATTGATATGTTTTGACGGGAACCTTTTTATGTATGTAATATGTATAGTTATTTCCGGCCGACTCCTTTTTTTTCTGCAATGTTTTTTCTTTGAGCGGCGGTGGCTGTTGGGCACATGCCACGGCCTGTTCTCTACCCCGCAAATGGACCGAATCAGATAGATTCGATGTCCGAAATGCGGCGGGCCATTGGAGTTGGCTTTAGAGTGTTTATCTTTGTTTCGAAATGCAACAAGTACTTTTCTTTTCATTAATTTGGTGCATAATAGACTAATTTTTTTAACTAATACGTTTTTTAATCGTTTCCACAAATAATACATGAATTGAGGAATTTACAAATGTAGCGCGGCCTCGGCAGTTGAAATACTGTCCGAGACACGTCATCGTCGGCATGTCAAAAGCCGACAGCACAGGTCGGCATTTCAAAAGCCGATGTTTCCCCGCTCCTTCCCTGTCGGCTGACAACCCGGCCGGGCGGGCTCGCTGTCACACCGGTTGGCTCTTCAAAAGCCGACAACTCTGGTCGGCTTGTCAAGTGCCGATGTGTCTCGGTCGGCTTTTCAACTGCCGACGTTGCGCTAGAAATGTAATTTCCTTAATTCGTGTATTATTCGTGGAAATTATTAAAAAACATATTATTTAAAAAAATGCCTACGTAATGGCCTACAATTAGCAGCAAAGTTAGGGGCAAAATAAACTCCAAGCAGGGTAATTATTTTCACAACTCTACGCTTTTTTCTCAGCATGCCAGGAATCTGCATGCGAGTGGTCCACCATTGCTCAGGGAGCAGTGACATTGACAACGTTAGAAATCAATTAGCTGAGCATCGACTCAGTGCCGATGTTCAGATCAACCGCGTGCGTATGGTACACACGCTGATCCCGCCAGGCCCTGTGGCGGTCGTAACCTTCCGCCATTGCCCGACGGGCCCCACCAACCTCGCACCGGTCGCTATGGCGGGAAGGACCTTTGGCCTTTCTCAATGGCGGGACATGTGAACCGTCTCTGACAGTGGCGGGATGTGCCACGCGACGCTATTTCAGCCTCCCGCCAGGATAGTTTTGCCAATTGATTGAGCAGGTAGGCAGTTTTAGCGATGAGAAGTTGTAGGGGGTTATATTTGTAAAAAAATCAAAAGAAACATGATCAAGTCCTTGTATTTGAATATTCCTTGCTAACCACTGTCACATGTCTGCCTTCGATCAGTACTGCCTGCCTATATCATGCTTCCGGAAAATGAAAAGAAAAGGAAATTATTACCGGCCAGCAATTTCTAAAAGAATCGGGAGGAGCTCGCTCACACCGTCGAGATTGTTTTGAATGTGGGTTCCACAGGTGACTGCGTATTTGCTTGCACTTCATGGATGTCCTCTACAACTCATGGTCCTCACCGGTCTAAAATTGGAGGATTGGAAAAGTATATCAGTGGATGGGGTTCAATCCTCCCATCCTAACTTAGTTGAGATATGATTCAAATTATTATGCATGGCTTTTTATAACCTAGAAAAGATTAGCATAAAAACATGTTCTTATAGTACATAAATAAGCCCCACCATCTCTCAAAGTCGTATGCGATGAGAGCTGCTCGTGGCATCTATGCGATGGGTTACATATTCTATGCTAAGAACTGCCGCATTATTTTCATATTTCCTACTATGGTGTAAGAACGTAGGTCTTAGGTTCACGCCTTGTATTTCATAATGTGACATAAAAAATGCTCCTTCCTTCTTTCCATGACTTGTAGGCCTTATCGACTCACATGACGAGAGAGGGTGTTAATATATATGTTGATTGCCCACCTCATCTCCATTAGTTCGGTCTTATGATTTCACGGAAATTTAACAAAAAAGACAACATATGTAGAAGGAATTCGTCGTTGAACAAGGTGAACTTCCTAGTTTCTCCAGTTTGGATCTATCCTTCGCTCGGATACCATAGTAGGAAATATGAAAATTGACGACTCATATGAACCCCGCGTTGCCCCCTTACTTCTCATCTTCTCTTTTCCCCTTTCATCTTATTTAATATTTTTACCTAGGAGCATGTGTAAAGCTGACTCTTCTATAAGATCCCGTTTTTTCTTGTGATCTCTCTTCTTCACATATGCTAAAGTGCCATATCAGCGGGCTTATAACCACTACTTCTACTTGCTGTGATGAGGGCATAATTTTTCTGGCAAGTGGATTAAGAAGCAATTGAGTACTCCCTCTGTTAGGGATTACAAGGTCTATGGAACACTTTGCTAGCCTTAAGAAAATCAATAACTATTTCTCTTAATTACTTCATACACCAATAGTTACACATGTATGAGAGAAGATAGAAAAAAAGGGAAAACATGCATTAGAACAGAGAGACTAATAAATAAAAGAAGACTTACAATTTCTAACATTTTAAAAACTTTTAGGCCTTGTAATCCCTAACTAAGGAGGAAGTAGGTGCATGTAAGACAATCGTACTACTCTCCAAATAACAAGGGGCATGCAAGCCTCTACAGTACACATAAATCTCTTCAATCGTGATAACTAGGGACACTACAGGAATGGGAAGCTACGCCGACGGCCGGTCGCTACGCCGACGGCCAAACGTCGGGGCCGTCGGCGTAGCCATCATCTAGGCCAGCTCCGCCAAGCAGCCGTTGGTGTAGAATTGCACTCGGCATATCCTATGCTACGCCGACGGCTGCCCTCGGCGTAGCTATTTTTTATTTTATCTCATTAAACTTTGAAAAATCATAACCAAATCATTCTAATTCGGAAAAATACAAATAATATATCAAAATTTGCAGAAAAATAAGACCTATCTATCTACACTCAAATAATACACATTTGTAAATAAAAATTAAGTAAAACATAAAACATTATATATAGTTTAAAACGGGCATAAAAAAATCAAAAATGATCGAAACAATGTGAAACCTTCGCGTCGTGTTATATTATGTGACATAGTTAGAAGGAAAAATATAAAACTTGGTATATTGATTATGTCTCAAAGAAAACTTCACAAAATGACCTATCTCATTCGAGGTTTATTCTTGGCTTTCTGGTCAAATGACCAATGTTATGGCTAGAATCAAGGCATAGTTTGTGATAATGTGCCCATATTGTGCATACACATGAATCATGGGATAGCGAACAATGTTGCAGGAGGAAACTTTCCTTTTTGTCGCACCAAAAAGGCATTTTCCATTTTCCGAGCATAAAAAACGGACGGTTTTGTGAAGCAACCACCAAATGGCTAATTCAAAATGGTACCAACATATTTTACAAAAATACTATACCACCTTATATGGACAATGTCCCAATAAGGGGATCCGAAACCTTTCCGTCCACCTCTGGTGAAAAAGACAAATTTCTGCCGAATCGGCAGGAAGTGGGTCAGATATGAACTACAGGTACATGATCCGATGCTCATGTTTTTTTACAAAAATCATTTTTAGGTTCACAATATGCTATTTTATCAAAGATCCAATGCAATTTTAGCAAGGCTCGGCCCCGAGCTAAGAATCTTCATGCCCGGCGTTCGACAAAGTTTGACGATAGTTTAAAACGGGCATAAAAAATTCAAAAACGATCGAAACAATGCGAAACCTTCGCGTGGTGTCATATTATGTGACATAGTTACAAGTAAAAATATCAAACTTGATATATTGATTATGTCTGAAAAAAACCTTCACAAAATGACCTATCTCGTTCGAGGTTTCTTGGCTTTCGGGTCAAATGACCAATGTTATGGCTAGAATCAAGGCATAGTTTGTGATAATATGCCCATATTGTGCATACACATGCATCATGGGATGGCGAACAATATTGCAGGAGGAAGTTTTCCTTTTCGTCGCACCAAAAAGCCATTTCTCATTTTCCGAGCATAAAAAACGGACGATTTTGTGAAGCAACCACCAAATGGCTAATTCAAAATGCTACCATCACATTTTACAAAAATACTATACCACCTTATATGGACAATGTCCCAACAGGGGTATCCGAAACCTTTCCGTCCACCTCTGGTGAAAAAGACAAATTCCTGCCGAATCGGTAGGAAGTGGGTCAGATATGAACTACAGGTACAAGATCCGATGCTCATGTTTTTTTACAAAAATCATTTTTAGGTTCACAATATGCTATTTTATCAAAGATCCAATGCAAGTTTAGCAAGGCTCGGCCCCGAGCTAAGAATCTTCATGCCCGCCGTTTGACAAAGTTTGACGATATTTTAAAATGGGCATAAAAAATTCAAAAACGATCGAAACAATGCGAAACCTTCGCGTGGTGTCATATTATGTGACATAGTTACAAGTAAAAATATCAAACTTGATATATTGATTATGTCTGAAAAAAACCTTCACAAAATGACCTATCTTGTTCGAGGTTTCTTGGCTTTCGGGTCAAATGACCAATGTTATGGCTAGAATCAAGGCATAGTTTGTGATAATGTGCCCATATTGTGCATACACATGCATCATGGGATGGCGAACAATGTTGCAGGAGGAAGTTTTCCTTTTCGTCGCACCAAAAAGCCATTTCTCATTTTCCGAGCACAAAAAACGGACGATTTTGTGAAGCAACCACCAAATGGCTAATTCCAAATGCTACCATCACATTTTACAAAAATACTATACCACCTTATATGGACAATGTCCTAACAGGGGTATCCGAAACCTTTCCGTCCACCTCTGGTGAAAAAGACAAATTCCTGCCGAATCGGTAGGAAGTGGGTCAGATATGAACTACAGGTACAAGATCCGATGCTCATGTTTTTTTACAAAAATCATTTTTAGGTTCACAATATGCTATTTTATCGAAGATCCAATGCAAGTTTAGCAAGGCTCGGCCCCGAGGTAAGAATCTTCATGCCCGCCGTTTGACAAAGTTTGACGATAGTTTAAAATGGGCATAAAAAATTCAAAAACGATCGAAACAATGCAAAACCTTCGCGTGGTGTCATATTATGTGACATAGTTATAAGTAAAAATATCAAACTTGATATATTGATTATGTCTCAAAAAACCTTCACAAAATGACCTATCTCGTTCGAGGTTTCTTGGCTTTCGGGTCAAATGACCAATGTTATGGTTAGAATCAAGGCATAGTTTGTGATAATGTGCCCATATTGTGCATACACATGCATCATGGGATAGCGAACAATGTTGCAGGAGGAAGTTTTCCTTTTCGTCGCACCAAAAAGCCATTCCCCATTTTCCGATCACAAAAAACGGACGATTTTGTGAAGCAACCACCAAATGGCTAATTCAAAATGCTACCATCACATTTTACACAAATACTATACCACCTTATATGGACAATGTCCCAATAGGGGTATCCGAAACCTTTCCGTCCACCTCTGGTAAAAAAGACAAATTCCTGCCGAATCGGTAGGAAGTGGGTCAGATATGAACTACATGTACATGATCCGATGCTCATGTTTTTTTACAAAAATCATTTTTAGGTTCACAATATGCTATTTTATTAAAGATTCAATGCAAGTTTTTCTTTTCATCGCACCAAAAAGCCATTTTTCATTATCCGAGCGCAAAAAAGGAATTTTCTAAAGCAACCACCAAATAGATAATTCAAAACACGGAGGGTCTGTGGTTAGTTGATATGGATATCATATTTGGATTCCTCTCATTTTTCTGATCAATTTAGACATATTATTTGTTAAATTCCGATTTACAGATTTAAAGATATTAATTATTCCATATTAAATAGAAAAATAGAAAACAGTAAAATTATTATATTTTTATTTGAATTCAATAATATTTTTTACTTATTTATTATTGTTTACTTAGATAATTGTTTGTAATTTCAAAAAATACAAACATGTGACATGTTGATATAAGGGTTAATAGGATTGATATCATAGTATTGACAACAATGTATGAATTACTTTGCGGAAACAGATTCTGAAGGAACGAGGAAGTTAAGCGTGCTGGAGCTGGAGTAGTATTAGGATGGGTGACCGGCCGGGAAGTTTGACCAAGACTGCAATTTAATTAAATATTAAGTGTAATTAGTGTTAAAAATGTTCAAAGTGAGAGATTAACGAGTTAAACAATTCAAAGATTCAAAAATTGAGAAAAAAAATAAAAATAAAAAATTATCTTTTAAAAAAAAATATATTTTGCAACCTGACGACAAGCTATGCCGACGGCCGCTACGCCGACGGCATTTTGATACGCGACGGCCTCTACGTGCTCCGCCGAGGGAGACCTTTGCCGAGGAGGCTACGCCGAGGGCAGCCGTCGGCGTACCATACGCCGAGGACATTTTAGCCTACGCCGACGGCTTTTTGCCCTCGGCGTAGCGCGCGCGTCCTGTAGTGGGAGTCGCCCGGAGTTATAGCGCCCCTTGTTATTTGCTAGCATTAAATCACGGCTGTCCTGTAGAGGCTTGCATGCCCATGCACCACAAGTTAAAGCTGTGTGCACGGTGTTAAGTTCGATGGTCCTGTTCTGCAGAATCGTACCAGTATCGCATGGCGCCTTGCTCTATGGCGAAAAAATTGCAAAAAAAGTTCACCTGTTGTTCATGGGAACTGAAGGAGTAGCATCGTTTATACCTGTTGTTGCTTTTGGTGCTCCTCGATCTGGCTGCAGACGAGTTCGGGACTACTCCCAGCGGGATATTCTCCGGTTGGCTCTTCGTGCCCCTTGATCGCTTGGTCACATGGTTTCGGCTATGCACGGCCATACCATAAGCCCATGCGGTTTGACTTGTGGTCGACACTACGGAATGTTTCTACATCTAGATTTCTATGGTGTTTAGTCTAGTGGAGAATGTAAAGACAACTATGAGTGCAAGGTCAGAAGGTTTTCATGGCTCATGTTGAGTTCAAGACTGGTAATGGCAGTGGATGATCTTGGTTGTGATGAAGAGAGCCATGTCTTCATTGTGCTCATCCAATACCGATACTCAGTTTCAGGTAGAAAACCCAATGTCTATCATTCATTGGTGTACACTGTAAAGTCTTCGTTGAAGGGATTGTTTTGGGACCTCTGACTCTTTTTTTTTAAGGAAAGCGGTGGGCAAACCCCTATAGCGAGTTCTATTTCTGAAATAATAAGAACTCAGTTCCATAGCCATGAGGACTTGAAACATGGTGGCTGGATCGTACATCCATTCCTCTAACTAAGGGAGCAAGGATCACCTTATTGTATACTATATCCCCTCTTAGTGGCGTGGCTTTCCGAGAGCTGTTTTTGGTGGTGGTTTGCGTGCTGCCGCTGCAAGTGGTTGTTCACATTGACAAGGTCTTTTTCTTCTGTTTATTTTTGGCTATGTGCAACCCGGTGTCTTTCAGATATCTTATTGGTGGAGTTGGGGATGAGTATAAATGTGTAATTGGTATCTTTATGATATTAATATAGTTGTTTTGTTGAAAAAACTGAAATGTGAACTTGTGCTTCCGCGAGAACGAGGGTTGTTATATATACATGTACATGTGTGGTAAATATGTCGGAAACCCTTATAGAATGGGAACATACACATCAATACACAAGAAATATAAACTACTCTAACACCCCCTCAAAGACATGAAGGGTCAACAACACTACGCCGTGTCATCAAAAGTGGCACTCAATGCACATGGAATATATTTAATTTCTTGTTGTGGGTCAACTAGGCCTCTCTTAGTTGTACCCAACAATAGTGCGGAGTTGTCGTTCGTTATTGACATGTCACACACATGTGTGTTCTGAGGAAAATTCTACATGTGTGGTGTTGGTTGCCATGCACGACATGTATTTAAGGACACACACCCTCCCTGGCTCATTGCCCTCATCGGTAGATATACAACGAAGCTGAAGTATCAGGTATGTTGGCAATGATTTCTTCTTTGCTTGTTCAATGATTTTAAGTAATATCAGTTTGATGGTGTCTGGTATATTTTTGACATATCCGGAAATTGCAGGAGGTTCAGCTATGGCTTTAGAGAAAATTGCTCCCATCGTTCCAGTGACGCCGTTCAACGTGATGGCGGACTCGTATGAAACGTTCATTGAGAACGTACGTGTAGCTTTGGCCGGCAGTAAACCGGATACGGTAAAAGGGCCAACATCCAAGGTAGAACGCCCCGTGCTGGCCAAGGAGACGACGCCCGTCACGCAGCCGCCGCGGTGGATCCACGTCCAGCTCCGCGGCAAGAATGGCGAAACACCCAAGGTGGCCATCCGGAGCGACAACGCCTACATCATCGGGTTCACCAACAGCAAAGGGAAGTGGTACCAACTCAGCAAGACAGGGACCAAGGTCAAGCTCGTCGACGACAACCCGTTGATGGCAGGCTTTGACGGCCACTACCAGACGTTGATCGGCGGTGTCGACAACCTGCCGACCCTGAACCTCAACAACTTTAGCATGGCGGAAGCAGCTGCCACGCTCTGGAACAAGACCAAGCTCTCCGGTATCGACGATGTTAACGGCGACATCGACGACAAAGAAACCGCCATGCTCGGCGCGCTCTCGGTGAAGGAAGCAGTGGCGACCCTCGCAGTTGCCATCTGTGAGGCGGCGAGGTTCATCCCTGTCTGTGGAGTCATCAGCCAGGGTTGGACCGAGAAACGGGTATCCGTCACAACCAAGGAGGTGAGTTACATAAAGGACTGGGGTGACTTGTCATCCGCGCTTCTCAGCTGGAAGAAGAAGAATTACAAGGACGAATCCTTTTTTGACGAATTCAAGAATATCGGGATAAGCAATGGGGAACAAGCCTTGGCTGTGGTGCGTCTTGTGAAGCTAGTCATCCGAAGCAACACAATGGCGAGCTCCCCGACCGAGGAGCAGTTGCTGGCGTACTCTGAACTACCGAAACTGGGGCGGTACATGGCGGAGGTTTTCGTGGTGCGCATCCCGGCCATCGCCGGAGGAGAACTGCCGAGCGGCACCATCTCTTTCCATGGCGGCCACTACTGCAGCGACTTCATTTACAGCTGGAGCCCGCCAGAAGAACACACCTCGCAGCAAACCTGCGACAGCCAGGTGCAATTCCGTTTCATCTCTCCTATTCTTCTTACTTAATTACTACTACTCTATGAAAACAAGGGAGGGGACGGGTTGACTAGGGACAGAAAGAACATGTTATTAGTTGCATATAAATCTTTGGTCCTGAAATGCTTTAAAGCTTCAACCTATATATATCATGCTTCTAACTCTTGTTTCAAAAAAATCTTACTACTTATTAAAAAAAAGGAATGCAACTGTTGATTAACAAAGTCTTGCATCCTTGAGTGTGTTGTGAAGCTAGGTATATATCGTTTTCTTTCTTGCTAGAGTATGTATGACTGTTTAATTAAAGAGGATCGGACTAGACACTAGTAGAAAAAGAGCCATACGTCCACCCTAGCTTGGAGCATTAATCCCGGTTATGGTTGGACCCGGGACTAATGTGAACATTAGTCCCGGTTCCAACGGCTAGAACGCCATACGTCTTTAGTCCCGGGTCAAATGGGACCTTTAGTCCCGGTTCGTATCACCAACCGGGACTAAAAGGGGTGCCCCGGTGCCAATCCCTTTAGTCCGGGTTGGTAATACGAACCGGGACTAATCCCGGTGATACGAACCGGGACTAAAGGGATTGGCACCGGGGCACCCCTTTTAGTCCCGGTTGGTGATACGAACCGGGACTAAAGGTTATAAAAAATTCTAAAAGTAAAATCCCTGTGCTGATTGTGGGTGACCTTTTCTCTAAAAGTAAAAAATTCTAAAAGTAAAATCTCTTAAAAAATCATCGCAACAGCATGATCAATCTTGGAGGAATTAAAGAAACTAGGATTTTGATACAAATATCCACGTGTTTGTGATTTTAGGAACTCTGTAGTTAGGCCATGTACACTGCCAGACGTTTAGATAGACGTTTAACTGATTAAAAACAATACGTATAAAAAAGAAAATTAGGCAACCGCCCTTGTTCCTCATCGCGTGGCGTTAAATCCGGGCGCTAAATAGAGTTTGTTTTTCGCGTCCGTACAGTCCGCCGCAGGAAAAATTAGACGAAGCGCTCAACCTATCAAAACGTGCAGAAAAAATTAGCTCTTTGATTTCAACATACTTAGGCCGTTTTGGATTCTTAAAATTCGAAAAGAAAAAAATTATTTCAGAAAAAAATTATTTCAGTATTTTTTATGTCATATTTGAATTCCTCGCATTTTTCTGATAATAATGGATATATTATTTGTTAAATTTCGATTTACAGATTTGAAGATATTGTTTATGTCATATTAAATGAATAAATGGAAAAAATGAATAAAATATTAATTTAATTAGTTTTTACTTTCATTAGAATAAAATGTTATTATTAATTATTTATTGTTGTTTACTAAAGTTCTTAATTTCAAAAAATAAAAACATGTCACATATCGATATGAGTTAATAAGATTGATATACTAGTCTTGACAATAAGATATATTGGTCCTTCGCGCAGGTGGAAGAGATGGAATGAAGAAGTTAAGCGTGCTGGGGGTGGAGTAGTGCTAGGATGGGTGACCGGATGGGAAGTTTAACTATAAGTACAATTTAAACTAAGATTAAGTATAATTAGTGTTAAAAATGAGAGATGTGAGAGATTAACGAGCCAAATAATTCAAAAAATAAAAAAAACTTTTTTCAAAAAATCAAAAAATTGAAAAAAAAATAATTTAAAAAAAAATAGAAAAAACTTTTAGTCCCGGTTCGTATTACAAACCGGGACTAAAGGTCCTTCCCCCCTGGCAGGCCACGTGTGCACCCTTTTGTCCCGGTTGGTGGGGCAACCGGGACTAAAGGTTTGGGCTTTAGTCCCGATTGCCTCGTCCCGGTTGGGCAACCGGGACTAAAGGCCCATACGAACCGGGATGCATGGAGCTCTTTGTACTAGTGGAGGTACCACTTTGCTCATGCATTCTTCTACCGATCGAAACAGGGTAACATCGTGCTCACTGGACCATCAGTGGCTATGTCAGCATACAGTCCAATTGTCTTCAGCCTGGACCTCCAAGACAGCAGCCGCGGGCAAGCCGACGGCGAGGAGGAGGTGGAAGAGAACACCGGGAGGATAGTCTGCGACGCCGTTGGCGGGGACTTCTCCAAGTACAATAGGGTCATATCAGAGACTGTTCGCACAGCCTATGGCCCCGCGGAGGTGATCTACGCCGTCCTCAGCAATGGTGTCCAAGCCCTGGTGGAAGTGAAGCTTGTTGGCATGCAGTCCGGACACGAAGAGGACGACGCCTTTCTCGGGAAGATCGTTGCTCGCAGCAAGCTATTCGATGTCAGCTGCGTGCTCTTCCAGCACAACGAGGCTGACAAGGGAGTGCACGTGCGACCTGGGGAGCTGGTTCCGTTGGCGAGGCAAGCGCTCGCCGTGCCGCTGCACATGCCATTGACAATTGAGCTTGACCTTCGTCGCTCTTCCGGAGATGAAATTGTTAGAGGCCAGCTTGAGTTCAAAACTGCCATCGACGGCCTGCATACCGAACGTCTGGTTGGTGCCAATGGTGCCGAATTCGAGGTGACAATCGTATGGTCAGAGTACCCTTGGTAATGCCCATTAGCCAACACCTGTGTGTGAGCCAAGTACTATATATGTGGAACTCAGCAGAAGTTCAAAAATAAGTGTTTCTTGACACATACTCATTTGGATTTTCTAATATATGTTTGTAATGAGTAAAGGGAAATAAAAATGTGAGATTGTGTGAAATATATTTTTGTTTTGCTCCCGTTCTATTTCATGCTATTCTATTGAAATGTTTTTCCCTTGTTATTTTGATATTCTTGCCTCGGCAAAAGAAATTGATACTGCTGTTGTTCAAGATTAAAATCATTAACATAATTTGATTTCACATTCTAACATAACTCTAATTTTATTTCTAGAGCCAGTAGTACATTGGTGAAATAGACTAAAGCGCCTTGCTATATCTTTCTTCAATTATGAGGATGACATAGACGTGCCACTAATATGAGCATATCACTATATTCATTATCACAAGAAAATGCTAAACAATGTAGGATGAGATTACGTTGAGAACAATCACAGATCATAATACGACAATCAACTCAGGAGCAAGATTAACACCACATGATTTTTCGTTTTCTCGGAAGCAGGATAGGCAGGCAGCACTGAAGGCAACCATGTGAGGGTGGTTAGCAAGGAATGTTTTAATGCAAGTACTTGATCACATTTCTTTTAAAATGATACCAGACCGATGGGTGACTCATATCAAGTAGGGGAAGATTAAGGCAACGACTTAACTCAGAAAAACAGGCACAACTCGATGGCACAGGCTACCAGCATGTGAACGAATATTTTGGTGGGACAAACGAATATTTTGGAGCGTGAAACAAATGCACAATCATCGTAAGGAAATCCCGGATGATGAACAAACCCGTTCTGTTATTCTGCATGCTTTAGCGCCGAGACTGTTTCGGCCACTCCTAGATTGTTGCACAAGTCGTTTGTTTCTTGTTTCTAGCTTCGGCAGCTCGTCAGCAGGTACAAATCAAGAATGGATTTTGGTAGCTCTGCTTAGGATGATACAAACAATCAAGGCATAGATCCACCAAAACATGTATTATTCGAGAATATTGCCTATAGTCAGGTGGCAAAACTACGTGATTAGTTTCTTTTCATTTCTTACTAGATTTTTTTGTGTGGAAACCTATAATCTTTGATCGGGCGACAATGGCGCTTGTATATTGTTTCCTTCATGAAGGCGTCGCTATTGGAGATCTTAGACTTCTGGTGTTGTTTTGGTAGTGTTAGTGTCGTTGCTATAAAGAATTTATCACTGTAGCGGGACTTTAATTTTTGCTATTCTTTCTTTTTCTAGGTTGTGTGCATCCGTGTGATCGTTAGGGCAATACTTTGTTGTAGAGGCTAAGCGTAAATGGTATCTCCGCGATATTAATATATGGTCTTTGTAAAAAAAAAGCTTTACTCGTGGCATTCAGCCTTCTTCAGACGCCACTAGTATTTTGCCTTCTAGTCGTGGCATGTGTTTAATGTAGCACACCATTAAGGAAAAGTCTCCTATAAGTGTTTTCTTAATAGAAAAATCTCGAAAAAAGCTCCATATAATATAGAGAAATCAGAACAAGGTACAATCATGAGCAAGATGTATGTTCCCTTATGGCACCGTGTCCTAGATAACGACATGTGCCTGCCTGATGGCTAGTCTCCTTGCGGCTATTAATTAGTTTCCTTGCTCTTGATGGCATGAGCCTGCCTGATGCCATCTCTTCTATCTATCCTTTCCTTAAGATATTTATGGCTGAATCCACGTACTTGGTCATGGTAGGTTGGTGGTTGCAGCCATACTTTGCCGTCGACCAGCCACTGTTGCCGTCGCCGAGCACAGCCCCGCAACAGCCGCCCCACCTATGGTGTTCACACCAGGAAGATGATTTAGGGATTGGAGGAGAATCCACGACCTGTGTGCGATTTGCACTTGAGCAGTTTGTGCTCAACCCACAAGGCCACAAATAGAGAGATGGGAATTTCCATAATTATTGGATCATTATTAATAGA
This sequence comes from Avena sativa, assembly GCA_916181665.1. Lineage (NCBI taxonomy): Eukaryota > Viridiplantae > Streptophyta > Magnoliopsida > Poales > Poaceae > Avena > Avena sativa. Next base: position 382,213,326 of record OV702279.1, read on the forward strand.
TCAATGAGTATTCACAAACAAAATCAATTCACTCAACTTCGTTTCGGTTCTAATAACGTAAAACTGAATTTTCTTAACTACCATTGTACCAATAGTTGTGCTCATATATTTAACCAAGTTTCATATCGTTAAATCCAAAGAATCAACTTTATATTGTTATAAAAATAGAACATAAATAAATAGAAATGTTTGATTGAAAAAATTCTCACAGTATTTACAATTTCGGTATGAGGTTAATTTGTATGCAAGATATTTTCTACCGCCATGGTTGACTCGAAATCTCAAATAAACTTTAAACCTTCTAACTTTTGTCACGAACTAGCCGCTAGCTAGTAGGTATGCTATCTTAGTCGAAAGTAACCGACAAATAAATCCACGTTTATTGGGTTGGTTGTTGAGAACGTTGAAGAGTCGTCTGGCATCATCTTGCACAAGTAAGGCCTTTATTAATACAATGTGGCTTAGCACGTCGTCATAGGAGATATACCATCTTAAGATCATCTCTAAGAGGGATATTGAAGAGCTTAGACTTCTGGTGTTGTTTTGATGGTGTTAGTGTCGTTGCTATAAAGAAGTGATCACTGTAGTGGGACTTTAATTTTTACAATTCTTTGTTTTTCTAGACTGTGTGCATCCGTGTGGTCGCTATGACAATACTTTATTGCAGAAGCTGAGTGTAATTGCTATTTATACGATATTAATATATGGTCTTTGTAAAAAAAATATTTACTCGTGGCGTTCAGCCTTCTTCAGATGCCCACTAGTATTTTACCTTCTAGTCGTGACATGTGTTTAATGTAGAACGCCACTGAGAAAATGTCACTTATACGTGTTTTCTTAATAAAAAAATCTTGAAAAAAGCTCCCTACATAATATAGAGCAATCAGAAGAGAGAGAAACCATGAGAGATGAGAGAGCGGGCGCTCTGCCTACCGCCGGGCTGCAGCACAGGAAACGAGAAACAATAGCTGGCTTGTAGCCGAATGTGAACACTAGAGCTAGCTTTCCCATGCCCTGCAGTCTTGCATGCGAGACATGCACATGCAGGTATCGATTAGTAAAACAGATTTATTTAGTCAATAGAGCCGGTACAAGAGCTAGCTTATTGTACATGTGCTTACTCTATAAAGACTCTAAGTAACGTGTCATGGTCATACAACCGGTTGCTGGCTTTCTTATTGAACTTACTCTTATGGCACCGTGTCCTAGATAACGACATGTATGTGCTGGCTAGTCTCTTTGCGGCTATTAATTAGATTCCTTACTCTTGATGGCATGGGGTCTGAGAGTAAGTACAATAGTGGGCTATATGCCTGTTGACTTGATATTTTTGTCTATGTAAAGGAGAGAGATAAATAAAAATATAAGTTGTTGGCACTTATGCAAGAGCCAGCTCTACACTTGCTCCTAGATAGAAACATTAAATGTGATGAAAGAGAAAGAGAGAAAATAGCAACTAGTATGAATCTAATAGCCAACCTTATAGCCAACACTATTATACAAACTAGCTCTTGATAACATGATAGAGCCAACTTGCTAGCTATACTATTGTTCTTGCTCTGATGGCATCTCTTTTATCTATCCTTTCCTTAAGATCTTTAAGGCTTAATCCACGTACTTGGTCATGGTAGGTTGGCGGTAGTAGGCATACTCGTTGTCGACCGGCCACTGTTGCCGTTGCTGAGCATAGCCCCGCAACAGCCTTTAACAATACATCGTGGCTTAGAACGTCATCATAGGAGATATACCCTATTAAGAACATCTCTAACAGTTTTTCTATAATAGGGAACCATATTTTGATTATAGGGTAGCTGTTTTTGATATATAAGACACGAACACGGCTGCCACTTTACGAGATGATGCATTTTGCAACACGTAGGCCGCATCACAACCTATATTCTATCTCCATATTTGCATACATATGAATATAAACTTGATCTCAAATGATAATAAAAAAAATACTTAAATAGAACTTAATTATTACATGACAAAATAAATAGTTCATCAAATTGTCGTCGGTGAGGGGAAGCTGGTCGCAACACTTTACCAGATGATGCATTTTGCAGCATGGCTGTGTTGTTATATAGGTGTGGAACCAGAATGTCACCCGCATGATATGGGTACGGGTGGCACCACCATGTACCCTTACGATGTCCTCTCCGATATTGACCATCACACGTACCCATATTCGTTAGCGGGTACATATTTTTTCATACTCATCACCCGACAGGGTAAATGGGTGCCCGTGGGTGAAAATACCCATGTTTACGACACTTTAAATCTGAAAAAATAGCAGGACATTATAAAAATTGACACATTATAAACAACATCCTAACCTGGAATAGGAATAGAGCGTCGCCAGTCAAGCGGTAACCCTGGCAACAAGTCAAAAAGTTGCGATGCATAAGAAAAATACGAGATCGATACTAATACTGATTGCTTCAGAATAAAGATGATAGCATAAAGAATATACAGATTGTGGCAACTACGTGGTAGGAGATGAAGTGATTCTAACTAATCTACGAGCGATTGTAGGACTAAGAAACACGAGACGACCTAGCAAGCGTCAATGCATGTTTAAGGAAAACTTACATATCGAACGACCCACTCATCATGTCCCAGAAAGCGTCAATGCGTGTTTAAGCGTCAATGTATGTGTTCTAACGATGCATATCCATATCTATTTTGCCTGATGGGTATTTAATTTTCTATTTATGTAACCATGGATAATAGGCGAGTCATGGGTACCTATTGCCATCCCTAAGTGGAAGAAAACTAGAACGGTTTAGTTGGTATTTTGTCGACGTTTTGGTTGAAACAATCCGCACGCTGAAACATGCAGAGTAACAGAACGGGTTCACTAGTAGAAAACAGGCCATCCGTTCGCGACCCCTCAGAGCATTAGTCCCGGTTGCGCCACCAACCGGGACTAATGCTGGCACGCGTCCCGGTTGGAGCGGGCACGGGGTCAGGGGGCATGCGTCGCGGTTGGTAAGGGGGAATACGCCCCGGTTGGAGCCAGCAACCGGGACTAAAGGTTTGGCCACAGCCACGTGGCGTGGCACGCACCTTTAGTCCCGGTTGCTGGCTCCAACCGGGACGTATTCTCCTGCCCTCTATAAATGCAACGCCCCAGCCCCCTCTGCCTCCACTCTGTTTTTTCGAATGGTGGAAGGTGTGAGGGGTGTGCTAGTTTTTTCTCTTCTATGCATGCATTGAGGGTGTTTGATGAAATGTTTGAGTGAATAATCCCGTTGAATTTCTCATAGAACAAAAATAAAGAAGGTGTCCGAGACGCACTTGAGCTTTCTCCTCTTTATTTCCCTCGATCGAGGTTAGCAATCTTATCTTTTCTAGGTCGTTGATACAATTCATGTATCGGTGTGAATTGGTTATTTCACTATTTATGATGTCCTGTTTTTTGATAAACTTACTTATATGATGCAGATGAACGGTCGGGAATGGATGTACGGTGACCGGCGCGTAGCCGGGTATATCAAAGGCGTGGATAAATTTATCGATGTGGCTACGGCAAACAAAGAGAATGGATTTATACGTTGTCCATGTGTTCAATATCGGAACAACAAGGAGTACTCTTCCTCGAAAATCATTCGCGGCCACCTGATTATGAAAGGTTTCATGCCCAACTATAATTGCTGGACCAAGCACGGGGAAAGAGGGGTTATGATGGAAGATGGTGAAGAAGAAGATGATGATAACAACTATCATCATATGTTTCCTGAATACAGTGATACTGCAATGGAAGACAATGGAGAGGAAAGAGGTGAAGAACGGGCATCAGATGAGCCGGCTGATGAACTTGGTAGGGTCATTTCTGATGCAAAGCGAGACTGTGAAACAGAAAATGAGAAGTTGAAGTTAGAGGGCATGTTAGAAGATCACAAGAAATTGTTGTACCCAAATTGTGAAGATGGCAGCACAAAGCTCGGTACCACACTGGAATTGTTGCGATGGAAGGCAGAGTGTGGTCTAACTGACTCCTCATTTGAAAAGATGCTGAAAATAATGAAGCCGAAGTTTCCAAAACATAACGAACTTCCCGAGAGTACCTACGAAACAAAGAAGACTCTCTGTCCTCTGGGATTAGATGTGCAAAAGATACATGCATGCATTAATGACTGCATCCTCTACCGCGGTAAGGAGTATGAGAATTTAGATAAATGCCCGGTATGCAATGCGTTGCGGTATAAGATCAGACGAGATGACCCTGGTGATGTTGAGGGAGAGCCCCTCCGGAAGAGGGTTCCTGCTAAGGTTATGTGGTATGCTCCTATAATACCAAGGTTGAAACGCATGTTCAGAAACAAAGAGCATGCCAGGTTGTTGCGATGGCACAAAGAAGACCGTAAGAAAGACGGGAAGTTGAGACACCCTGCTGATGGGTCACAGTGGATAAAAATCGAGAGAGACTTCCCAGACTTTGCAGGTGACACAAGGAACTTATGGTTTGGTCTAAGTACGGATGGCATGAATCCTTTTGGGGAGCAGAGCTGCAGTCACAGCACCTGGCCCGTGACTCTATGTATCTACAACCTGCCCCCTTGGTTGTGCATGAAGCGTAAGTTCATTATGATGTCAGTGCTCATCCAAGGCCCGAAGCAACCGGGCAACGACATTGATGTGTACCTTAGGCCATTAGTTGAAGAACTCTTACAGTTGTGGGGCAAACCAGGTGTACATGCGTGGGATGAGAACAAACAGGAGCCATTTGAACTACGAGGATTGTTATTCGTAACCATCAATGATTGGACTGCTCTTAGTAACCTTTCAGGACAGGCAAACAAGGGATATAAGGCATGCACCCACTGTTTAGATAAGACCGAAGGTACATATTTGCATAAATGCAATAAGGTTGTGTACCTGGCGAATCGACGATTTCTTCCGACCAATCATCCCGTAAGAAAGAAAGGCAAGAATTTCAAAGGTGAGGAAGATCACCGGAAGAAGACTAAACTCCCTGCTGGTGATGATGTATTTGGTATGGTCAAGGACATAGAAGTAATCTTTGGAAATGGTCCCGGCGGTCAATCAGTTCCAAACGACGTCGCTACAGGACACGCACCCATGTGGAAGAAGAAATCTATATTTTGGGAGCTGCCATATTGGAAAGTCCTGTGTGTCCGCTCTTCAATCGACGTGATGCACGTGACGAAGAATCTCTGCGTGAACCTGCTAGGATTCCTAGGCGTGTATGGGAAGACAAAAGATACACCTGAAGCACGGGAGGACCAACAAATTATGAAAGACCCAAAGAACATGCATACACATAACAAGACGGATAAAGGGCGTCACTTAAGTCGTGCCAGCTATGCTCTTACCAAAGCAGAGAAGGAAATATTTTTTGAAGTCCTTTACAGTATCAAGGTGCCGTCGGGCTTCTCATCTAATATAAAGGGGATAATAAATATGGCAGAGAAAAAGTTCCAAAACCTGAAGTCTCATGACTGTCACGTGATTATGACGCAGTTGCTTCCGATTGCATTGAGGGGGCTTCTACCGTAAAATGTTCGAGTACCCATTGTGAAGCTGTGTTCATTCCTCAATGCAATATCTCAGAAGGTAATCAATCCAGATATTCTGCCAAGGTTACAGAAGGATGTGGTACAATGTCTTGTTAGTTTTGAATTGGTGTTCCCACCATCCTTCTTCAATATTATGACGCATCTCCTGGTTCATCTAGTGGAAGAGATTGCCATTCTCGGTCCGGTATTTCTGCACAATATGTTCCCCTTTGAGAGGTTCATGGGAGTCTTAAAGAAATATGTTCATAACCGTGCTAGACCAGAAGGAAGCATCTCCAAGGGATATGGAACAGAGGAGGTCATTGAGTTTTGTGTTGACTTTATTCCTGACCTTAAGCCGATTGGTGTTTCCGACTCGCGGCATGAGGGAAGACTAAGTGGAAAAGGCACGCTGGGAAAGAAAGCAATGATATGTAGGGACGGGGATTCTTTCACTAAAGCACACTACACAGTTCTACATAATTCCACCTTGGTAGCTCCGTATATCGAGGAACACAAGAATATTGTACGCTCCAAAAACCCGGGGAAGCCTGAATCATGGATTACAGATGAACACATGAAGTCTTTTGGTGGTTGGATGCGGACACATATCTTGAATGACACCACTGTTGGAGATCAGCTATACTTGTTGACCGCGTCACCATCTTCTACTGTATTGAATTTCCAAGGGTACGAAATAAATGGGAATACATTCTACACGATCGCCCAAGATAAAAAAAGCACCAACCAAAATAGCGGTGTCCGCTTTGATGCAATAGACGAGAATGGACAAAAGGACACATATTATGGTTACATAGAGGAGATATGGGAACTAGACTATGGAGTCTCTTTTAAGGTCCCTTTGTTTCGCTGCAAATGGGTCAACCTGAATGGGGAAGGGGTAAATATAGACCAGTTGTATGGAATGACAACAGTGGATCTCAACAATCTTGGTTATAGAGATGAACCATTCGTCCTAGCCAATGATGTGTCTCGGGTTTTCTATGTGAAGGACATGTCCTCCAGACCGAAAAAAAGAAAAAATATGCAAACGAATACATCATATGATGAGCCAAAGCGTCACATAGTTCTTTTAGGGAAAAGAAACATCGTGGGAATCGAGGACAAGACAGACATGTCAGAAGATTATAATAAGTTTGATGAAATTCCGCCCCTCACAGTGAAAACTGACCCAAGCATTCCGTTAAGTAAAGAAGATGCTCCATGGTTACGTCTGAAGCGATCATAAGGAAGGACATATGCCAAGAAGTTCATGCTCATATTATGTAACTCTAGTTCATGTCTTTCGCGGTTTGTGGCTTGACCGAAGGATATCTTTCGCGGTTTGTGGCCTTTAGTCCCGGTTTTGTAGTCTCAGTTTTTAATATTAATAAATGTCTTGAGTGTTAGTCCCGTTTTGTGGCTGGACCGGGAGTGCCTCTATGACCAGTTTCTTGGAGATGCCGGAGGACTGGGATCCGACGGCATCTCCCTGAAACTGGTCGTAGTGGTGTCCCTGCTCTCGAAAACCATCTTGCAGCTTGTAACTTCTCTAACTAGATCAATACGCCTCGGAGCTAACTAATTTCACATATTAGGGAGTGCCTCTATGACCAGTTTCTCGGAGATGCCGGAGGACTGGGCTTGTCGGCATCTCCCTGAAACTGGACGCAGTGGTGTCCCTGCTCTCGAAAACCATCTTGCAGCTTGTAACTTCTCTAACTAGATCAATACGCCTCAGAGATAACTAATTTCATATATTAGGGAGTGCCTCTATGACCAGTTTCTCGGAGATGCCGGAGGACTGGGCTCCGTCGGCATCTCCCTGAAACTGGCCGCAGTGGTGTCCCTGCTCTCGAAAACCATCTTGCAGCTTGTAACTTCTCTAACTAGATCAATACGCCTTGGAGCTAACTAATTTCACATATTAGGGAGTGCCTCTATGACCAGTTTCTCGGAGATGCCGGAGGACTGGGCTCCGTCGGCATCTCCCTGAAACTGGCCGCAGTGGTGTCCCTGCTCTCGAAAACCATCTTGCAGCTTGTAACTTCTCTAACTAGATCAATACGCCTTGGAGCTAACTAATTTCACATATTAGGGAGTGCCTCTATGACCAGTTTCTCGGAGATGCCGGAGGACTGGGCTCCGTCGGCATCTCCCTGAAACTGGCCGCAGTGGTGTCCCTGCTCTCGAAAACCATCTTGCAGCTTGTAACTTCTCTAACTATATCAATACGCCTCGGAGCTAACTAATTTCACATATTAGGGAGTGCCTCTATGACCAGTTTCTCGGAGATGCCGGAGGACTGGGCTCCATCGGCATCTCCCTGAAACTGGCCGCAATGGTGTCCCTGCTCTCGAAAACTGGCCGGAGGACTGGACTCGCAAGGATGCCTATTTATAGTACAAGCAGCTCGGCATAGTGTCGACACTTACGAAATAATGTCGACACTCACCCCTATCATTAGTGCTGACTCGTGTTTTGTCCCGGTTGGTGTCTCCAACCGGGACTACAGGTTGATCTTTAGTCCCGGTTGGTGACACCATCCGGGACAAGGTACACGCCGCACGACATAATGTCGACACTCACCCCTATTATTAGTGCTGCCTGGCCCAGCCTGCCGAAATCGTCCATCCCGGGTAAAAAGGACAAATGTCTGCCGAATCGGCAGGAAGTTATGTGCTGAATCACGGCATAGTTTGTGATGTTGTGCCCATATTATGCATGTGTGTGGATATTGGTATGGAGAACAATGTTGCAGGAGGAAGTTTTCCTTTTTGTCGCACGGAAAAGCCCTTTTCCATTTTCCGAGCGCAAAAAACGGGTCGTTTTGTGAAGTAACCACCAAAATGCCGTTTCAGAATGCTACCGTCCCATTTTCCTAAAATACTAGACCACCTTACATGGACTATCTCCCAACCGGTACATCTCAAACCTTTTCGTCCATCCCGGGTAAAAAGGACAAATGTCTGCCGAATCGACAGGAAGTGGGTCCGGTTTGTACTACAGGTACATGATCTATCGCCCGTGATTTTTTGAAAAAAATCATTTTTAGACTCGCAATATGTGGTTTCTTCAGAGATCCAATGCAAGTTCTAATGATGCTCGTCCCCTATCTTCATGCACACCGGTTCGACCACAGTTAGAAATTCAGATAATTCAAAACGGGCATAATAAATTCAAAAAAAATCCGAAAAATGAAAATTCTTCGCCTGGTGTCATATTATGTTACATAGTTGAAAGGAAAAATACCAGACTTGGTATATTGACCATGTTTCGAAAAACCTTCACAAAATGACCTATCATGTTCGAGGTTTCATGGCTTTCGGTCCAAATGACCGATGTTATGTGCTGAATCACGGCATAGTTTGTGATGTTGTGCCCATATTATGCATGTGTGTGGACGCGCCATTTTTCATCTTTAGTCCCGGTTGGTGACACCATTCGGGACAAGGTACACTCCGCACGACATAATGTCGACACGCCATTTTTCCCGCCATTTTTCTTCCCGCCAGTTCTTCCCGCCAGTTCTTCACTATATATATATATGTAGGGTTGGCCTACATTGTCATTGCACATCTCTAGACTTATATCTGCAACCTCATCACTCTTTCCCATGGATTCCACCGTAGCACTAACTCCCAGGGAGGCGGAGGTGCTTTGCGCCTCGAACTACCCCTGCCCGCCGGGCTACTGTGTCCCCGTCGGCTGGATGCTGAGCGCCGGAGGCGTGCCGGTTCCTCCTGTCCCTCTAGGTGTGGCGCGTCGGATGGCCATCACGAACCACTACTACTTCGAGCTCACGCCAGAGCAGCGGAGGAATCCCAGATGGCATCCCGACTATTTTCCGACTTGAAAAGCCTTCTTCGTGGATCGGCGTGAGAGGGCACTCGCCAGGCACGAGGAGGAGGGCACACCTCCTCTGAACTTCAACGAGGCCGTCCGTCGGCTGTGGTGGCGCGGACGGACTCTCCAGAGCGTCATGGCCTACGACACGGCCGCCGACTCTAGCCCCCGCCTGCGCTACCCTCAAGTCCAGCCCACTCGTACTCAACCTTAAAGGTTCAACTACGGCGACCCCGACGACGATAGCGACGACGGCCGCGGCGAGTACGACGACTACAGTGGCGAGTATTACAGGTGTAGGCAGGAGCATGACTGAATTATTCCAACATTGCAAAACAAGTTCGGCCGATTGTGGCTTAATCTGGCCATGTATCTTAATTTTCAGTTCTTCTATGTAACTTTGTGTTAGTTGTGTTATGTACTTTAATTCCAGTTCTATCCTAATCAAATTTTCTTTCCGCCCATTATTTTCCGTCCTCTTTTTTCCGCCCATTAAAAACAGAAAATGGTTTTGAATTACTTATAAGTTAATTCATTTTTAATTGTAAATGGTTCATATTTTAAATGGTTACATTAATTATTTTTTAAAACAGAAAATGGTTTTGAATTATTTATTCAAATCCAAACACTTTTTATGTTTAAAGTTTTTCTAAATTCCAAATTAATATTTAAAAATATAAGTTAATTCATTTTTAATTTTAAATGGTTACATTAATTATTTTTTAAAAATAGAAAATGGTTTTGGACTATTTATTCAAATCCATACACTTTTTATGTTTAAAGTTTTTCTAAATTCCAAATTAATATTTAAAAAATATAAGTTAATTCATTTTTAATTTTAAATGGTTACATTAATTATTTTTTAAAAATAGAAAATGGTTTTGGATTATTTATTCAAATCCATACACTTTTTATGTTTAAAGTTTTTCTAAATTCCAAATTAATATTTAAAATATAAGTTATTTCATTATTAATTTTAAATGGTTCATAGTTTAAATGGTTACATTAATTATTTTTCAAAACAGAAAATGGTTTCGAATTAGTTATTCAAATTCAAACACTTTTTATGTTTAAAGTTTTTCTAAATTCCAAAGTAATTATCATTTAAAAAACATTACAAATTTAAACCCCAAAATAAAAAATAATGCGGGAACAGAGAGAAAATACCTGAAAAAATTTGAAAACAGGGGAATATGTCCCGGTTAGAGCCACCAACTGGGACTAAAGACCCCCTGCGCGCGCGCCCCTTCAGCTGCTGAAAATTGGAGTATACGTCCCGGTTGGTGGATCCAACCGGGACGTATGCCCTTTTAGTCCCGGTTGGAGCCACCAACCGGGACGTATACTCCCTCCCCTTTATAACTTCTCTTCTTCTTCTCTGCTTCTCTTCTCTGCTTCTCTGTTTCATCGACGACGCCGCCAGGCTGCCCGCGCCCTCCGTCGTCGTCAACGCCTCCGCCTCCGGCCGCCACCGCCGCGTGCTCCCCGTAGCGGCTCCTCCTCCGGCCGCCACCGCCGCGCGGTCAGTAGCGGCTCCTCCTCCTCCCGCGCGCGTCTCCTTCCCGTCCGACAACCGCCGCCCGCGCTCCTTCCCCGACGACCGCGCCGCCCGTGCCCTTCCCCCATCGCCCGCGCCCTTCTGGAGGTACGCCCCTCCCTGCGTCTGTCCTCCCCCTCCCTCTGCTGCTGCTGGTGGGCGGCGGCGCGGCTGCTGCTAGGTGCTGCTGGGCTTCGATCGGGTGGTGGGCGGCGGCTGCTGCTAGGTGCTGCGCGCGTGAAGGCAGGGAAGAGAGGAGATGGGCCTCGGCCCAGGGAAAGCTTTTGCCCCTGTTTGAAAAAAGGTTGTGCATCATCGCATCTAGGGATGGCACCCGCCGGGTTTGGGGGCCGGATCCGGTCCCCCCAAACCCGCCCCATTTAAGTTGTCGGGTTTCATTTCTTACCATACCCGTGACCCGGCCGGGTTCGGGGCCCCGACGGGTACCCACCAGCGCATGAGACGGGAGCGACGCTGACGCATGCGGGAAGAAAACAATGGGATAGTAGGATGGGTTTGGTGAAAATGGACGCGTGTGTGCGTGTCCTGTCTTCAGGACTCCATATTCCAGCGTGTGCATGTGATGTGTGTTGTCTGCGTGCATGGCCCGCGTGGACGTGTGGTTAGTCATATGATTATTAGGGATAGGATTAAGGCTTAGAGCGGGTCTGCGGGTCTGCGGGTATGGGTTTGCCACCCCCATACCCGCCCCATTAAACTTGGAGGGTCTGCGGGTCTATACTCGTTTGCTATAGGAGTATCACATTTACTCAATGATAGATTTATACTCCCTCATGTCGGGTTTGTAAGGCTCGGGAAAAGGGGATGTCGGTGGCCGGTTCCGCAGGACATGGGAGGCGTGCAGGGACGCGTGGGGCGGGTGTATTGTGGCAAGAGAGAGGCAGAAGATCTGTTTGCTCGGGGAAGGTGAGGAGAGAAGGGAGGAGGCGGCACCGATGGGAGTTCCCCTGTTCGCTCACGCGTGGGCGAGACATGGGCGAAGGGGTCGCGCGGTCAAAACCATTGTGTTCGACGTAGGAAAGCTCGGTCTGGCTCGGTCGCGCGTAAATCTTCCCATGAAATTGCATGCCCCTTAGGTGCATGTGGGTTCGACGATGTGCCTTCGCCAGGGCATTCCGAACCCTCTTAAATCGATTCCAATATGGTATTTTGTTAGTATCTAGTGTTACCTATCTGCTGGATAGTTTCCCTTTTGTAGCCTTATACTCATGTTCCCCTCTCATATGCATCCGAGGTTTCTCCGAACTAGGTTTTACACCCCTCGGAACTCCGGAATATTGATTTAGTTGATTTTAGCTAGAGTTACCTATCTACTACACGGTTTCCTTTTTGTAGCTAGGTTTAGGGTTTAGGGTTTCTCTTCATTTTTATTATTGTGTATGTATATATTAGGGTTTCTCTGAATTAGGGTTTATATCTCTCAACACCGTACCTAACTTTTTCCTTTAGCCGCTTTGACTTATTCGTTTTTCCACCTATGCAGAAAATATGGACCCACACGTCAGAGACGAAGAAAAGGAAGAGTTGATCCAAGGTGTGATCCATGGGGAAGAAAATTTAGACGTATCAACGTTTCTGAACAACTCCGGTGAGGGTGATCCTCTTTTTACCGGAATAGACGACTTGTTTGAGGTTGAAGGTGTTGCCTTCCGCGAGGGAGAAGGCGGTGCCTTGTGTAATCGAGAAGACGACCGCTCCGGCGAGGTGCATGTAATATAATCAATTCATTAATTAATCATCTGCTATCTATATAGAAATAGTAACGACAATCTTTCTTCTTTTAGCCCTCCGGATCGAAGGAATCTACTGAAAAGAGCACACGAGGCCTAACCAAAAAGTTGCAAGACCATGAGAGGTTCATGATCGAAGATGTCGCTGAAGACGACAAACCGACGGCTCCCGAAGTTGTCGCAAACAAATTTGTGGCACAATGCGGAGTAATCGTTAGGGAGTTAATCCCGATCACCATTATAAATTGGAATAGGCCTGCTAATGCGGATGAAGAGGGAACATGTTTATATGTCCCTGACCTCGCCAAAGATTTATTGTGGAAGAGGCTCATGGTTAATTTCAAACTACCGAAGATAGAGCTGGATCCAAATGCGGAGGATCCAGTTAAGGACGCCTTAGAACATGGGAGAGCCATTGAGGCTAAGGTCAGGGAGTGGGCTTTGAAGAAGATGGCCCAGTGTTTCACCAACTAGAAGAAAAGATTGCACCTTTACTATGTCGTGAAAGGGAAGACTCTGGATTTCAAGAAGACTCAGTTTCAGAAGATAAAACCATTCTGGGCTGAGTTTGTGGAATACAAGACATCAGAAAAAGCTAAGGAAATGTCTGCAAAGAATAAGCTGAATGCTGCTAACAAGAAGTATCATCATACTATGGGGCAAGGTGGCTACAGGGCTGGCATTCCTAAGTGGGAGAAACTTGAGAAAGAACTGCGTGCTAAAAATATCACCCCAGAGACAGACGATTGGGTAGAACATGCAAGGAATTGGTTTTACGGGCATGGGGGCACGTTGGACTCGGAAGGGAGGTGTATATATAACATACGACATAAAGAAGACCCCTTGCCAATAGAGAGGATGAGAAAAGCAGTAAAGGCTGTTAAAGATGGGACTTCATTCCCGATAGAGAGAATGATGAGCTCACACTCGCCATTGGAAATAAGGAACATGATGGACGAACACGAGGCACAAGAGGCTCCCAACCATGGAGGACTGGGTTTCCCGAAGAGAGGAAGAAATATCCTGATAGAAGCCGTCAGAGGAGAAAGGACAGGGCGGAAGTTGAAGCAGATAGTCAGAAAGAGCGAATGCGTTTAATTGAAGAACGATTAAAGCAACAACAAGATGAAATTAACGCACTTAAAGAGCAAAGTACTACCGGCCCATCTCAGCAGCACACTGCATTCGATGCTACCGGCCTATCGAATAATCGAAAAAGCAGTGTGGCTTCCACCGAGGTCCCGGGTGATGACAATGGCGATGACGATGATGCACCGACGATGGCTCCTGTTGGCTACCCAGTGGATGATATCATAGAGATGACACACTGCGAGCTACATGTCAAAGTTGTGAACATATCAATGAAGGTGGCGGTCGGCTATGCCTTACCAATTGGACCCACACCAACTTACCACTGTCGTCCGGTTCCAGAGGGCTACGCTGTTGTCGGGGTGGATGAAATCATGCCCACCTTTGGAGTTTTGGATCTTCACTACCCTGCAGGTGAAGGGGATGTGACTGTACTGGGAGACGCAAAAAAAGTCACCATTCTATGGCCGAAGGAATGTATCGTGTTTCGAAATCACACGCCAAGGCCATCTTCGCCGCCGCCTCACCCGTCTCCAGCGAGGTCGTCGCCGCCGCGGCAGCCGTCTTCGTCGCCTCACCCGGCTCCGTCGCCTCACCAATCTCCGGCGCAGCCATCGCCGCGGGAGCCATCGCCGGCGCCTCTGCAGGATAAAAAGCGTAAGCGTACCGCTACTGTGTGTCGTGGTAAGCGATCGCCGAAACGTAAACAAGAGCCTCTTCCAAAAGTACCAAAGGTTCCTCCCAAGAGAGCTTATGACTGTACTGAAGAGGAGACTGCGGCGATCGTTGATGCGGAAACGACAGCGTTTTTCGCTAAGCTGAGGCGGCCGAAAGAGCCAGAGTTCCCCAGCACCAAAGAAGAAAAAGCCAAAGTGTTGAAAATGCTAAAGACTCTTCATCAACCCGAGCCAAAGCTGTCATAAGACTATGAGCGTTCTATTCTCAAGTCACATGCGGCACAAAAAGCCTCGAAGAGCAGTACTGATGCAAGCGAGAAATCTGTTGCCCAGCTCGGAGAACAAGCAAAACAGACTTGCGCCCCTCTCAAGGTGATTTCCCAAACCAATGTGGGGTCGAGCAAATATGGGGCCGAAGAGCAGTATGATCCAGAGGTAGTTGCACAATACGGAGAAGCTGCCGCTGCTCAAGGTATGAGTATTGCCCAGTACTTATCCCAGTTAGAGTTCTTCCCCGTGAGTGAAGTAGCATACAAATACCAGTACGACAAACCTTTCGTCAAACCTGAGGAGGTAAACAATCTTCCAACAAAAATGCGAAGATTGCATAACTGGTACTTGCATGCCACAAAGGCCGGGGCTAACTGGATAATGCTGAGGGTTACAAAAAAACATCATGGGAAAGAAAAGGATGACATGATACCCATTGAATTTGATGAACTATTTCAATTATTCAATCAAGACGCCCTGGACAAATCGATCATCAGTGCCTATTGTCTGTAAGTACTAATTCTGTAATTAATTTAGTCTCCAGCTATCTCACCTTGTTTATTGCATGTATATAATCATACTGTAATATGCAAAATGAAGATTCTCGAATGCAGCAGAGGACAAATCTATGACATTGGCTTCATTGACCCATATTGGGTTCATGAAGCTAATCTCAAAACAAGCCCCCAGGATACGGAGGATAATATAGTACACGCGTTAAGGTTTCAAGAAACCAGAAGGGAAATACTTTTTCCTTACAACTTCGAGTGAGTGTTATTGTCTTGTATACACTTTCTATTTCGCTTACTCGATGTTAAGTATATAATTGATTAGTTATGCATTTGCAGCTTCCACTATATTCTGTTAATCATTCAACTTGACAAAGGGCGTGTACTAGTCATGGACTCGAAACATAAACCCCTTGAGACGTGGAAGGACATGCAGATGCTTCTCCAGCGGTAATTCTAATCATTACGACACTATATCGGCAACGTTCGTGAATTTTATGATATCAAGTAATTAATAACTTCTTTTATTCGTTTTATTCGCCGGGCAGCGCTTGGAAACGGTTCACCAACAAGGCTAGGGGTGTTTGGAAAGAGGAGCTTATATTTCAACCACTAAATGTAAGCACCACTAGTTATATCCGCGCATCTCTTTGATTCTAGTTTTGATACAGTTATTATCATGCTTGATTATTATTTTTGATTGAACTCTGTTCTCGTAAAGTGCCTGACGGAGGGACCAGGTAACAATCTATGTGGATACTATGTTTGCGAGTTCATCCGGCAGACGTGCAATGAGAAGGGCAGAAATTTAGAGCAACTCCACGTACGTAAACAATTTCTATAGTTTTTAATTATAATCAAATTGTGTTTAGTTTCATTCATATAGACTGACTCCTTTTTTAAATATCAGATCGAACGTCTACGGGACGGTCTTCTGCCAAAGGATCGTGTACGAGCAATTCAGGAGGAATTGGCGGGATTGATGCAGAAGTCCTAGACCCAAAAGGGGTACTATTCGGCTATATATAGACAATAGGGATTGTACAAAGAGCAACTTTCGTATGTATGCATGAACTCGATCCGTGTATCGAATGTAATATAATGGTTCCTTCATTGATGAGTGCAAAATACTAAATAAACAATAGATAAACCTAAATGAATTCTCTGCCGCGGCACAAAAAGTGGCGAAAATGCTACCGCGGCAACAAAATGTGTCAAAATGAATTCTCTGCCGCGGCAGAGAAATAGGCCAAATCTCTGCCGCGGCAGAAGGTTATTAGTCCCGGTTCGTGTTACGAACCGGGACTAATTCTCCACCCCCCTCGCCCTCTGTTGCTGCCACGCGTGCACCCATTTGTCCCGGTTGGTGGGGCAACCGGGACTAAAGGTTAGGGCTTTAGTCCCGATTGCCCCGTCCCGGTTGGGCAACCGGGACTAAAGCTCCTTACCAACCGGGACCTATAGGGCTGTTTCCACCAGTGGTTTTCTCATCATTCAGTTTTCCTTACAATGATTGTGCAGTTGAGTCACACACACATGGCAACCTGTGTTTTCCTTACAAGTCCTTGCATTAAAACATTCCTTGCTAACCACCCTCACATGGTTGCCTTCAATACTGCCTGCCAATCTTGCTTCACATGGTTCCTGAGTTGATTGGCGTATTATTATTTGTGATTGTCCTCAATATAATCTCATGCAAGATTGTTTAGCATGTCCTTGTGATAATGAATAGTGATATGCTGCTCATATTAGTGGCACGTTTATGCCGTCCTCATAATCAAAGAATGATATAACAGACGTTGGAGTGTATTTCACCAATGTATTACTGCGTCTAGAAAAAAAATAGAGTGAAATCGAATTATTTTAATGATTTCAATCTAGAAGAACAATAGTATTAAATTTTTTCCTGGCATTGAAAGAATATAAAAACAAGGAAACACCTTTCAACAGAATGGCGTGAAAAAGAAAGGAAGCAAAACAAAAATATATCCCACCATCTTACATTTTTATAACCCTTTATTCATTACTAACGGTTTTGGATTTCGTTTTACCGGGTCTAGAAAAATGGCCGAAATTCAGTGATTTTGGATGAAATGAAGTTTGAAACGAAATTTGACCAAAACTTGGACTGCTACTGAGTTCCACTTATTTTTGAACTTTACAAACATATTAGAAAATCGAAAATAGTATGTGTGAGGAAACACTTATTTTTGAACTGCTAGTGAGTTCCATATATAGAGAGTATATAGTTGACAGTACTCCGCTGACAGAGGTGTTGGTTAATGGGCATTACCAAGGGTACTCTGACCATACGATTGTCACCTCGAATTCAGCACCATTCACACCAACAATACGTTCCATATGGAGGCCGTCGATGGCAGTATTGAACTCAAGCTGGCCTCTGACAATTTCATGTCCGGAAGAGCGACGAAGGTCAAGCTCAATCGTCAGCGGCATGTGCAGCGGCACGGCGAGCGCTTGCCTCGCCAACGGAACCAGCTCCCCCGGCCGCAAGCGCACTCCCTTGTCACGGGGAAGAGCACGCAGCTGACGTCGAACAGCTTGCTGCGAGCAACGATCCTCCCGAGAAAGGCGACACCCTCTTCGTCTCCGGGCTGCAGGCCAGCAAGCTTCACTTCCACCAGGGCTTGGACAGCGTTGCTCAGGACGGCGTAGATCACCTCCGCGGGGCCGTAGGTTGTGTGGACAGTCTCTGATATGACCCTATTGTACTTGGAGAAGTCCCCACCAACAGCGTCGCAGACTATCCTCCCCGTGTTCTCTTCGTCCTCCTCCTCCTCCTCGCCGGCGGCTTGCACGTGGCTGCTGTCTTGGAGGTCCAGGCTGAAGACAATTGGGCTGTATGCCGAGGTGGCCACCGATGGACCAGTGAGCACGATGTTACCCTGTTTCGGTACAAGGATGCATAAGCAAAGTGGTTCACTTGATATCTTGTGTGATGATCCAATTAGTACTACCCCTACTCCGATCCTCTTTAGTTAAACAGACATACATACTCTAGCTAGCAAGAGAGAAAACGACATATAGCTAGCTTCACAAGCTTCTTTAATTTGAGCACTCAGCGATGAATGACCTTGTTAATCTGCTCTAGCATTCTTTTCATTAAGAAGTACTAGATTTTTTTGAAACAAGAGTTTCAAAAAACAAGATTTTTTCATGACCTAAGATTGAAGATTTAAAGAATTTCAGGACCTAAGATTTATGCAACTAATAACATGTTCTTCCTGCCCCTCAACTGGTCAACCCGTCCTCTCCCTCGTTTTCATCAGACAGTAGTAGTAGTACTACTAGTACTAATTATAATTAGACAAGAAAAGGAGAGATGGACCAGAATTGCACCTGGCTGTCGCAGGTCTGCCGCGAGGTGTGTTCTTCGGGCGGACTCCAACTGTATATGAAGTCGCTGCAGTAGTGGCCGCCATGGAAAGAGATGGTGCCGCTCGGCATGTCTCCTCCGGCGATGGCCGGGATGCGCACGGCGAAAACCTCCGCCATGTACCGGCCCTGTTTCGGTAGCTCAGCGTACGCCAGTAGCTGCTCCTCGGTCGGGGAGCTCGCCATGTCGCCCGTGCGTGAAAGAACGGATTGTGAAGGGTGGAATGGGAACACGGAGAGAAGACCCGGAATCGGGGGGAAGATATGGCTATTTTTTTTCGGTGGAACCCAGCTAGTAATACCGATGCATCACGTCACAGAATGTAACTCATTCTGTGTAGTAATTTATTTTGGAAAACATACTTACCTTTTTATAACTTCTCTTAGACTAGTCATAGTGTTAGTATCATACTATTAGTATCATGTATATGATATTAGTGTATGATATTATCTCTATAGTGAATGGTATTATATAGTAATATCATACTAGTACTATATTTAATACAAAATTATGTACAAGATTCATTTGTATGAGAATTTTTTAGTTTTACGTGCTATGATACGGTATCTATTTCCTCCATTCCGGATTATAGGGCTAATACATACTTTAAGAAAAATAGTTTGACCATAAATTTGGTCAACAATATATGAATCATATGTCATAAAAATTATACCATTGGAAGTATATTTTGAATATGAATCTAATAATATAATTTGTGTTAAATATAGTTCGTATTTTGTTGACCAAATTTACGGTTAAACTATTTTCTCAAAGTACCTATGATACTCCAACCATCTCTTTCTTTATTAATTATTGTGCCACATCAGATTTTTTTTTAACATGGCATACATGATATTATCTATGATACTCTCACTAGAACCAGCTATGACCGCGCTTTGCCGTTATGCGATGGTAATCCGACATGTGTCTTTTTAATGTGGAAAGCATCCGTACCATCAATGATGTCTCACGGTCTTCAACTGCGGGCTATATTTCATAATTCTTTGCTGTGACAGCTGGCTGAGTAATAATTGCACGAATAAAATTATCATTAGGAATAGTATACTCTCTAAGCTTGTTTTTTGAGAGATAGATCTTTTTTTAGATTTTCTATAATAAGAGAAACAATTAAATAATTTTTTAGATTTTCAAAAGATAACAAAAAGTAAACTAATAACAAAAAATAAACTAAACCAAAATAAAAGTAAATAACAAGGTCTCTGGTATTCTTACATGGATAGGAAATTGATACCTACGATATGAATTACAGATGTAGTATAGTAGTTTTTTTATATTAGACCTAGGTTTATCAAACTTAGGGAAGCACTTGCATTTTGGATTAAGAACGTCTACGAGACTTGCTAGATCGATTTATCTTATGCATGTGCTCAAAGAGGGGAAAAAGTAAATTGAAGTCTGCCGGAGAGGATACGATGGAGACAAAATGAGACAGTATGAGTGATGTCAGTCGATTACATGTCAACAACAACTATCGAACATCGTTTTCTGTGAATATGACTCTGGTATTAAAAGAAACATCGAAATGTACAAAACATCTCAGAAAACTGAAAATTACAACTGTCGTAAGTCTCGATCCATGTAAATTATTATACCGTAACACTCTTTTAGAGGCTTGGCACCATACGTAATTGAACAACCTTTTTACGATCGATCCAACTTTGCATTACCGCTTCTCTACACCCATGATCCCTGAAATTAAACTCCAACTAGTAGCCCCTCAATGGCAGCTATTCCTGCAACGAGAACCGGCATCATGGCTTTGGCAGCATTGCCAGTGGGTCCTATAGGGCCAATGTGTTCGGCAGGCCCATGGGCCGAGTGGGCCGGCGGGTCCGGCAATGCTGATAATGTCGTCGTGCCAACAACCGCGAAAACAATCACGGTACACGCTGGCTAGAGGGCCCACACTGGCCGGTATGCCCAGGCTGGCTGTCACGACCGGCAAGACCTATAGCGCGACAGAGGCCTCTGCGTCACAGCGTCAATGCTCAGCCACCTATGAGCAAGAAGAGGCCTCCGATAGGAGTAGGAGAAGGAGCATGCAGAAGAGCATAAAACTGATCATCAGCCCTGTCTCTGATACAGTGATGTCCTTGGCCTTCGTCGTTGCGTAGTTAAACATGATGGAGATGAGGAGATCCTTACGCTGCAAAGTATTCATAAGATGGAATTCATTCCATTGCTATGACTCAACTAGCTTAGCTAGAACTTTGAGTAATACTAAACCTTTTTAGCATAGATATTAAAGAAATATTTAAGAATTTTTCTAAAGTAGGAGGGTCATTGCCCCCCTTGACTCAATGAAACTTTGCCACTTAAATAAGGGGTCTTTGGTGTCATCTTGCTCTCCACCACAAAGCCGTCGCCGAATTGTGGGGTGTGCTGAGTAGCAAAGAGTGGCGAGGTGGTGACAATTTGTATCAGTAGGGAATGACAAGGTGGTGATAATATATAACAGTCGGGAATGGCGCCAAGGAGTGGCAAGGTGGTGACAGTTTATATCAGCTGGGAATGGCGTGGACGCCTTGAGTGAAATACACCTCAAGTAGATATCACACAACACACATAAGTAGATAGCACACAACAGACATGCAGACAATATTATTCATCAGACAATGTAAATAATTTTTTTGAGTAGGGGGACCCTAGAAAAGCTCTTCCAAAGGGCAATTTGATGTCGTGTTGCCCTAGGATCAATAAAATCTATGGTCCGGCCCTGATCACCACTAATGCATTCTGCAGGCAACCTACTCTGATGGAGACGGATTGAAGGCTGTGGGTGGGCAGACCTACTTGCTCACATGACTTGCACCTTTCTTGACGTGGGATTATCCTGGAATCCATCAGGTTCTGATCACGTTTAATTAGAGGAGATAGTGAATACACTTTACAGTATGTGTGTGTGTGTGTGGGGGGGGAGGGGGGGGGGGGGGGGGGAGAGTGAGTCATTTCAATGCATATGAGAGAGCCTGTCTCTTGAAAACAACATGCACTTCTTACTACAATTACATGCATGCATACACTTAAGGAAAAAAAGTGATGCCATCATATATATTCTCACTTGTTTTTAAATTAAAAATGGTTTGCGGCTCCCTTTAAAATCCGTAAATAAAAAGTCGCTATGCGACAAGACCTTCAAAACTAGACCAATCATATTGTTACTAAGAGATGATCTCTTAGCCAAGATAAGGCGGACGTCTTTTTTCGTTTCTCTTTCCTCCAACTCATCAGCAACTATCCTACTTGCTCACATGACTTGCATCAGTTGCACAAACGGTTGATGCACCGTGCCGTTGCGATCGCGCCTCGGCTTTTAGTTAGCTGATCAGCATCATCACCTCATACAACAACCCGTGACACATGAAAAAAGATCTTATATTCTTGTAACTGAATTAGAAGAAAAAAGATCTTATATTCTAGTAACCGAATTAGAACTGGGCATATGAATACATGCACATGAGTTGCTTTTCAGCTATTTTTTACATGCAAGGGGAGCCAAGAGAGGGGAGTGAAATAATATATCCAACTCATGTGGTTAATCCCCGGAATTAATAGATCGGTGAAAAAAGTGGGTGGCATATTGAGTGGATGATGAAGATGAGCGAACCCGAAGGTACCACGTACACGGAAGTTATGAAGTTATTGGCCGGGAGCGTAGCCAAGGCCCTCCGCCACGTCCTTGATTTCAGCTCAAAGGAGGGAAGCTCTAATCTTGGCGGACTATGGGCCCCTTCTTTTCAGCTTCTAGAACAGATTCTAGCCCAAAATCTGCAAAAGCCCAAAAGAAGGGTCCAGCTCCTGAAGCGCTTATTTCCACCGAGAATCCAGAAACGTACGTGAATCCAGAATCAGCTATCGACCTGCTTGTGGAGAGATTCCCGAGATTTCCAGAGTGAGCCGAACCGGTATCCCATAGCTGCCCTAGTTGTTGCTTGTATTTACAAAATGCCACCGGTGAGATATAGGAGAAAAGAAAAGAAAAAAAACAAGACATCGCTCAGCCCACACGCATCGCTCCACCCAGCGTTTGACCGACAACCGCCGCCGCCAAACCCGACCTGGCCTCGCTGCTCCGCCGCCAGCGGCCGCCGCCGCTTCTCCGCCCCACCCGCGACCGCCGCTGCTTCCCCGGCCCGCCTGCGACCGCCGCCGTCGCATCTCCGCCCCACCTGCGACCGCCGCCGACCGACGCGAACCGCCACCGCCATAGCCGCCCACCGGCAACCTACGCGAGCTAGCCTCCCTCTCCTCCACCGGCGAGCCTCCGCCGGCGACCGACCTCGAGCTCCTGGCCTCCCATGTCGTCCTCCCAGCTGTAGTTTAGGGGCATAGTAGATATTTCACAGTTCAACAAGTTTGGAATCCCAAATTCCATAAGCCAAAAAGAAGGGAAAATTGTAGATTGTTTGAGCTTCTCCCCACCACAAATTCTTCCAACAATCTTTCAAAATTCAACTTCTCAAGAATCATAAGCTAAAAAGAAGGGGGCCTATAAGAGGCCTGCTGGCTCAAACCCACCTTCTTCTTCAACAAGGCCATATATGCCAACCCCCTCGGCCCTCCGAAGCTAAGAGTACCAATATATGCTGGTTCGGTTGGCCTTGGACTAGCCGTGTGGTACTATTTATTTTTCGATCGGTAAGCTGAATTTTTCATCATGTCACCTGTCTGGTTGCCTCCGTCAGTCAACCCGGAAATTACTAGAGAGCACTTATTTTCAGCTTTGACCCGCACGACTCCATCGTGTTTTTTTTTTCAGGAAAAATGAGTGATATTATAACCTCGAACTTACAGAAAAGTCCATTACATGAGAGAAATTACAAACTGATCGAAAGGACCCCGATGTCGATGACGAAGACCAAGATGCCGCCGCTGGCGCGCCGCCGCCGTTGCTCCTCTTGATGGCTTGGATCAGGAGCAACCCCTCCGCGAACAGGAAGTCGCCAGTCGCCGGCTCATGGGAGCCTACACCACGGCCCATCATCTTCATCGCGAGGTCAAACCTCCACTCCTTCATCTTCTTCGACTGGATCCGGCCCGTCCGCCACGCCAGCGCTGGAGAGGGACAGAGGAACTCGACGGATCCGGAGATCCGTGAGCTCGGGTGAGGCGAGAGCTCCGCCGCAGCTCCCCAGAGAGAGATACGCCGGGGAGGATGAGGTCCTCCCCCACAAAACGCCACATCGGCTGCGCATCCGCCTCTTGAGCGTCGCCGACAAGAAACCTAGATCCCCTACACTATGTACAGGCCATGGAGCGCCGATCCCCCACCCTCCCGCCGCAAGAGCGGCCGCCGGAGAGGGAGAGATCGAGCGCTCCGATGGCGAGCGAGTTGGGAGTCCCGATGGGTTCACAAAATCGATTATCCTCAACTGTAGCGGGTTTACACTTAACTTTAAATCTCAACCAACTTAATGGTTATATTTTTCTACATGATGTTGATGAACGTGGTGTCTCTGTTAGACATCGTATATTGCTTTTAATAGATAATACCCCCTCCGTCTCAAAATAGATCTCGCATGTTTGTTAAATTTTAGATAAAATCTATATACTAAACAGTGTCTAGATTTATCCAAATTTTTAAGAAATCTGCGACATCTATTTTGAGACGGAGGAAGTATATAGATACTTGGTCAGGCTGCAATTTTATATACTATTGGGCATGACATCTTAGGTATTAGTTTTTGGATATTTGCCGCAATGAAATACGGTATATCTTTAGATACATACCAGTATTAGTAAAACTACATCATTTTTTATCTTATGTTTCAATGGATGATCTTGGATGATGATAATAATGTTTGTTCCCCTTCAAAGGTGACTATCCTGGGACAAATTACTGAAAAAACATGATTTTCAGATCAAAAATTCTAGAGACCGCTTCTATTCTAACTATAAAGATATTAAAAATCAGTAATAATTTATTTTATTCGAGTGTTCCTCAATATAGCTAGCTTGTGCTTAATGAATAGTATAACTTAATCATCAACTCTTCCATTTGGCTCACATCATAGCCGAGAAGAAAAAGAAAGTTACACATTATTCCAGACCTAAACCATGCAATGGACGCAACTACTAGATTAGACGGGAACATGGACATACTGCTGGGGGGAACACTATGAAGCTAGGAAATTCTATGCTCATATCCATGCTCACATGACTGCCCCAAAGGTATATCATTGGTTATAGAAATCTGCTTGTGTTTTGAAGACTAAAGTCTTTGGCATGTTGAATACAAGAGACATGTTGCAGCGTCGACATTGGAGAGTCACTGATGACACTCATTGTGTATTGTGCCCACCGAGAGCCCATGAGGATAGAATGCACTTATTTTTTGAGTGTATTTCAGTGCCAGGATCTGGACTTACCTTCAAATAGATTGGTCATATGGTAATAGTGATCTGCAAACGGCTATTAATTTAGCAAGGAGGAGTTTTGGAAAGCCTTTTTTTATGGAGGTGTTAATCACAACTTGCTGGAATATCTGGCTTCTACGAAATGGCAAATTTTTTAGAGATGACAGAACATATTTTGGCAAGTAGAAGGCTCAGCTTGTTCCCGACATGCATCTACTGCAATATCGTATCAAATCCAAGTACAGGAGCAACTAATTGGTTGGATCACAGATTTGCATTAGATCTTACAGCTTACTAACCCCCCACCTTTTCTTTAACATGTAAATATGTGTACAGAACTCTTTTTCTTTGTTTATTAAATAAATTAGTAGGGCTTTTGCCTCACAGTCCACAGTCCAAAAAAAACACTAGATTAGACGGGAGGGCGGCAGAGAACACGGGCATAAGAACACCCCGGCATATGTGCGCATGATCTAGGTTGGCACAGACTGCCAGGTAAACAGATCTAATTTTTGTTTTCAATGTATTGATCCAAGTTTCCGCCTGTGGAAAGGAAAATAAATTGTTAATCTTCATAATATTGTCTTACTCCATAGAAAATAATCCATACATAATCACTTGGCAAATAAACCGTAAGCATGAATAGAAACCCTATGCACTACAATTTGAATAAACAAAATTGAATTGAACATCAAATTAATTTAGGTTTAAAATAACAATAAGTCTTGTGATTATATAGCTGACAATACTTACATTGCCCATGATTAGGCAAGAAAACGAGAAGAAGCATTGAGAGTACGATCGTTGTATGGAAGGAGCATTTAGAGTACGATCATATAAAAAGAGTATTTATAGCAAATCAATTAGGGGTGTGCTCGTTCTATACTAAACAATCAACACGTCCATGGCAGAAATGAAGTGCGCTATTAATCAAAAATCAAAACATGGATTGCCGAAATCACAACACTTTGAACCGGTGACAATGTCGTATTTAATTCAAAGATATTTTAATCATTTTCATCTATATGTATACCAATATAAAAAGAACCAAATTGGTTCATCCGAGAAATGTTGGCCCTCAAACTATACCACAAACCTAAAATTTTTGGCCCTCAAACTATACCACAAACCTAAAAATGTTGGCCCTCAAGCTATACCACAAACCTTAATATGGCCCTAAAAAGACCCAAATTGTTTTATTTTATTTTATTAGTTTTTTTTGAAAATTTGGCGGCATTGGCATGCATTCATATAAAATGGGAAATTCTTTCAATTTTTTATGTGGATAATGGATAGAATTCTTCTTGGTTACCTTAAAATTATTTTCACCAATTTTCTAGACCAAACTCATTACATATGGGAAATATATGGAAAATCGGTAGAAACTCATTTAAATGCACAAAGAATTTAGAAAGGGAAAAAATATCATATCCGGTAATTCTCCATCCCATCTGGTCTAATTCGTGTGAATAATACATTGGTGCCATATTTCAGCTTATTTTGGCTAGATCCTTCCAAAAATAATAATTTTTGGGCACTTGAAAAATGGAAAATCAATTTTTTGTATGGCAAAGTTGTAAACTTCCTTTGGCAATATTGTTTGCTATGCCAAGACGCACCTATGTGCAAAATTCTGGTGCATTTTCTTGAAGGGAGGCATGGATATGTCGATCCCGTTGGACTATGTCGTCTGAGAGCTAACGTCGTCCGTGCACGCGTTGTTCGTCAGTTCGCGTCACCTACGGGTTCCGGTTTTGTGTTGGATGGGGCAAGGGATCAGAGTGATGCGGAAGAGAAAAGGGGAAGGATCTGATGATGCAGAGGCGAGGCGAGGGGCTTGCGAACCTTGGGTTCATGTTCGACTAGCCGCTGGCAACGGCTAGATATATTGGAACTCGAGCTTGACAGAGCTGGAGCTTCAAAATTGCGGAAAAATGAGAGGGGCGGATGTAAAGGAGTTTAAGGGGGCACACAAAACGACATAGTTGTTTGGCTAGTCCTCCTGATCCCCGACAATGCTTCAACATCGTGTTTCGGTGGATCTGGTGCTCTATTGGATGGGAAAGATTTGAGGCAGAAGTGAGGCGAGGGTCTCGGGAACCACGGGTTCGTGCTCGAGTAAGCCACTGGAAGAAACAAGATTGGAACTTGATCTCGGCAAACCTATGGTTTCGAAATTCTCGAAAAAACAAGATGGTCGGAGGCATACAGGAGGGACAAAAAACTAAAAAACCGAGCGAATTTGAGAGGGCGGTTGGATCGGGATCGAGCGTGTGTGTGTGTGTCGGTGTCTCCATTTGGAGGTAGGAGAACTTGCTGAACTATGTCAAAAATGATAAACTTTGACATAAATAATAAGTACACAGAAACCATTGAAGTTTAATAAATAATAAATTAGTGGAAAAAAGAGCTGGCATATTGCCTGGCCGATGAAGATGAGCGAACCAAAGGGCACCCGCGTACACGGAAGTTGAAGTTACGGCATTTCAGCCAAGCCCTCCGCCACGTCCACCAACATCTTGATGGACCGAGGCCCACAGGCTCGAGCCCACCAACAAGGCCATATATATGCCAACCCAGCCCTCCAAAGCTAGAGTAACAAGCTCGCACCACCAAGCCCGGCCGATCTACCTGGCAAGTGGTACCAATATATCCTGGTTCTGCTAGCCTTGGACTAGCCGTGTGGTACTATTTATTTTGAATCTCCTGCCCCCATGCTCTTGTTAAGGCGAATAACAACCATCTCTGCTCTTGTTAACATTTGATGCATGCGAAACTGCTTCGATCGATCGATTCAGGCTCCCACGATTCAGGTAGCGGGTACTGTACCACACTGCACGGAGATTCAGCCAACAACGTACATTCCACAATGTGCATCACGGAAGAAGAAGTCCGCGCCGCCACGCCATGCCACGACAACGAGGAACAAAGTCTACAATGACGTGGTGAGAATATGCCCCCTCGCCTCGCCCGTCACGACCACCCTCAAGGTCCCGCAAGATTGCCACCACTATTATATGTTGATCCAAATTCTATAAAGTATCGCCAAACTTCTGGCGAGTGGAGCGAGGCCCGTCGTCGAAGATTTGGGCCGGTACGGTATGGATCGTTGAAGACCTATTTTTCCATCTCTATATAAACCTCTTGTAAGCCGCCGGTTGGATAGAGTTGCATCTGTAAAATTCCTGGTGTTTGTAAACACTCCCCGATATAGTGAAGTTTCGGTGGCTGACGCCCATTGTTTTTTCTCTCTTTGTTGGAGAGTTTTTCCATGTTAAATCCGTGTCCCCTTTACTATGATTTTGATTCCGTTCTTCGTTATTTACTTATCGCAATTATATCGAGTGGTATCATAGCCCCAGGTTCCAATCTAGGGTTTGCGACATGTCCTCGTTGATGTTCGATCTACCGTGGCTAGACTACACCACAAGATTCTCCTTGTGGCAGGTGAAGATGCGGGCGATTCTCGCCCAAACTTATGATATTGATGAAGAGCTAGATGGATTCGGCGAAAAGGATGCTGAGACCTGGTCCGACGAAGAGAAGCGAAAGAATCGCAAGGCTTTGTCTTTGATTCAACTTCATCTGTCCAACAATATTTTGCAACAATATTTTGCATAAAGTGTTAGAGGTAAAATCCACTGCTGTCATGTGGGCAAAACTGGAAACGATCTGTGTGTCAAAGGATCTAACCAGTAATATTAACATGAAGATGAAGTTGTTCTCGCATTGGCTGCAAGAAGGTGGATCGATAATGACTCACATATCTGTTTTTAAAGAGATTGTTTCAGACTTGCAGTCTATGGAGGTAAAATATGATAATGAGGATTTAGCTCTTCTACTCTTATGCTCGGTGCCTAGTTCCTATACAAATTTCCGTGATACAATATTGTTGAGCCGTGATGAACTAACTCTTGTCAAAGTACATGACGCCCTCAAATAGAGGGAAAAGGTGAAAACTATGGTAGGGTCAGATGGGTCGTCATCCAAGGCCGAGGCTCTGCAGGTTCGTGGCAGCACCAAGCAGAGGAACAACGACTATGGCCATAGAGATAAGAGCAAGGACGACAGAGGTCGTTCAAAGTCCAAGGGAAAGGACCAATTCTACAGGTATTGTAAAAAAATCTAATCACGTTATTCATGATTATTGAAATTTGCAGAATAAGGAGAAAAGGAACGGAACTTCCCAACCGAAAGATAAGTCTGAAGGTTCTAGTAAGGCTACTGTTGTTTCTGATAGTTTTGATGGTGAATGTTTAGCCGTTTTTGCTGCTTGTGCTTTTCGTGATGATGAATAGATACTTAATGCTGCATGTTCGTTTCGTATTTGCTATAACAAAGATTGGTTCAATTCATATGAGTCTGTGCAGACTGGAGATTTTGCGTGTGGGGAATGATAACCCATGCCATATTGTTGGTGTTGGATCTATTAAAATCAGGACACATGATGGCGTGACACGCACGTTGAGTGAGGTGAAGCACATACAAAGCATGGCCAGAAATTTTATCTCCCCGAGTACCATGGACGTTGATGGATAAAATATGCAGGTGGGCATAGAGTTTTGAAGGTATCAAAAGGTTCTTTTATTCACATGATAGATGATATGAAATCTGCTAAATTATATGTTCTTAGAGGTAGCACTTTGCCTGGTATTGCTGCTGCTGTTACTTCTAATGATTCTGATGATTGTGGTAAAACACATATGTGGTATATGCGTCTTGGGCATATGAGCGAACAAGGCATGGCTGACTTGGTCAAGAGAGAGTTGATTGATGGTTGCAACTTGAGTAAGTTTGAGTTCCGTGAGCATTGCATTGTTGGTAAAACAATAAAGAGTTAAATTCAATACTTCCGTCCATATCACGGAAGGCATATTAGATTATGTGCATGCTGATGTATGGGGTCTGTACCGTAAGACTTCTATTGGTGGTGTTAATTACATGCTTACTATTATTGATGACTACTCAAGAAAAGTGTGGCCCTATTTTCTGAAGCATAAATATGATGTTTTTGGTGTTTTTAAGAAGTGGAAAGTTATGGTTGAAAAGCAAACTGAGAAGAAGGTAAAGTTACTATATACTGACAATGATATGAAATTCTGTTCTAATGAGTTTGAGGAGTTTTGCAGTAACGATGACATGGCTGAGTGCATGACCAGAACCATCATCTCGATGGATCGTTGTATGCTGTCTAATGTAGGTATGCATAGGCATTTCTAGGCTGAAGAAGCCAACACAACGTGCTATCTCATCAACAGGTCACCTTCTATTCCACTTGAGAAGAAAACTCCCATTGAGGTATGGTCAGGTTCTCCTGCTGATTTTTCACAGTTGAGAGATTTTGGCTCCACTGCATATGCTCACGTTGATAATGGAAAGTTAGAGCCTAGGGCTGTTAAGTGCATATTTGATACGTCGGAAATGTATCTATAATTTTTTATGTTCCTTGCTTGTTTAGTATCTACTTTGCTTTTTTTTGTCCATACTTTGAGGTGCTTTTCATATGTTTTCTGGTACTAACCTATTAACAAGTTGCCATAGTGCCAGTTGCCTGTTTTCTGATGTTTTGGTTCAAGAAAAGCTAGTAAGGAAATATTTTCAGAATTGGATGGGACAAAATCCAAAGTCAATATTTCATCGAGGAGAACACGAAGTCCAGAGGAGAGACAGAGGGGTGCCCCAGGGTGGCCACATGCGGTGACCCAGCATACCACTGCATGATGTAGTATACTATAGTCGTTGAAGTAACACCAATGAAACACCGTTCACTAGTATTACATCACTCAGAATGGCACAACAGAAACACAACGGGTCCAATACATGGCTAAAGGTTACAACTCACTCTTTACACAAGATCCAGAGAACTCTCTAGGTGAAAGAGAGAGAAAGAACTTCATCCTGAGAAGAATCAAAGATACACAACTCAAAAACTATTATACTATTAAGACTAGTATTTTAACTAAGGGATTGGTATTGCGGCTACTGCAATATACTACAAAATTAGGTTTTTTGGCTAGAGATTATATTCCTATCTAATCCGTAACTGTGTCTTCACTTGAGTTGAAGTATTTGTTGACTTCCTTGACTTTGTTGAAGAGCTTTAGCTTTGGATGATGCTTCCTGGAGCATAACTTGGTGTAGACAACGTCTCAATGGCTTCAGAATCTAGCAAGGGTTAAGAAGATACTTTGAGTACGAGCGTACTCAGCAAATTCACTAGAAAATGAGTGTTTGATGCACTATACCTACAGCCACAGACCATAGGTCATAGGCAATGCAAGTTTTCATAAACATTTCTTCAAAGGTTGCTTTTATTTGGAAAGTTTATGTCTGTCAGCCTTCACGGGTTTACCAGAACTTTCATGGAGTTCCTTTCCCGCCGCGTTTGCAGCTCCTTTCTAGAACAGGGAGTAACAAGTTACGGTTCTTACACTCTACAGAGGTGCGTTCCTTTACCCATAAGAGATCAACTCTTTGTTGCACAACCGAACAGCTTATTCCCGTCCACAATTCCATGATGTGGGGCCCAGAAGATGATCCAAGCCAATCACTGCCCCCTTCGCGACCTCGCATGCCTCCTTGGTGCACACCATGCCCAGATAAAGAATTACAGCAATGATTTGTACAAACCGTTGGATGTCAGAACTATCGTGGGACGTTGAGGGTTCCCACCCATATGTTGCATATCCTCTACGAATTACCAATTAAAATGCACGCTTCGAGGATAACAGCCACGACCTGCACATCCGGCTTCATGCGAGAGGAAGAAGATACAGCTGACTTCTCCGTCCCATTCCAAATCTCATGGTCAACGCGTAATATACGGCGCAAGAATCACTGGCGACATTGGTTGTTAAGTCCTAGGTGATATAGTTCTGAACAGTGGTATTCCAACTGTCAGATTTAATAGATTAACTGATCACCCTGGATTAGTAACCAATAGTTCACATTATTATTTAAAAGAGTGTTTTCTGACCTTTTCAAATGCAGGTGATGAAAACACTGAATTTGTAGAATTATTTACAGAAAATAAACAAAGGACATGAGCAAGTGTGAACTTGCCTTTTGTGATTGCAAGATTATGCACTCACGGTCTTCGAGTCAGTATAAGATCCAAAATCTGAAATCAGCATCATTGGTCCGATAAGGACTAATGTTTAAAGAAGCAATATGCTTTTATGCATAAGTAATGTGATGCACGTTCCAAACGCAAATCCCGGGAATAACGTGGTCCTGAGGTTTGGATTTCGGAAATGGTTACTTTAGAATGTGATGTCCCTTTTAGATAATTTTCACACTTGTGCTTCTTATTAGGGCTTGTGAGTGTGTGAACAACACATATTTATGTAGCAATTAAATTATATATCTATGAAATGTTATTTAAAATTGTTTACACTTTAATAGTTTATCTCCAAACTTTACTTTATAAGTAGAGTCACTTATAAATAGCTTAAGTGTTATTGCTCCTAGGTATATGAGTGAAGTATAAAGTAATGTGATCTTGTTTATTTGTCATATATTTTCTGAGTGGCAAAACGAATAACTTTTGAAGAAAAGATTCCTTTTCTAAGATTTAATCAATCTTTGTGGTTAGTTAGTGGTATTCGATGTTATTTGTGTTTGCTTGAATGGTTTTGGCTTGAGATGCTTAATCACTTAACTAACTCAGACCAAAGTTAACTATAAAACATATAACAATGTTTATAGTGTTATATTTAGATTCTTGTAGACTAAAGTTAACTTGAAAACAAAGATAGTTTGAAAGTATAATGCTTATAACATTTATACCTTGTGTACTTGGTAATGTTGCCTTAAGGTTACTTAAGAATAGTTATTCTT
Organism: Avena sativa; assembly: GCA_916181665.1. Lineage (NCBI taxonomy): Eukaryota > Viridiplantae > Streptophyta > Magnoliopsida > Poales > Poaceae > Avena > Avena sativa. The sequence continues at coordinate 382,246,140 of OV702279.1, forward strand.
CTATTTGAGTAGTGGTCTCTTAATTTTGAAGTGTAACAAGATTTCTTGTTTCCTTATATGAGTATGATTATGGTTGGTGGATAAATAAGTAGTACTAGTGATTACTCATGAATTATTTTTGGATTTAGTCCATTATAAAGTTGTATTTGATTGATATATCATTCTTGAAGATTTTATAATTATTAAAGATCTTTTGAAAATATAATTTATTCATATAGTAGAAATATAATTCAATATAATAGTATTTCTAATGTTTTGAATGATTATGACTTATTAGTAATATTCAATAATAATACTTATTTATTAGACTTGATTGACTACTTTTAGAAATATTAACAAATTTTATTTACATTTATATGAATTTTAAACTAAGTAATTAAGTTTAAATTTGAGTTATTAAAATATTCGAATTTTTAATTAACTCAAAAGTGAATATTATATTTTTAACATGTAGATATTATTTTTGTGATCATTTTGGTATATTACATTTATTTTTGTGATTCATAAATAATAAGATATGATTTTTATAATTCTTATTACTTAATAATTAAATAATAAATAATAAATATTTAATTAAGTGAAATAATAACGCATGATTATGGTTTTAATTATAGTTCTTATTTTTCTAATATTTTTGGTATTTTATTCATATTCTTATTATTTATCATTATTAAAATGTGAATTATTAAGGTTTTATTAAATATAAACATTTATTAAATAATATTTTTTTAAATAATTATCATAATAATATATGATAATAATTTTAAGTTGTAGATTTTATTTTTCTACATTTTTCACATATTATAGACATTTTTTTGAATTATAAATCAAAAGTTATGAATTAAACAAGATTTAATCATTTATTTGATTTCTGAAATATCATTAATTGAGTTATAACATTTTATTTATTTCATAAACAGGGAATAACTTTTTATACCGCACCCACAGCTAGCCACATTCACTGACTAGTAGGTCTATGTCCACCTCAGCTCTCAGATTTAATAAATGTGTTTGTTACCGACCCTGTCTTTACCCCCAGCCATTGACATATGGGCCCAAGGCCATGTCATCAGCCATGCGGGCAAAGACTGGTCAAACTCGCTGACGTGGTTTGAACCTGAGGTGAGCATGACGTCACCAGGTCTGATCCTCATAGGTTGAGGATCAATCGATCGATCTGGTGCGCGCGCGGGGCTGTGGTTAGGTTCGTTGGACAGAGGAGATCGAGGCGAACCTATTTGTGGCAGCGCCGCCCTTTTCTGGTCACTGGAGGTAAACTGGCGACGAGCTCATGCGGCGGTGCTTGCGGTCGATCACGGTGGTGTGGATTTAGGAAGCAAACGAAAGATCTACGCATACTAGGAGACTCAATGACTCACCAGGAACGTGGTGGTGTGCTTGGTTTGGCGAGGCGCGGCCGGAGACGCCAGCGAGGTCGACGAACAACGTCGGGAATGAGGGTTCGATTGTGTTGATTCACGCCTTCTCCGCTAGTGCGATTTGGGGCAAACAGACAAGAAGAGCACGGCGGTCTCCACCGTGGTCTTACATGTCCGAGGCGAGCACGGAATCGACGGCTCCAGCTCACCTCCGAGCTAGGGTTCTCGGGTTAGAAGAAGAAATTGAGAGAGAGAGCTGCAGAGGGGGAAATGGGGATGAGGACGAGCAGACGGCGTTGTGGCGTTCTTATCCCTTTCACCCAGGAGAGGTAGCACGCATCACAGCGCGTTAGTCCATCGACGACGGAGCTCCTGGCCAGCGAGCTGCTTCTAGTAGGCGAGCTAGACGACGACGTGCGGTTTTGCGGATAACCCCCTAGTACTTTCTTAAGCTCAACCCGCAGTCCCTCTTCGGTCCCACCTGCCAGCCAGAGGTGAGAATGAGCTGGGATTCTGTTTGGGATATTTGATGAATGTTTACCCTAGGGTTTAGGGTTTTTAATATACTTAGATTCCTTTATGGATGTGAGTAAAGATTTAATAACTAAGCATATTGTTTTCTGTTTGGGATATTTGATGACATCACCTTTAGTACTTGTAAGTTATATCTTGAATGTTTTATAGAAAGGAATTGATAAAGATACTCCTAAGCACATTTAATTCTGATGGTTGGAATTGTCAGAGATGTGTTTATGTGATATGTTGTAGGAAATGTTCCTATCAAGTGGTATAGATATAAGAAGAGGAATTCTGAATATGAAATGAATATTATACTTGGTTTTAAGATTTAGAGTTGATTGTTTACCAAGAATTACTATCTTCCATAATTCATAATTCTAGACTTCTTATTAAGGAATTCCTTTCCTAGATATACTACCTGTTTCTATCTATCATCATGATTAACATGATGAGTTTTTACTTCATAGTAATATTCTCATTAATTGATTAACCTTCTAAACTCATGGATGAATCCAATGAGTTTGATACTAAAGTATTTCATAACTTACTCATATCCTTGCTTGGTTGTATTTACTACTCTACTGTTGATAGCCTTCCATCCAACAAATAGTTCCTTCAAACTCTACTCATAATCTTCCTTAATCATTCATTGCTAATGTATCTCTAATAGTTGTTTGCATCCAACTACCTTTCTCTAAAGTTGACTATCCTTTAAAATTAATAACACCACTTCTATAACTCTATGCTATACAAGCTTTAATTGAATAATACCATCCTATATTCACTTTACTCCAATAACTCACAATCCAACCCTAATTTATATTTATGTGGCTTGCAATGACTACTCTAGGATAAATTATCTTTACTAAGGTTCCAATCATGTTCTACCCACCATTATTACTTATACTAAATATAAGCATTCAATAGTAGTGGCTAAAGCATCACCATTATAATCCTTTAATCAATTATTGCTTAAGTTCTTAGTTGGTTAAGCAAGGCTTTATCAATCCTATTTTCAATTGTCTTGAGATTATCCTCTTAGTATCTCATATTGGATTAAGGTTATTTATGGACTATGCCCTCTTTAAATGATTTAAGTAGATGTTATGATGAGATCAAGAAATAGTAGATCAAGGATTGACAGTTAAAGAATTTGTGAATCAATGGGGAATTACCCAACATTGATGAACAACGGATATTAAGATAAGTTCCATAAAGATTGATATAGAAAGAAAGATATTTAGTGGATGATCTTGACTTTGTCTCTTTCCAACTCCAACTCTTTAATGAGTTTAAGGTTAGGTATTACTATGATACTCATAGTAAGAATAGATAAGAATAAGATAGATCAGCATTAATCATTGCATTTTTATTATTTTAATGGTAATCTTAACTTAGTATTCCCAGGTTGAGATGATGAATAGTATGATATGATCCCTTAAGGATCATATATGAATCATTTATGCAATGTATTATGAGTAACATTTTATTATATCTGGTCTACTTTTAGACCAAATCATGTTTAACCAAATAAGGTTTTAGCAAAGGTCATATTGAAACTTATCGCAGTTAACTTGATGATCTACTTCAATTCCATCAAGTTAAGAGAAGCTTCAATCAATTTGACAAGTTCTCTCTTAAAAGCGTGAAAATTATTCGGATTTTCTATGCATGAATGCAATGTACACATCGGGGTTTAGCTTATTTCTAAGCTCTAATGCTGGGATGTTACAGACTCTCCCCCTTAAAATAAACTTCGTCCTCGAAGTTCGTAAACTCTCATGTTTCGGAGTAAGGAATTGGCTTGTAGTGGTTGCTACATTCTCCACTCCATGATGACCTTAAATGGAATTAATTGTAGTATTCCATAAAGTGGTTAGATATCTTAATCCAATTCCTTTTCATTTAATGATCAAACTTTTTTACTATTTTAAGTATAGTTTAGAGGGTCTCCTTAAAAAGAAGTTTTACGTTTCTATATACCCGTGTTAGTAGTCAAAAGACTACCTTTGATTCCTGTTATATTATAGTTGATACTGGTACTCCTTCCAATATTGGATTTGAACTCAATTTGTCCATACCCATTGGAATTTTTCATTCTTGATACTTGCCCAATTAGGTGTTCTATATTACTTCTTAAGGGTTACTTAAGAGTTGTTTCTTTTAGAATTGGTCGGTTAAATGTATCCTTTATCACCTTCAAGCTTATACCTTCTTAAGGTTTACATTATTACCTATAGTACTTTATTCAACTTTCATTCATAATGTCTACTATCCCCCTTAAGTTTTACTAATAGTCTTTAAACTACATACATAGAGACCATTGGTTCTTAAACTAGAATGTTGGTCGCTGTTCAGCTTATATTTTACCGGTTTAGGGTCCGATGAAAGATTATACGGTGTATCCACATAGTTGTGGATCTCCGAAGCAAATCTTTCAGCACTATATGTCGTACTTACTATTGGACATTTTCGCTGGGGTAAGTCTAACTTTGGGAAGCCTCTCGAAAGACGATCGCCTTTAAATTTTTATACTTCCTTAGGTTTTACTTAACTTAGGACAAATTTTATGCTCTTTATGCAAATTTTAAGAAGATATGGGTAACTATGTTAACCAAATACTAGCTGCGGTCAAAATACTAAATGTGGATCAGAATACCGACTAGGAATTAAATACCAACGACAGATCATTCTGGGTGGTAGGTATTACCTTACAGTTTCCAACCTACTCTGGTATTCTCTCTGAATTGTTAGAGCTTGCATACCCTTTTGGGTTCCAAGGCATCTTCTTAGTACTTTTTCATGATATTTCCATGAACTTGGTACAACTCTTTCATTAACTTCTTAGCATCTTACCTACTTTGAATGAGCTTTCAGTTTGTCATATCTTGTTGATCCCTACATCTTCTACACTAGACTTTCTTCCTAAGCTGGCCAAAAATGACCTATGCTCTATCTATCCTCCAGATGGTGTTAATACCCCTTATATTTTGCTTCACCCTTCAAGTAAGTCTTCCTTATGATCTTCGAAACTCGTCACTCCCTTACATGAGTTCCTATTTCTATCTAGGTCTATAACATCAAGTAACAACTGGGTGTTACATCATGCATTTGCACACCTCATTAAACTTCATGTAGAGATCTAGTTAATCAAGAAGATCCAATAAGATCGAAAAGTCGGTAACAACAAAACATATACCCTGTATTACACATAGGTTTTAAATAATTTACAAATATACTAGATGTTCCAACGGTTTGCTCCATACTTATTTACATAACTATCTTACAAGAACTTCTTGTTCTTGTGGATATATCCTCACTTATTTTGGCAAACCCTTCAAACTACAATACGCATTACCCTCTATATACATTATTCAAGCACTCATCCCCTTGGGATGTCGTTCCTTTCTTACTTTCGTCTTCCTCTAGTGCTTCCTGGAGTTCCGTCCATAATGACGTGAAGTCCTACGACTGCCTTCTGGAGCATAAGAACATCCAGGAGGTGCGTATTCTTGGTTAGAAGTACCGAGACTGAGATTAGTCATTGAAAAATGACTAGAGTTGGAATAGTCTTCTACAGTATATTCCTGGTTTTCCGGCATCGCTTCCTCATAGTAAGTTGGCTCCTTAACTTTTTCTTGGATCCAGTCATATATATTGGTGTAGTAGCTATCAGAATACTCTAACTACTAGGAAAACGGCTATAGGTAATCCACACATCCGTGGCGCACGTGCTAGTGGTGCCCCACGGGTAAAATAGGCATGGCGCACTTCCCACAGGTTCCCTACGGCTAACTGCCATAAGCGTGGCGCACATGGGGGAGGTGCGCCACGACTATGTGTGGGCCAGGGCACAGGTGGCCGCAACACACATACCCGTAGCGCACAAGGTCAAGGTGCGCTACGGATGTGTGCTGCAGCAGCTAAGTCAACTTAGCCGTAGGGCACTCTGCCCTAGTGCCCTACGGCTAAGTGGCCTACACCAACTCCACCCCCCCTGGATCGCCTTTTTATCTTTGCAAAAAATAAAAGAAAATGAAAAACACTTCAAAAAATAAAATCCTTTCATATTTAGGTACATAATATGGTCTAGTTTCTAGGAAAATTAACAAACATGAATTTTGACTTTTTCTGTAAAAAAAGACATGCCACGGTAAAACGGCCGTAACTTTTGCGTACGATGTCGAAAAAACGTATAATATACCAAAATGACCAGAACGAGATTCCAGATTCGCTTGCAACCCCTTTAGGTCGTTTAGCGATTTTTTAGAATCTCAAAATTCGAAAAGAGTAAAAAGTTATGGCAACAACAAGATTTTTTGCTGGACAAAAAAATTGAGGCAACTTACCCGTAGCGCACCACCACCTAGTGCGCCACGAGTAAGTTGGGTGGGATTCGAAATTTGAATCATCACTCCGCCCACCTACCTCCTTCTCTCCCTCTCTTCCTTCCTCTTCTCTTCCTTCCTCCCTCTGTTCTTCTATTCCTCTTCTCTTCCTCCCTCTCTTCTTATCTTCCTTCCTCTTCTCTTCCTTCCTCTTCTCTTCCTTCCTCTCTTCTTCTCTTCATATTCTCTTCGTCTTCTCTTCCTTCCTCCCTCTCTTCTTCTCTTCCCTCCTCTTCTCCTTCTCCTCACTTTGTCCTCCTCCGACCAAGGACGACCACGGGAACCAGCTCCTCAGCCGTCGTGGTTGCCTCCTCCGACCACATGTCCTCCAGCCGTCGCAGCCACCACCTCCTCCGACCATACCCCCGTCCACCTTCGACTGCATCTCCCGACGCACCTCCTCCTCCTGCCTCGACGCCGATGCGGACTAGCACGGCCACAGCCTCCCGCACATCCCTGAGGTGGTAGGTCGTGGCCACGACCACTGCTCCGGCGAGGCGACGCGACGACGGCAATTTCGGGACCCGATTGCTTCTGCAATTCAAAACGAGGGTGTTGTTTGCATTTTTTTGTTTTTTGAAAAACACATCCGTGGCGCACCTGTACCCCTACCCGTGGTGCACCTGGTAGTGCTCTACGCCTATCCTCATATAACCGTGGCGCACCTAGTAGTGCGCAACAGGCACTTTTTAGCCGCAGCGTACGCCTAGTGTCACATCCCAAGATTTTCCAAATCTTGTAATGTGAAAATAAATAAATAAAATAAAACTTTGTTTGATTTTCAGAGCCAGAAGAAACTTTTTAAAATTAAAATGGAACCTCAAACCCTTTGGAATTAAATAAAAATCCTAAAAAGATTTAAAAGGATAAACATTTCATAAAAGGAAACAATTGGAAATTATTTTGAAACTCTTAAATGAAAAGATTTGTTTTCAAATGAAATAGAAGTTTTGCAAATAAAGATTATTTAATAAAGCCAAATTAAAACTTTGACCAAGCCTTGGAAATTAAAACATTTAGTTTTGAATAAAAATAAACAAAGGTTATTTGAAATAAAATAATAAGGAATTAATATCAAAATTTATACAAATAAAAAGTTGTACCATTTTAATTAAAACATCAAAACCTATTAAATTGTTTTAAATAGGTATTCCAAGTATTTTATATCCTCTAATAAAACCTACTAAAGTGTTTTTGTTTTATTTTAGATTTCAAAATAAATATCTTAATAAATCCTATTTGAAATAATAACTAAGGCCCACCTTATTTTTAATATTAATAGACCCTATAATAAAATATTATTTTTAAACAAGTAATTCAAGTATTTTATACTTCCAAAAATAAAACCTACTGATTTGGTATTTGAAATATTTGGATTAAATGGGGATTTTATTAATTAAACCAAACCCTATTTTATTAATAAACCATAGCCATTTTATTTAGTTAATAAATAAAACCTAAAAAGAATTTAAAATATTATTTTATTTTAGAATTTTGGTATTTGTTACTGAACAGAATCAAGTTCAAAAGTTGTGAAGTGTGATGTTGGTTTGAATTTAATTGGTTGTTTGAATCATGTGTTTGAATAATCAAATCAGAAAATAAAATAGAAAAGAATAAAGCAAAGCAGACAGAAAAAAATAAAAGAAAACCGACCCAACCCAGCAGCCCACGAAGCCCATCACTAGCCCACCATTCCCACGCCCGAACCGTTTTCTTTTCCACTCAGAACCTCACCCACCCAGCAACTGACCGGTGGACCCCTCTCTTCTTCTTTCCTTCCACTGCCAGGTAGACCCCACGCAGCCAGCTCCTTCTTCTTCCTCGCGCGAACCACGCCTCTTCCCCCTCGCTGCCGTTGCAGGCCTTGATACCGCGCATTCAATTCACCTTAAAGCCGCGTTGATTCCTCGTCGTGGCCACGCCCATTTAACCGCCTGCCCCTCCTCCTTCTCTTTCCCCAGACATCGCCTCCATTCCGCCCCTAGGCTGCCTCCAATTTTCTCTGTACCGCCGCCGCTCCGACGATGTTCCGGTGATGATTCCGACGAAACCCCACCGCCCCTTGCATCCCTAAGCACTCCAGCAGCTTCTCCACTCTCAGGCGCATCTGATAGTACACCCAACTCAACCGCGGGAACCCCTGAGCATCGCCAACAACAAACTCCAGTACCGCCGCCGTCTGCCTCTACTCCGACGACGCCCACAGGTTAATTCCGTCCACCCCTTTACCTCTCGTTCACGCACGCGTCTTTGCCAGGACTGTGCGCATCTGACCCTGTCTTCCTTTTGCCCTGGTACACGCTGTAGCCTCGTCCACGACGACCACCTGACGCGCCCGACGTTGTCTTTAAACTCCGGCGAGCAATCAAGCCCGTCCCAGTGCGCCCCTCCACCAACCAGTAGCACGTTGAGCATCAGCGTTGCATTGCGAACCTGGTGAGCATTCTTTCCCTCTTCCTCGCGTCCTAGTTCGCCAGCGCCGCCGCCGACTGACCTCGCCGCCGCCAGCAACCATCGCTGCGCCGCCAGAGTCTGGTCAGTACGATACTAGCCGTAGGATCTGGATCAAACGGACTGAATAGATCATTTAATCGCCGAAGGGGTACGCTCCCAGAACCGCACGATTTATTTAGATCTAACGCTCAGCATCACGCGATCCAGACGAATCGGTATCGGCCAGTAAGAACACGCCGCGTGTCACCTGTTCGATTTAAAAACAGATTTGAAATCTGATTTAGATAGGATTTTCAAACCCTTATAACTTTTGATCCACACGTCCAAATTTGACAAATTTTATACCAATGAAATCAGGAGAACAAGCCCTAAACAACCATGGCCTTAGTTTTGAAAATAGTATCTGTTAGCCTGTTTGAAATTACAGAAACATTTCTGTACTTGTTTAGAGTATAAAAATTGTTTAAAATTGATTTTAGGATTAAATCTTTTGCAAAATAGATTTGTGTGACCTTACTGACCCTAGGAACCAACCCATAGTGTTAAAAATGATTTTTGTGAAATTTAAGTTGAATTAGTTAACTTAGTCATTTTCTAGCCTAATAAACTCATTAAATTTTATTATGGAAAAGTTTGTGCCAGGAAAACTTTGGGAAAATGTTATGGACCAAACTTACTGACCCAAAACACCAAACTTTGCCAAGAGCAACCTACTTGGTGAAAAACATAAAGTTTTACTTTAAAAAGAATAATTTTCACCACATAAAAATGTTGAATGGATTTTAAAATAGACTTTGAGCAAAACCCTCTAACTAATGACTTTGCCAATTTGGTAAATGCCCAATGTAGACCTTACAAAGTTTATAAACCTAGTAGAGACCAACCTTGCAATAGAACCCTCTTTTTACAAGACTTAGGAACCATTGCTTTGTGTATGTGAATTATTGTTTCAATGTTGGAATGCTACTTGATACTATGCTTGTTTGATTGTAGTGAAATTCGCAAAGTGTGAGACTAGCAAGACTAAGAAGTGACTATCATTCCCTAAACAAAAAGGCAAGTTACACTATCATACAAAAGTCCTACTATTTTCATTATATACTTAGTGGATTTTGAAAACATGCATGAAAAGATATTTTATACTTATGCTATGCTAAATCCTAATAGGATTCATTAAACACTCCTTAGTGAAAATATTAAAGTTTTACATGCTTAGCCATGCTATATGCTATAAGTTGAAAAGAGATACATGTTGATATTTTACAAAGGTTGAGAAAAGGACTTGTGTTTTACATAATAAAACAAGGACTCAATGAACCACCTAGGTGGAGGATACTTTAAGTTTTGGAGAAGGTGGCAACAAAAGGGAACCATGTCTATGGCAATCAATTTGTGTTGTGCTCCAAAAGAAAACCACCTAGGAAACTTAGAGATCAAACATGTTTCTCCAATTGTGGCTTTCGTGTGCAACCACATGCTATTATGGCTCTGGCTTAGTCAATTACATTAGGAAGACCCATACATTGTCTTTAGTTACTGGACATGGGGATCTGGAATGCTTCATGGGGGCTGAAGACAAAGCTAGCAATGATGTATGGGAGGACCTTTTGGAAAGACTTCGTCACATTCTCAATCTGCCAGTACTCCATCTTGGTGAGCACTAATCCAGTAGGCCACTGGTGGCAAAAGGATGGGATTGTGACATGTGGGTAAAGTGTACTCCTTCTGCAGAAGTTAATAAAATCTAAGTACTTAGCCGTGTCCCCGGTTATGGACAATACTGAGCAACTAAAGTTTGAACTATGGGAGATCTCGACATTCCAACTTCTAATATAAAAACTTGATGAACTTGGGGGTACCAAGGAATTCAAAGAGATTTTGTAAAGCTTGTTGCACTTGGGGTTACCAAGGTGCTCAAGAGCATGATGTACTTGGGGATACCAAGGAACTCATGGATTTTGATAAAACTTGTTGCACTTGGGGTTACCAAGATGCTCAAGAGATTTTTGACAAGGATTTGAACACTTGAGTTTCTACCAAGGAGTTCAAGGAACTTGGAAAAGAAATTTGACAAAAGACTTTAAAACCCTTTTGAAAAGATAGGATAAAATATTGCTTTATGAAAATAAGCCTTAAACTCTACTTAGCCAAATATGCATATAATGATAGGATCCACTCTTATTATACATAAAAGTGAAGCTTGCCAATACAATTCAAAATGTATTGACCCTTGTGGCTGTAACTTGTAATGTTGCAGGTTGATTGTTTTAAAAATGAAGATTGTTTGATTGACTAGGACTACAAAATCTACAACCAACATCTGCCTGTGGCACTTTGAAGATGATGGACCCATACTTATAGTTATTCCGCTGCAAATGTAATGTAATAGCCAAATGAGCTATGTTTGATGTAATAAACTTATGTTATTCCTGGTTATAAATTTATATTATGACCTTTGTATCTTGATATTACATCTTAACTGTGGATGCTAGATATTGATCCAGGGACTAGCATTGTAAAACACAGGAGGACCTTACCTTATTAGGTTGGGACCTCTACAGATGGTATCAGAGCATTGTGTTGCCTGTAGGATTTGTAAACCCTAAGATTGGACAAAAACCCTTAGAAAAATAGGAGTGTATTTGTTCTAAAAACTTATTTACAAAAACACTTGTAAACTCTTTCCTTAACCATTTTGGTTTCAACTCTACACCTCTTCCACTTCAACTTGATGGAAAAACCTACCCCATGGCCAAAGACTACACCATGTACAAAGGACTTCTTCAACTTCTTCAACTCTAATGACTTCAACTTCTTCAACTCTAATGACTTCAACATCTTCAGCATATTCCCCAAGGACTTCCAACTTGAAAACTACTAAGGACCACAAGTGAGACAAGGAAATCTTACTTAAGAATTAGAGACTGAGGGAATGCAAAATAAGAAGAAACCATCAACAACTTTGAAGTATTGTGACCAAGAGCTTTCCTCAAGGAAACCATGATCTCATACAAGAAGAATCAAGAAGGAAGGAAAGATCACAAGTGAACCATATAGATGGACCACCATAATTTAGTTAAGACAAAACACACCAACTTATGTGGTGTAACAAAAATATTTTGTTGCCTAAGTATGTGCTTGAACTTTGTTGTTTAAGTGAAGTGATTGTTTGTGATTGCATGCACATTGTTTGTGTGAATTGTGACATGTGTGTTTAGAAATAATTCCTTAGAAATATCTTGCCTATTCTAAACTCCCTTCAAACCCAAACAGATGACTACTCCAAAGGACTCCAAGGTTGATGACACCAACACCAACCAAGCTGATAGCATGAAAGAGCTCATAGCAACCCAACACCAGTTGAACCAACTAACAGCTCAATTCCTAGTCAACAATAGTGATAAAGATCCAGCACTACAAAGGTTTTTGGAAGAGCAGTCTCAACTGATGCTTAAGGTGACTAATCAAATGATTAGCATAGAAGAAAGCTATCCAAAGAGAGTATATGATAACAAGGATGAAAAGAATATTGTTCTAGATGGAGCCCCAGCTTGCATTATTTGTGGAGACAAGGATCATACCTCCAAGGAGCATGAAGGACAATGCCCCAATTGTGAAGAAGATCATCCTGTTGGACAATGTCCTACCTCTCAAGCTACTTGCTACCTGTGTGAAGGAAGTGATCATACTCCAGGTCTATGTCCTATCTATGCCATGGTGGAACAAAGGAAACAAGAAGGATCCAAGTCTACCAAAGGAAAAGGACCACTTCTACATCTAAACAAGACAACCCAATTCAAAGGATCAAAGAAAATCAAGAAGCCCAAGCAAGACATGAGCCTTGTGCAATGTCGTAAATGTAAAGAAATGGGACACTACTCCAGTGGATGCCCAGAGAACAAGAAGAATAAAGAGATTGATCAAGTGTGGTGCAACAACTGCAAAGAACCAGGCCACTATGTAGCAACTTGCCCACAAGAGCAACGCAAAGAACTTAAGGACATTAATTGTTTCAACTGCAAGAATCCAGGACACTATGCAAGCAACTGTCCAGAAAGGATGAAAAACAAGTTGAACAAGCCTATGGAGAAGCTCAACCTTGGCCCATGAGTCAAGTGTAGAAATAAAGCAAAAGTTTGCTTAGAGAAGTTTTCCAGGACCCAAGAAGGCCAATATGTAATTTTTGTTTGAAAATTTTTAAGGGTGGTAGTACCCTAATTGCTTTGAACTTGTTTGTACCCAGCCTTCCCAAATCTCGGGACGAGATTTATTTTAAGGGTGGTAGCCTGTCACATCCCAAGATTTTCCAAATCTTGTAATGTGAAATTAAATGAATAAAATAAAACTTTGTTTGATTTTCAGAGCCAGAAGAAACTTTTTAAAATTAAAATGGAACCTCAAACCCTTTTGAATTAAATAAAAATCCTAAAAAGATTTAAAAGGATAAACATTTCATAAAAGGAAACAATTGGAAATTATTTTGAAACTCTTAAATGAAAAGATTTGTTTTCAAATGAAATAGAAGTTTTGCAAATAAAGATTATTTAATAAAGCCAAATTAAAACTTTGACCAAGCCTTGGAAATTAAAACATTTAGTTTTGAATAAAAATAAACAAAGGTTATTTGAAATAAAATAATACGGAATTAATATCAAAATTTATACAAATAAAAAGTTGTACCATTTTAATTAAAACATCAAAACCTATTAAATTGTTTTAAATAGGTATTCCAAGTATTTTATATCCTCTAATAAAACCTACTAAAGTGTTTTTGTTTTATTTTAGATTTCAAAATAAATATCTTAATAAATCCTATTTGAAATAATAACTAAGGCCCACCTTATTTTTAATATTAATAGACCCTATAATACAATATTATTTTTAAACAAGTAATTCAAGTATTTTATACTTTCAAATAAAACCTACTGATTTGGTTTTTGAAATATTTGGATTAAATGGGGATTTTATTAATTAAACCAAACCCTATTTTATTAATAAACCATAGCCATTTTATTTAATTAATAAATAAAACCTAAAAAGAATTTAAAATATTATTTTATTTTAGAATTTTGGTATTTGTTACTGAACAGAATCAAGTTCAAAAGTTGTGAAGTGTGATGTTGGTTTGAATTTAATTGGTTGTTTGAATAATCAAATCAGAAAATAAAATAGAAAAGAATAAAGCAAAGCAGACAGAAAAAAATAAAAGAAAACCGACCCAACCCAGCAGCCCACGAAGCCCATCACTAGCCCACCATTCCCACGCCCGAACCGTTTTCTTTTCCACTCAGAACCTCACCCACCCAGCAACTGACCGGTGGACCCCTCTCTTCTTCTTTCCTTCCACTGCCAGGTAGACCCCACGCAGCCAGCTCCTTCTTCTTCCTCGCGCGAACCACGCCTCTTCCCCCTCGCTGCCGTTGCAGGCCTTGATACCGCTCATTCAATTCACCTTAAAGCCGCGTTGATTCCTCGTCGTGGCCACGCCCATTTAACCACCTGCCCCTCCTCCTTCTCTTTCCCCAGACATCGCCTCCATTCCGCCCCTAGGCTGCCTCCAATTTTCTCTGTACCGCCGCCGCTCCGACGATGTTCCGGTGATGATTCCGATGAAACCCCACCGCCCCTTGCATCCCTAAGCACTCCAGCAGCTTCTCCACTCTCAGGCGCATCTGATAGTACACCCAACTCAACCGCGGGAACCCCTGAGCATCGCCAACAACAAACTCCAGTACCGCCGCCGTCTGCCTCTACTCCGACGACGCCCACAGGTTAATTCCATCCACCCCTTTACCTCTCGTTCACGCACGCGTCTTTGCCAGGACTGTGCGCATCTGACCCTGTCTTCCTTTTGCCCTGGTACACGCTGTAGCCTCGTCCACGACGACCACCTGACGCGCCCGACGTTGTCTTCAAACTCCGGCGAGCAATCAAGCCCGTCCCAGTGCGCCCCTCCACCAACCAGTAGCACGTTGAGCATCAGCGTTGCATTGCGAACCTGGTGAGCATTCTTTCCCTCTTCCTCGCGTCCTAGTTCGCCAGCGCCGCCGCCGACTGACCTCGCCGCCGCCAGCAACCATCACTGCGCCGCCAGAGTCTGGTCAGTACGATACTAGCCGTAGGATCTGGATCAAACGGACTGAATAGATCATTTAATCGCCGAAGGGGTATGCTCCCAGAACCGCACGATTTATTTAGATCTAACGCTCAGCATCACGCGATCCAGACGAATCGGTATCGGCCAGTAAGAACACGCCGCGTGTCACCTGTTCGATTTAAAAACAGATTTGAAATCTGATTTAGATAGGATTTTCAAACCCTTATAACTTTTGATCCACACGTCTAAATTTGACAAATTTTATACCAATGAAATCAGGAGAACAAGCCCTAAACAACCATGGCCTTAGTTTTGAAAATAGTATCTGTTAGCTTGTTTGAAATTACAGAAACATTTGTGTACTTGTTTAGAGTATAAAAATTGTTTAAAATTGATTTTAGGATTAAATCTTTTGCAAAATATATTTGTGTGACCTTACTGACCCTAGGAACCAACCCATAGTGTTAAAAATGATTTTTGTGAAATTTAAGTTGAATTAGTTAACTTAGTCATTTTCTAGCCTAATAAACTCATTAAATTTTATTATGGAAAAGTTTGTGCAAGGAAAACTTTGGGAAAATGTTATGGACCAAACTTACTGACCCAAAACACCAAACTTTGCCAAGAGCAACCTACTTGGTGAAAAACATAAAGTTTTACTTTAAAAAGAATAATTTTCACCACATAAAAATGTTGAATGGATTTTAAAATAGACTTTGAGCAAAACCCTCTAACTAATGACTTTGACAATTTGGTAAATGCCCAATGTAGACCTTACAAAGTTTATAAACCTAGTAGAGACCAACCTTGCAATAGAACCCTCTTTTTACAAGACTTAGGAACCATTGCTTTGTGTATGTGAATTATTGTTTGAATGTTGGAATGCTACTTGATACTATGCTTGTTTGATTGTAGTGAAATTAGCAAAGTGTGAGACTAGCAAGACCAAGAAGTGACTATCATTCCCTAAACAAAAAGGCAAGTTACACTATCATACAAAAGTCCTACTATTTTCATTATATACTTAGTGGATTTTGAAAACATGCATGAAAAGATATTTTATACTTATGCTATGCTAAATCCTAATAGGATTCATTAAACACTCCTTAGTGAAAATATTAAAGTTGTACATGCTTAGCCATGCTATATGCTATAAGTTGAAAAGAGATACATGTTGAGATTTTACAAAGGTTGAGAAAAGGACTTGTGTTTTACATAATAAAACAAGGACTCAATGAACCACCTAGGTGGAGGATACTTTAAGTTTTGGAGAAGGTGGCAACAAAAGGGAACCATGTCTATGGCAATCAATTTGTGTTGTGCTCCAAAAGAAAACCACCTAGGAAACTTAGAGATCAAACATGTTTCTCCAATTGTGGCTTTCGTGTGCAACCACATGCTATTATGGCTCTGGCTTAGTCAATTACATTAGGAAGACCCATACATTGTCTTTAGTTACTGGACATGGGGATCTGGAATGCTTCATGGGGGCTGAAGACAAAGCTAGCAATGATGTATGGGAGGACCTTTTGGAAAGACTTCGTCACATTCTCAATCTGCCAGTACTCCATCTTGGTGAGCACTAATCCAGTAGGCCACTGGTGGCAAAAGGATGGGATTGTGACATGTGGGTAAAGTGTACTCCTTCTGCAGAAGTTAATAAAATCTAAGTACTTAGCCGTGTCCCCGGTTATGGACAATATTGAGCAACTAAAGTTTGAACTATGGGAGATCTCGACATTCCAACTTCTAATATAAAAACTTGATGCACTTGGGGGTACCAAGGAATTCAAAGAGATTTTGTAAAGCTTGTTGCACTTGGGGTTACCAAGGTGCTCAAGAGCATGATGTACTTGGGGATACCAAGGAACTCATGGATTTTGATAAAACTTGTTGCACTTGGGGTTACCAAGATGCTCAACAGATTTTTGACAAGGATTTGAACACTTGAGTTTCTACCAAGGAGTTCAAGGAACTTGGAAAAGAAATTTGACAAAAGACTTTAAAACCCTTTTGAAAAGATAGGATAAAATATTGCTTTATGCAAATAAGCCTTAAACTCTACTTAGCCAAATATGCATATAATGATAGGATCCACTCTTATTATACATAAAAGTGAAGCTTGCCAATACAATTCAAAATGTATTGACCCTTGTGGCTGTAACTTGTAATGTTGCAGGTTGATTGTTTTAAAAATGAAGATTGTTTGATTGACTAGGACTACAAAATCTACAACCAACATCTGCCTGTGGCACTTTGAAGATGATGGACCCATACTTATAGTTATTCCGCTGCAAATGTAATGTAATAGCCAAATGAGCTATGTTTGATGTAATAAACTTATGTTATTCCTGGTTATAAATTTATATTATGACCTTTGTATCTTGATATTACATCTTAACTGTGGATGCTAGCTATTGATCCAGGGACTAGCATTGTAAAACACAGGAGGACCTTACCTTATTAGGTTGGGACCTCTACACCTAGTGGCGCACCACTAGTGCGCCACAGATGGGCTTTTCAGGTGCGCCACGAACAGCCTTTTTCCTAGTAGTGTCTTCTAAGTGGATTGGATTAGTATCACCCCATAGGGTCCATAAGGCTCTCTATGGTTATAGTTGGTCTCTTCTTCAATACCTATATCACAAGGTATAGGGTTTCCTATGGTCCCACCTTGAGATTCTACTTCCCATCCATACTTGTTTGGTTCAGGTTTATTTGGAATAACTCTAGTCCATTCCTCCTGTTCGGAGTAGTACTTGTTCCATAGGTCTTCAGGTGGCTTGAAGTCATTTTGGTAATAGGCATAATTTTCCGAGTTTGGATCATCAAACTCAGTTTCCTCAAACACCTCTCCTGAAGGTATGTATTTGGGATGCCTAGCTTCTTTATCTAACTTCTTCCTACATGCCATTGCTTTATCAGGATCAGTGAAATCCTCAATGACCGTATCCAGCTCCTGAACTAAGACTTGGTGAGTGTTATGTTAAGTGTTTAACAAAGACCGATAATGATCCATATACTCTACAGCTAGAGTACGTTCAGCTTGGACTAAGGTAGAGTGATCTAACTCATGTTCTGAGTTTGAGGTTTCATGTGGTATAATGGTGTGAGTACTACCTTCTAGAGCTTGGGATTTTTGTTCTCTGATCATGGTTATGGTTGCTGCTATGGCAATCTGATATGCAGATGCCATGCACCTTGCCTCTCCTGATGGCATTTCTCCCTTAAGTCCTAACTTCTTGGGTAACATGATCATGACACTGTATTTAGCTAATACCTGTCCATCATAATAAGTGTAAATATTGACCAAAAGTCTCGATTCACATTCCAAACTCCATAGAAGTTGTCGGAGATTGTCTATCCAATCCCCTCCGTTGTCATCCAACGTCCTGTTCATCACTTGAACATTCCAGGGTGGATATCGAGGTGCCATGTGGAATTGTAGATAAGAAATTATCATCAGTCACATAGAGTTAAAACTCTTGGGTAATGAACGAAATTACAATCATATAAAAGAGTTATCGCACTAGTAACATAACATGATTATTCTCAAGTGAATATCCCTCAAATCACTAGAGAACTCTTTATTATTGCTATGATGTGTTCTACAGGTTCTACCCATTTACTAGGTTTCCAACCTAAGGTCAAAGAATATGCTCTGATACCAACTGCGGTGACCCAGCATACCACTGCATGATGTAGTATACTATAGTCGTTGACATAACACCAATGAAACACCGTTCACTAGTATTACATCCCTTAGAATGGCACAACAGAAACACAATGGGTCCAATACATGGCTAAAGGTTACAACTCAATCTTTACACAAGATCCAGAGAACACTCTAGGTGAAAGAGATAGAAAGAACTTCATCCTGAGAAGAATCAAAGATAAACAACTCAAAAACTATTATACTATTAAGACTAGTATTTTAGCTAAGGGATATTGTATTGCGGCTACTGCAATATACTACAAAATTAGGTTCTTTGGCTAGAGATTATATTCATATCTAATCCATAACTGTGTCTTCACTTGAGTTGAAGTATTTGTTGACTTCCTTGACTTTGTTGAAGAGCTTTAGCTTTGGATGATGCTTCCTAGAGCATAACTTGGTGTAGGCAACATCTCAATGGCTTCAGAATCTATCAAGGGTTAAGAAGATACTTTGAGTATGAGCATACTCAGCAAATTCACTAGAAAAGGAGTGTTTGATGCACTATATCTACAGCCACAGACCATAGGTCGTAGGCAATGCAAGTTTTCATAAACATTTCTTCAAAGTTTGCTTTTATTTTGAAAAGCTATGTCCTTTAGCCTTCACAGGTTTACCAGAACTTTCATGGAGTTCCTTTTCCGCCGCGTTCGCAGCTCCTTCCCGGAACAGGGAGTAACAAGTTACAGTTCTTACACTCTGCAGAGGTGCGTTACTTTACCCATGAGAGATCAACTCTTTGTTGCATAACTGGCCAACTTATTCCCATCCACAATTCCATGATGTGGGGCCTAGAAGATGATCCAAGCAAATCACTGCCCCCTTCACGACCTCGCATGCCTCCTTGGTGTACACCATGCCCACATAAAGAATTACCGCAATGGTTTGTACAAACCGTTGGATGTCAGAACTATCATGGGATGTTGAGGGTTCCCACCCATATGCTACATATCCTCTACAAATTACCAATTAATATGCACGCTTCGAGGATAACAGCCATGACCTGCACATCCGGCTTCATGCGAGAGGAAGATGATACAGTTGAATTCTCCATCCCATTCCAAATATCATGGTTAACGCGTAATATACAGCGCAAGAATCACTGGCGACATTGGTTGTTAAGTCCTAGGTGATATAGTTCTGAACAGTGGTATTCCAACTGTCAGATTTAATAGATTAACTGATCACCTTGGATCAGTAACCAATAGTTCACATTATTATTGAAAATAGTGTTTTCTGACCTTTTCAAATGCAGGTGATGACAACACTGAATTTGTAGAATTCTTTACAGAAAATAAACAAAGGACATGAGCAAGTGTGAACTTGACTTTTGTGATTGCAAGATTATGCACTCATGGTCTTCGAGTCAGTATAAGATCCAAAATCTGAAATCAGCATCTTTGGTCCGATAAGGACTAATGTTGAAAGAAGCAATATGCTTTAATGCATAAGTAATGTGATGCACGTTCTAAACGCAAATCCCGGGGATAACATGGTCCTAAGGTTTGGATTCCGGAAATGGTTACTTTATAATGTGATGTCCCTTTTAGATAAGTTTCACACTTGTGCTTCTTATTAGGGCTTGTGAGTGTGTGAACAACACATATTTATGTAGCAATTAAATTATATATCTATGAAATGCTATTTAAAATTGTTTACACTTTAATAGTTTATCTCCAAACTTTACTTTATAAGTAGAGTCACTTATAAATAGCTTAAGTGTTATTGCTCCTAGGTATATGAGTGAAGTATAAAGTAATGTGATCTTGTTTATTTGTCATATATTTTCTGAGTGGAAAAACGAATAACTTTTGAAGAAAAGATTCCTTTTCTAAGATTTAATCAATCTTTGTGGTTAGTTAGTGGTATTCGATGTTATTTGTGTTTGCTTGAATGTTTTTGGCTTGAGATGCTTAATCACTTAACTAACTCAGACCAAAGTTAACTATAAAACATATAACAATGTTTATAGTGTTATATTTGGATTCTTGTAGACTAAAGTTAACTTTAAAACAAAGATAGTTTGAAAGTATAATGCTTATAAAATTTATACCTTTTGTACTTGGTAATGTTGTTACTTAAGAATAGTTATTCTTCTATTTGTGTAGTGGTCTCTTAATTTTGAAGTGTAACAAGATTTCTTGTTTCCTTATATGAGTATGATTATGGTTGGTGGATAAATAAATAGTACTAGTGATTACTCATGAATTATTTTTGGATTTAGTCCATTATAAAGTTGTATTTGATTGATATATCATTCTTGAAGATTTTATAATTATTAAAGATCTTTTGAAAAATATAATTTATTCATATAGTAGAAAGATAATTCAATATAATAGTATTTCTAATGTTTTGAATGATTATGACTTATTAGTAATATTCAAGAATAATACTTATTTATTAGACCTGATTGACTACTTTTAGAAATATTAACAAATTTTATTTACCTTTATATGAATTTTAAACTAAGTAATTAAGTTTAAATTTGAGTTATTAAAATATTTGAATTTTTAATTAACTCAAAAGCAAATATTATATTTTTAACATGTAGATATTATTTTTGTGATCATTTTGGTATATTACATTTATTTTTGTTATATATAAATAATATGATATGATTTTTATAATTCTTATTACTTAATATATAATAAATATTTAATTAAGTGAAATAATAATGCATGATTATGGTTTTAATTATAGTTCTTATTTTTCTAAGATTTTTGGTATTTTATTCATATTCTTATTATTTATCATTATTAAAATGTGAATTATTAAGGTTTTATTAATTATAAAACATTTATTAAATAATATTTTTTTAAATAATTATCATAATAATATTTGATAATAATTTTAAGTTGGATATTTTAGTTTTCTACAATTTTTCATAAATTATACACATTTTTCTGAATTATAAATCAAAAGTTATGAATTAAACAAGATTTAATCATTTATTTGATTTCTGGAATATCATTAATTGAGTTATAAAATTTTATTTATTTCATAAACAGGGAATAACTTTTTATACCGCACCGACAGCTAGCCACAGTCACTGACTAGTGGGCCTATGTCCACCTCAGCTCTCATATTTAATAGATGTGTTTGTTACCGACCTTGTCTTTACCCCCAGACATTGACATATGGGCCCAAGGCCATGTCATCAGCCACACAGGCAAAGACTAGTCAAACTCACTGACGTGGTTTGAACCTGAGGTGATCATGACGTCACCAGGTCCGATCCTCATAGGTTGAGGATCAATCGATCGATCTGGTGCGCGCGCGGGGCTGTGGTTAGGTTCGCTAGACAAAGGAGATCGAGGAGAACCTATTGGTGGTGGCGCCGCCCTTTTTTGGTCACCGGAGGTAAACCAGCGACGAGCTCATGCGGCGGTGCTTGCGGTCGACCACGGTGGTGTGGATTTAGGAAGAAAACGAAAGATCTACACATACTAGGAGACTCAGTGACTCACCAGGAACACGGTGGTGTGCTTGGTTTGGCGAGGCGCGGTCAGAGACACCGGCGAGGTCGACGAACAGCATCGGGAATGAGGGTTCGATTGGGTTGATTCACGCCTTCTCCGCTAGTGCGAATTGGGGAAAACGGACGAGAAGAGCACGGCGGTCTCCACCATGGTCTTACATGGCCGAGGCGAGCACGGAATCGCCGGCTCCAGCTCACCTCCGATCTAGGGTTCTCGGGTTAGAAGAAGAAATTGAGAGAGAGAGAGAGAGTTGCAGAGGGGGAAATAGGGATAAGGACGAGCACACGGTGTCGTGGCGTTCTTATCCCTTTCACCCAGGAGCGGAAGCACGCATCACAGTGCGACAGTTCATCGACGGCAGAGCTCCTTGCCAGCCAGCTGCTTCCAGTAGGCGAGGTAGACGACGGCGTGCGGTTTTGCCGATAATCACCTGGTACTTTTGTAAGCTAAACCCGCAGTCCCTCTTCGGTCCCACCTGCCAGCCAGAGGTGAGAATGAGCTAGGCTTCTTGTGGGCTGCACATGGGCGTTAGATAAGGAAAGAGAAGTTGGGCCACGGCCAGGTAATGTTTTTATTTCCTTTACCTTTTTCTATTTTCGGTTTTCCTTTTCAGATTTGAATTTGATTTATATTTTGAACTTTTCTTTGTAGGATTTATTTGCTGGATAATTGCAATAATACTAAAATATATTTAGTATCATTTGTGAACTTTTATTATATAATCTTTTTATATTTCTTTTATTTTCTCAATATGAACCCCTTTTAATAATTTGTAGAAATTTTTCTTATTATTTTTCTCTCCACTTTTTATCATGGATTTCTTGAATGATGTATTCTTATTTGTTTATAATACTTAACTCTAGTTGGTTCAGAGTTTGAATGTAAATGTTTATATGTATAATGATCCTATATCATTATTTGATGCATGAAATCTGAAAGAAATTAATATGATTCTTACTACTTCCATTAATTTGGAAAATGACCATGTATATATTCTATTATGATAACTAAAGAGGTTTAGGGTTTTGAATTATGAATGTTTACCCTAGGGTTTAGGGTTTTTAATATACTTAGATTCCTTTATGGATGTGAGTAAAGATTTAATAACTAAGCATATTGTTTTCTGTTTGGGATATTTGATGACATCACCTTTAGTACTTGAAAGTTATATCTTGAATGTTTTATAGAAAGGAATTTATAAAGATACTCCTAAGCACATTTAATTCTGATGGTTGGAATTGTTAGAGATGTGTTTATATGATATGTTGTAGGAAATGTTCCTATCAAGTGGTATAGATATAAGAAGAGGAATTCTGAATATGAAATGAATATTATACTTGGTTTTAAGATTTAGAGTTGATTGTTTACCAAGAATTACTATCTTCCATAATTTATAATTCTAGACTTCTTATTAAGGAATTCCTTTCCTAGATATACTACCTGTTTCTATCTATCATCATGATTAACATGATGAGTTTTTACTTCATAGTAATATTCTCATTCATTGATTAAACTTCTAAACTCATGGATGATTCCAATGAGTTTGATACTAAAGTATTTCATAACTTACTCATATCCTTGCTTGGTTGTATCTACTACTCTACTGTTGATAGCCTTCCATCCAACAAATAGTTCCTTAAAACTCTACTCATAATCTTCCTTAATCATTCATTACTAATGTATCTCTAATAGTTGTATGCATCCAACTACCTTTTTCTAAAGTTGACTATCCTTAAAAATATATAACACCACTTCTATAACTCTATGCTATACAAGCTTTAATTGAATAATATCATCCTATATTCACTTTACTCCAATAACTCACACTCCAACCCTAATTTATATTTATGTGGCTTGCAATGACTACTCTAGGATAACTTATCTCTACTAAGGTTCCAATCATGTTCTACCCACCATTATTACTTATACTAAATATAAGCATTCAATATTAGTGGCTAAATCATCACCATTATAATCCTTTAATCAATTATTTCTTAAGTTTTTAGTTGGTTAAGCAAGGCTTTATCAATCCTATTTTTTAATTGTCTTGAGATTATCCTATTAGCTCATATTGGATTAAGGTTATTTATGGACTATGCCCTCTTTAAAATATTTAAGTAGATGTTATGATAAGATCAAGAAATAGTAGATCAAGGATTGATAGTTAAAGAATTTGTGAATCAATGGGGAATTACCAAACATTGATGAACAACAGATATTAAGATAAGCTCCATAAAGATTGATATAGAAAGAAAGATATTTAGTGGATGATCTTGATTTAGTGTCTTTCCAACTCCAACTCTTTAATGAGTTTAAGGTTAGGTATTATTATGATACTCATAGTAAGAATAGATAAGAATAACATAGATCAGCATTAATCATTGCATTTTTATTATTTTAATGGTAATATTAACTTAGTATTCCTAGGTTGATATGATGAATAGTATGATATGATCCCTTATGGATCATATATGAATCATTTAAGCAATGTATTATGAGTAACATTTTATTATATATGGTCTACCCTTAGACCAAATCATGTTTAACCAAATAAGGTTTCATCAAAGGTCATATTGAAACTTATCGCAGTTCAGTTGATGATCTACTTCAATTCCATCAAGTTAAGAGAAGCTTCAATCAATTTGACAAGTTCTGTCTTAAAAGCGCAAAAAATATTCGGATTTTCTATGCATGAATGCAGTGCACACATTTGGGTTCAGCTTATTTCTAAGCTCTGAGTTATTGCCCATAGTTTTAAGGTTTCAGGGCGATTTGCATGGCCCATAAGACCCGATAAATGTTTGAGCGGTATGACAAAAAACTCATCGCTTTCGCGTTTTATGGCCGTTTTCGTGATCTATTGCCCACAGTTTTGACGTTCCAGGGAGATTTACACCGATCGATACACCCAATACATGTTTGATAGTTATGACAAAAAACTCATGGTTTTCACGTTTTATGTCCGTTTTCATGAGCTATTGTCCACAATTTTGGGGGTTCTAGAGAGGTTTGGAATGATCGTTACACCCGTTACATGTTTGAGAATTATGACAAAAAATCATCATTTTCGCATTTTATGGCCGTTTTCATAAGCTATTGCCCACATTTTAGGGGTTCCAGGGAGATTTACAACGACCGTTAGACCCGATACATGCTTGAGGGCATGACCAAAAATTCATCATTTTGGTGTTTGTGGCCGTTTTATTGAGTTATTGCCCACACTTTTGGGGTTTCACGGGGGTTTGTGTGGTCCGTAAGACCTGAGACATGTTTGAGAGTTATGACAAAAAATTCGTCACGTTTCTCGTTTTCATGATCTATTGCCCACAGTTTTGAGGTTGTAGTGCGATTTACAAGGAACGTAATACCCGTTACATGTTTACGTGTTATGAACAAAAGCTCATCGTTTTCGTATTTTATGGCCGTTTTCATGAGGTATTGCCCACATCTTTGTGGTTTCAGGGCGATTTGCATGGCCCATAAGACCAGATACATGTTTGAGAGTTATAAACAAAAACTCGTCTCTTTCGCGTTTTATGACCATTTTCATGAGCTATTGTGCACAGTTTTTTGGCGTTCCACGGAGATTTACAACGACCATTACACCCGATACATGTTTGATAGTTATGACAAAAAACTCATCGTTTTCACGTTTTATTGCCGTTTTCATGAGCTATTGTCCCCAATTTGGGGTTCTAGATAGGTTTGGAAGGAGCGTTCCACCCGATACATGTTTGAAAGTTATGACAAAAAAACGTCATTTTCACGTTTTATGGCCGTTTTCATAAGCTATTACCCACATCTTAGATTTACAACGACCGCTAGACCCGATACATGCTTGAGGGCATGGCCAAAAACTCTTCGTTGGGGTGTTTATTGCCGTTTTCATGAGTTATTGCCCACAGTTTTGGGGTTACATGGGGGTTTGCATGGCCCGTAAGTCCCGATACATGTTCGAGAGTTATAATAAAAAACTCGTCGCTTTCGCGTTTTGATGATCTATTGCCCACAGTTTTGAGATTCCAGTACGATTTACAACGAACATAATACCCGTTACATGTTTAAGTGTTATGACCAAAAGCTCGTCGTTTCGCATTTTATGGCCATTTTCATGAGTTATTGCCCATAGTTTTATGGTTTCAGGGAGATTTGCATGGCCCATAAGACTCGATAAATGTTTGAGAGTTATGACAAAAAACTCGTCACTTTCGCGTTTTATGGCCGTTTTCGTGATCGGTGGCCCACATTTTTGGCGTTCCTGGGAGATTTACACCGACCGATACACCCAATACATGTTTGATAGTTATGACAAAAATCTCGTCTTTTTCACATTTTATGGCCGTTTTCATGAGATATTGGCCACAATTTTGGGCTTCTAGAGAGGTTTGGAACGATCATCATGTTTGAGAGTTATGACAAAAAATCATCATTTTCGCGTTTTATGGCCGTTTTCATAAGCTATTGCCCTCATTTTAGGTGTTCCAGGGAGATTTACACCGACCGATACACCCAATACATGTTTGATAGTTATGATAAAAAAATTTCTCGTTTTCACGTTTTATGGTCGTTTTTATGAGCTATTGTCCACAATTTTGGGGGTTCTAGAGAGGTTTGCAATGATCGTTACACCTGATACATGTTCGAGAGTTATAACAAAAAATCATCATTATCGCGTTTTATGGCCATTTTCATAAGCTATTACCCACATTTTGGGGGTTCAAGGGAGATGTACAACGACCATTAGACCCGATAAATGTTTGAGGGCATGACCAAATACTCGTCATTTGGTGTTTATGGCCGTTTTCATGAGTTATTGCCCATAGTTTTGGGGGTTACATGGGGGTTTTCATGGCCCGTATGATCCGATACATGGTTGAGAGTTATAATAAAAAACTCGTCGCTTTCGCGTTTTCGTGATCTATTGCCCACAGTTTTGAGATTCTAGTACGATTTTCAACAAACAAAATACCCGTTACATGTTAAAGTGTTATGACCAAAAACTCGTCGTTTTCGCATTTTATGGCCGTTTTCACGAGTTATTGCCCATAGTTTTGCGGTTTTAGGGCGATTTGCATGGCCCATAAGACCCGATAAATGTTTGAGAGCTCTGACCAAAAACTCGTCGCTTTCGCGTTTTATGGCCGTTTTCATGATCTATTGCCCACAGTTTTGGCGTTCCAGGGAGATTTACACCGACCATACACCTAATACATGTTTGATAGTTATGACAAAAAAACTCGTCGTTTTCACGTTTTATGGCCGTTTTCATGAGCTATTGTCCACAATTTTGGGGGTTCTAGAGAGGTTTGGAACGATCGTTACACCCGTTACATGTTTGAGAGTTATGACAAAAAATCATCATTTTCGCGTTTTATGGCCGTTTTCATAAGCTATTGCCCACATTTTAGGGGTCCATGGACATTTACAACGACCGTTAGACCTGATACATGCTTGAGGGCATGACCAAAAACTCGTCATTTTGGTGTTTATGGCCGTTTTATTGAGTTATTGCCCACACTTTTGGGGTTTCACGGGGTTTGTGTGGCCCATAAGACTTGACACATGTTTGAGAGTTATGACCAAAAAGCGCCACGTTTCACGTTTTCATGATCTATTGCCCATAGTTTTGAGGTTCCAGTGCGATTTACAAGGAACGTAATACCCGTTACATTTTACGTGTTATGAACAAAAGCTCATTTTTTTCGTATTATATGGCTGTTTTCATGAGGTATTTCCCATGTAAGATCCCTCCCTTTATAAAGGTAAGGATCCCTGTGATTGCAATGCTAGTCCCTGGATCAATGCTAGCATCCACAGTTTAAGATGAAGTACACAGAAACAAACGTCATTATTACATATCATTCCAGAGACAAATGTAGTCTTTTACAAACTCCATGGCCACATGCCTAATATAAGAGTTCAAATATATAATAAGATAAATAAGTCTTCATCTTCATGTTCCACAGGAAAGCATGTTGAGTGTAGACTCATAACCCCTAATCGTCATCAGAATAACCTGCAACATCACAAGTTACAGCCACAGTGGGTCAATACATTGGAATAGTATTGGCAAGTGATACCTTAGTAGAATATTGGTAGTCTAGATACTATATGCATTTTGGCTAAGTGTAGCTTAGGCTTGCTTTGCTCAAAGTAGGTTTTACCTATTAGTTGAAAACACTAAGGTTTTCTTTGACAAAACTTTCCCAAGGAAACACCAATAGAAATTAGTGTACCTTCACCCTTGTTCAAACACAAGTTTTAACTTAGAAATTGGGATGAGGAGATTCTTGATAGCTTCCATGTCTTGATGCTCAAGTTTTCCAATACCAGGGACATGGCTAAGTACTTAGATTCTTCCATCTGCAGAGGTTGTGCACTTTCCCCACAAGACTTGATTTTCACCAAGACAGGACCTTTCAGAAGCCTTCCCTTAGACCAAATGGACGCGTTCCAACCTATCATCCCACTACCACCAACTGTCCAAATGGCTAAGTTATTGCAACCTATGTGATCCAGGCAGAGCTCATACTGCCAAGTGGCTGCACTAGAAGCTTCTTAACATATGGCATCTCAAATCCCTTTGTTCCTCGGTGGCAAACCACAAGTGAGATACACTAGGGTAGTCCATAGATATGGGTCCTTGTGTAACCACTCAACAGAACCCATTCACAACCATTCCACCCAGGTGTTTCATTCACTTAGTTGTTTTATTAAGCAAAACACACAAGTCCAAAGACTTAGAAATATTTTCTCATAGCATGAATATATAACCACCCTTGGTTGCTACTAGCTAGGCTAAGCATGGCATTGATAAGAATCTTAACTTAGAAATTTCTAGCAATTCTACAACTACTAGGATTTCCCAAGCATAGCATATAGACCAAAATATTCATGCAATGCTAGTAAAATACTTCTAATGCATAGTTGAAAAACATAGGAATAAATCATGAAGCACCACTTGCCTTGGTAGTTTGGAGAGTAGCTACAATCCTCACAATCACAATCACTATTTGCACAAAAATCTACACATAAAATAATGGCACAAAATCACATACACAATTAATACAAGCAAAAATACATGAATGTATGCAATATGCCATGTGATGATTTTCTACACCAAACAAGAAAAGTGCACTGTACTGAATCATAAACAAGTACAAAACAAGCTAAATAAACTTTATTTGAATAACAAAACATTTTCCAAATAATTACTATACTCAATTTATGCCTACATATGATTCTGTGAAAACAATCATTTTAACAGAAGCAAAACATTAAAAACATTGTATAAATGGAAAGGATTTTCTCTCCTGATTCCATTGATATAAAATTTGTCAAATTTGGACGTGGGAATCAAAAGTTATGAATTATTCAAGTTTAAACATCTCATAGATCTAATTCCTGGTTTTTATTAAACAGACAGGCCACGTGGCGTGATTTCATTGGACAAAAATGGTTCGCGTGGATCGCTACTTACCACTTCGACTGTGTTCTATCGCGTTCGTCCGATCTACATCGCACGGCTCACAGCGACTGACCATCGAGTGGCGGCGCTGGCAGCGGCGAGTGGCGGCGGCGTGCTCTGGTGGTGAAGTTGCCGGAGTTACAGGACGCGAGAGGGGTAGGGGAGAAGCTCACCAGAATCGCCGTGGCGAGGGGATGCTCGTCGTGTGCTCGGTTGGCGAAGGGGCATACGGAGTCGGTGTTGATTGCTCGAAGGAGATCGAGACGGCGTCGGTTGTTCTCGGTTGGCGACGGAGACGATTTTATGGGCCACGCTAAGACGAGAAAAAGGTGCCGTTAAGTGCGTAGGATGCTGGGGATCACACGCGTATCAAACAGAGGGAGAGGAGATGCTGGGGCTTACGGGGAATGGTCGCCGGAGTTCGAGCAGACGGTGGCGGAGCTCAGTCGATGATGCTGTCGAGGATACAGAGCATGCGCGGGCGAGAGGAAGGTACCGAGAGATGCGCCTGGTGATGGTGGGTGTGCTCGTGTGGTCGAGGAGGCGAGGGGCGATGGGGTTTGGCCGGAATCGTCGCCGGAAGGCGTCGGAGCAGAGGGAGGTTCTGAGAGAATTCCGAGCAGCCTGGTGGCTCCGGTGGGGTGGGGTTTGGGAGAAAAGGGGAAGGGGAGCATGTTGCTTAAGTAGGCGTGGTCGTGGGCGAGATTTAATCGAGCATTCAACGGAATTGAAGCCGCGGAATTAAACAGGAAACACTCGGAGGAAATTGGGGAAGAACTGGTCGCTGGGGGTGGAGACGATGACTGACGTGTGGGCGTCTATTGTCAGTGAGAGAAGAAGAGAGGAGGTGGGGTCCCTGCGTCAGTGACTCTGTGGGTGTCGTTGCGAGTAAAAGAAAACATTTCGCGAGATGGGATAGTTGGGCTAGATGGGTCGAACTGGGATGGGTTGGGCCAGATTGGCTGTTTGCTTTATTTTTTCCCACCTTCACTTTTCTTTTTCTGTTTGATTTTCTAGAAATGATTTTCAACTCTAATTCAAATAAGTTTGATTTCAAATCTTCTCTTGATTTTTTACACAGTGAACTTTGTACTCAAATGTGTGTCAAACACTTCCGTTTACTCAAACATACTTTGATCATTTGAAAAATAAAATAAAACTAAGCCTTAATGAGATATAAATAATAGGCATAAAATTGGTTTTATATTCATACTTTGTTTTGAAAACTATGCCCAAGCTTTGGAAAACACTTAAGTTTGAACTCAAAACATTACTGAATAAAATAAGTACCTTTCTCATTAGAAGGTAGCAATAAGGCTATAACATGCTTACATAAAATAATGAGCAACATATGCTCCTGTTTTTGAAATGGTTTTTGAAAAAGAACCCTAAATGATCATGGATGCATGGATGATATGCATGAGTTTTGAAACATGATTTTAGGGATGTTACAAATCTAACCCCCTTAAGGTGAATCTCGCCCTCAAGATTCAGATTGGCTAACAAATAGGTGAGGGTGGTCTTTCCGAAGATCATCTTCTCTTTCCCATGTTGCTTCTTCTTCGGAATGATGGTTCCATTGAACTTTGCAGAATTTGATAGTCTTAGTCCGAGTAACTCTTTCTGCAGTCTCAAGAATCTTTATAGGTTTCTCCTCATAAGTGAGATCACTTTCCAATTGAACCTCTTCCAAAGGTATAGTATCCTTCAAAGAAGTCTCTACCATTTCTGGATGGCATTTCTTAAGCTGACTCACATGAAACACATTGTGAACGGCAGACAATGATTCAGGAAATTCAATCTCATATGCTACTTCTCCTTTACGGCTCAGAATCTTGAATGGTCCAACATATCTTGGGGATAATTTTCCTTTGACACCAAATCTCTTCACTCCACGAAGTGGTGACACTCTAAGATAAGCTCTGTCACCTACTTCATAGGTGACTTCTCTACGCTTAGGATCTGCGCAACTCTTCTGTCGGGACTGTGCTATCTTCAATCTGTCCTTAACTAGCTTGACTTTCTCTTCAGCCTCTTTGATTAGTTCTGGTCCGAACAAGCTTCTTTCTCCCACACCATTCCATAACAATGGGGTGGTACACTTTCTCCCATAGAGAAACTCAAATGGTGCCATCTCAATACTGGCTTGATAGCTGTTATTGTAAGAGAATTCTGGGTAAGGCAGACTTTCATCCCAACTGGCTCCATAGTCTAGAGCACATGCTCTCAACATATCTTCAAGAATCTGAGTCCTTTATGTTTGTCCATCAGTTTGAGGGTGAAAAGCAGTGGTGAATTCCAACCTCGTTCCCAATGACTCGTGTAGTTGCCTCCAAAAATGAGAAGTGAATTGAGTTCCCCTATCAGACACAATACTCTTGGGTACTCCATGTAGACACACAATTCTACTCATATAGATTTTGGCTAACTTAGCACTTGTGTAAGTTATCTTCACGGGTATGAAATGAGCCACTTTAGTTAAGAGATCCACTACTACCCAAATAGAATCATATCCTGACCTGGTCCTTGGCAATCCTGTGATGAAATCCATGCTATCTTGTCCCATTTCCAATCAGGAATAGGTAGTGGTTGTAACAACCCTGCTTGTTTCTGATGTTCCGCTTTCACTCTACTACATACATCACACAAAGCAATATGTTCGGCGATGTCCTTCTTGAGATTATTCCACCAAAATCTTTCCTTCATATCCATGTACATTTTGGTGTTACCCGGATGAATGGAATACGGTGAGTTGTGTGCTTCTTATAAAATCAGTTTCCGAAGCTCCGTATCTTGTGGAACACATATACGTTTTCCATGCCATAAAGTACCATGTTCATCTTCATGGAATCCTTTGGCTTTTCCCTTGCCAATCTTTTCCTTAATCTCTTCAATTTCCTTGTCTGTCTTTTGGGCTTCTTTGATTTTGTCCAACAAAGTGGGTTAAACATCTAAAGACATGAGATGTCCCTCAGGCACAATCTCCAATCTGAGATCTTTAAATTGGGCACACAGATCATCTGGCAATTCTCCCTTAGTAAGGCCATTCACAAAAACCTTACGGCTTAGAGCATCCGCTACAAAATTTGCTTTACCGGGGTGGTATTGCAAACTCAAGTCATAGTCCTTGATGAGTTCTAGCCATCTTCTTTGTCTCATGTTAATTTCTTTCTAGGTGAAGATATACTTCAAAATTTTGTGATCTGTGAACACTTCACATCGCTTTCCCAAAAGATAGTGTCTCCATGTTTTGAGTGCATGGACAACAGAGGCTAAATCTAAATCATGAGTAGGGTAATTTACCTCATGAGTTTTGAGTTGTATCGAGGCATAAGCCACAACTTTCCCTTCTTGCATAAGTACTGCACCTAATCCATGATGAGATGCATCACAATAAACTTGGAAATCCTTCTCCAAATCTGGCAAACATAAGACTGGTGCTGTCACTAGTCTCTTCTTCAATTCTTGAAAACTGAGTTCACATCCTTCAGACCAAGCAAATTTCTTGTCTTTCTTTAGCAACTATGTCATAGGCTTAGCTACCTTGGAAAAATTCTCGATAAATCTTCTGTAGTATCCTGCCAAGCCAAGGAAACTACGAACCTCTTTCACTAACTTAGGAGATTCCCATTCAGTTATAGCTGAAACTTTAGCAGGATCAACCGCTACACCATCTCCTGACACAATGTGTCCAAGAAAACTAACTTCATTTAACCAAAATTCACACTTGCTGAATTTGGCATATAGCTTATGCTCTCTAAGTTTCTCAAGTATCAAACGTAGATGTCCTTCATGCTCTTCTTTGCTCTTGGAGTAGATCAAAATGTCATCGATGAAAACGACAACAAACTTATCAAGGAACTCCATGAACACCTTGTTCATCATATTCATGAAGTATGCTGGTGCATTGGTCAAACCAAATGGCATCACGGTGTACTCATACAATCCATACCTAGTGGTGAAAGTTGTCTTAGGTATGTCTTGTTCCCTTATCTTGAGCTGGAAATAACCTGATCGGAGATCAATCTTTGAGAACACACAAGCTCCTTCTAACTGATCAAACAAGTCATTGATTCTTGGCAAAGGGTACTTGTTCTTGATAGTTACCTCATTGAGTGAACGGTAATCTATGCATAACCTTTGACTTCTATCTTTCTTTTCTACAAACAAAACTGGTGCTCCCCAAGATGAAGAACTTGGTTGGATAAATCCTTTCTGCAACTGTTCTCCAAGTTGTTTCTTGAGTTCTTTTAGTTCATCCACTGACATCTTGTACGGTCTTTTGCTATAGGTCCATATCCTGGTAGCAAATCGATGCTCTACATCTCTATCTGGTGGCATTCCCGGCAATTCTTCCGGAAAACACATCTGGATATTCACTCACAATTGGCACACTGTCCATGCTAACCCCCTTAAGAGAATTTAGCTTACTCCTTTTCGATTCAAAGTTGGTCTTGAATCTAATCCTTTTGTTTTCTGGAGTTGTGAGCGAGACAGTATGGTTGGCACAATCTATCACTCCCTTGTGCTTAGTCATCCAGTCCATTCCCAAAATAACATCCAATCCTTGGGAGTTTAGGATTATCAGGTTAACGGGAAACTTATACTTCCCAAACTCTATGACTAGATCATGACATCCTGAGTTCACTATCATTTCTCCGCCAGGAGAACTTGCTTTTATAGGACACCCAATAGTTTCTACCGGTAGTTCATTTCTTTCAACAAATGCTCTTGATATGAATGAATGAGATGCACCAGTATCAAAGAGAACAAATGCTGGAACAGAATTGAGTTTGAACTTACCAGCAACAGCATCAGGTTCCTCATAGATTTCTTCCACATTGATGTGGTTCACTTGTCCCTTCTGGAAAGGGTTGGGCTTGTTGGGTCCTTCAACTTTCTTTTCTGGGCATCATTTGCATAATGCCCCATCTTCTTGCACTTGAAACATTCAACCTGACTAAGATCCTTCTTGACAGGCTGGCTTCCACTACCACTTCCACTTCCATTGTGGTGGCTCTTATATCCACTCTTGTGATTTTTGTACTTGTCATTGTCATGACTACGGTGGTGCTTGTTGTCATGATAACGGTTGTGGTTGTGGTGATTGTTGTACTTCCCATGCCCGTGGGATCCAGAACTCCCACTGTCATCATACTGGGAACGCTTGTGAGACGATCCCGAGCTGTGCTTGTCAGAGTGCTTTCTCTTCCTGCTTTCAACTTGTTTCATCTTGCTCTCCAAAATAGCAGCCTTGTCATAAAGAGACTGATAAGTGGGAACATAAGCTATAGATAGCTGCAAGTTCAGTTCATCGTTCAACCCTTCAAGGAACTTTTCTTTCCTCTTAGCATCAGTGTCAACTTCATCTGGTGCATATCGCGCCAGATTGTTGAACTCCTCAATATATTCAGCCACGTTGCGGTGGCGCTGCTTCAAGTTATGGAACTCCTTCTTCTTTAAACTCATCACTCCGGATGAGATGTGAGCAGTACGGAAACCATCTTCAAAGATAGCCCATGTCACATCCTCAATGGGAGTGGTGATCTGGAGGTTATCCCACCAAGTAGCTGCTGGTCCTTCCAACAAGTGTGCCGCAAACCTGACTTTCTCCTCATCAGTACAGCCAACAGTTACCAAGTCCTTGTTCACAGAGCGTAGCCAATCATTGGCCACCATAGGATCAGTAGTTCCTGAGAACTTTGCTGGCCTCAGCCTCAAGAATCTGGTAAGCATGTCAAAACCCGGTGGGTTGTTCTGATTTTTGTTGTTGTTGTTGTTGTTGTTGTTGTTGTTGTTGTTGTTGTTGTTGTTGTTGTTGTTGTTGTTGTTGTTGTTGTTGTTGTTGTTGTTGTTGTTGTTGTTGTTGTTGTTGTTGTTGTTGTTGTTGTTGTTGTTGTTGCTGTTATTATTATTATTATTGTTGTTGTTGTTGTTGTTGTTGTTGTTGTTGTTGTTGTTGTTGTTGTTGTTGTTGTTGTTGTTGTTGTTGTTGTTGTTGTTGTTGTTGTTGTTGTTGTTGTTGTTGTTGTTGTTGTTGTTGTTGTTGTTGTTGTTGTTGTTGTTGTTGTTGTTGTTGTTGTTGTTGTTGTTGTTGTTGTTGTTGTTGTTGTTGTTGTTGTTGTTGTTGTTGTTGTTGTTGTTGTTGTCGTTGTCGTTGTCGTTGTCGTTGTCGTTGTCGTTGTCGTTGTCGTTGTCGTTGTCGTTGTCGTTGTCGTTGTCGTTGTCGTTGTCGTTGTCGTTGTCGTTGTTGTTGTTGTTGTTGTTGTTGTTGTTGTTGTTGTTGTTGTTGTTGTTGTTGTTGTTGTTGTTGTTGTTGTTGTTGTTGTTGTTGTTGTTGTTGTTGTTGTTGTTGTTGTTGTTGTTGTTGTTGTTGTTGTTGTTGTTGTTGTTGTTGTTGTTGTTGTTGTTGTTGTTGTTGTTGTTGTTGTTGTTGTTGTTGTTGTTGTTGTTGTTGTTGTTGTTGTTGTTGTTGTTGTTGTTGTTGTTGTTGTTGTTGTTGTTCTGATTCTGGATGAACGTGGTCATCATTTGCATCAACTGAGTCTGAGCTGTCATCATCTGCTGCATCTCAGTGGTGATGTTGTTGTTGTTGGGGTTGGGATTGGCACGTCGGGGAGGCATCTGTGGTTGTTTAATGGATATAAGAATGAGATACCCATAGATGCTAACATGCATAATACATCACATAAACAATCACCAAACATGCATCATAATAATAAAAGTTCAACCACATAGACAACAAGTTCTGAAAATTAAACACACCAATAGCAAGCCATCCACATGTTGGATGGTCGTTGCGACTCAATAATCAAAGGCATGATAAATAAAGGTAAATGAGTAGTCATCACTACTCCTCTGCATCAACCTCCTCATCAACAAATGTAAGACCTACATTCTCCATCACGGTCTTGTATTCCTCGACATTGGTGGTCAAGGTCTCTACTTTGGCTTTGAGAGCCCTCTTCTGTGCACGAAGTCTCTCAATCACACCTTGCTGATGCTCGAGCTCGAAGTCCTTGGCCTCTAGTTCTGCAGTTATGTCTCAAATCCTCTTGTTCCTATCTTGGACTCTCTTCTCTTGACTCTTGAACTTTCTATACTGACTCTCAAACTTGGCCTCCATTTCTTTGACTATCTCATCTTGCTCCGCGAAGAGCTTGTCCTTCTCACGAAGCTGCACCTGGAGTTCGTCATTGCTGAGCATGACGTTGGTCCTATCAGTATCTAGGTGTCTAAGAAGAACCTCTAAGTCCTGGAGGTAAAGATGAATCGGCTCTGCCGTCTCTCTCGAAGCATCCTCGAAGTCAATGGCCTCACCATCCTCATCACGTCTACCGAAGACGTGGAAGTGAGTACCTCTAATCTCTCGAGAGTGTCTCCCTAGTAAATGTCCAAGCTAATCCTGCATGACTACCTCTAGGCCTCTCTCCTTGTCATCATGCATGAGCTTGAAAATGATTGCCTCCGTGGTAGGCTCAGTCTGGCGTCCTGGCTGATTAACCTTGAAGCCCCAAAGGTCTTTCCTCTCAAACTTGGTGAGGGGAAGCATCATGATGGTAGGAAGTGGGATATTGAGCAAACTAGTGAGCTCAATAATACGAGTGCCAAAACGAGTTCCCTTGAACTCTTCAGCCGTGCTGATAGTAACATTAGGCATCTATTTATAAGATAGAAAAAGTTAGAATCAACATCAATAAATTACAAGACAAAGCATCACAAGCATAACATTGACAAACACACAAGTCATAGCATACATAAAATCCATTACAAGCATCCAAGGTTCAAGTTATTTTAGACAACATTTTTGGAAAATAAAATGATAAGTGTGGTGGTCCAACTAACGAAGTACGTTACAATCCCATCTCACTTGCCAAGTTGGCTAACAGGGCATCCCTAGAGGCAATCTGTTTATCTAGATCACAAGACTCCATTGCTAAGTCTATGATGTCCTTCCTTAAACTTTGGTTGGTAGCCTATAACTCTTCGGTATGCTTATTTTCTTCCCTAAGGTCATTCTGGGTGTTGAGCACTCTGCACTTGATTCTATCACCAAGTTCTTTGATGGCCTTCCAAGCTGCATCCCTTGCCGAATCAAAGAATGTAGTGTGCATCACTGAGTTGGTGACCATGCAGAAACCTGATTCTTTGTGGTTGTCTTCCTCGTTTTTATACAAGTGAAGTTGCACCCACAAGTACTCAACTCCTTCATCCATCACAGGAAAACCTTTGTACACAGCTGTACCATGTATTCCCATGGCAACCATGAGGTCCTTGAGAGCCTTGGGGAATTCTGTCTCACATTCCAAGGTCATAGTCATGAGTGGTCCCTTCCTCATGGCTTCGTTGATGGAGTTCATCTACAAATAGAGATGAGAAAGAAGATTAGAAAAGTTTACGAGAAGAAAATACAAGTGTGGAAGTTGTTGAATTTTTTTCCTTAGTGGTTTCCAATCCTAGGGTCATAATCCTACAGGCAACACAGTGCTCTGATACCATCTCTAAGATCCCTCCCTTTATAAAGGTAAGGATCCCTATGATTGCAATGCTAGTCCCTGGATCAATGCTAGCATCCACAGTTTAAGATGAAGTACACAGAAACAAAGGTCATTATTACATATCATTCTAGAGACAAACATAGTCTTTTACAAACTCCATGGCCACAGGCCTAATACAAGAGTTCAAATATATAATAAGATAAATAAGTCTTCATCTTCATGTGCCACAGGCAAGCATGTTGAGTGTAGACTCATAACCCCTAATCGTCATCAGAATAACCTGCAACATCACAAGTTACATCCACAGTGGGTCAATACATTGGAATAGTATTGGAAAGTGATACCTTAGTAGAATATTGGTAGTCTAGATACTATATGCATTTTGGCTAAGTGTAGCTTAGGCTTGCTTTTCTCAAAGTAGGTTTTACCTATTAGTTGAAAACACTAAGTTTTTCTTTGACAAAACTTTCCCAAAGAAACACCAATAGAAATTGGTGTACCTTCACCCTTGTTCAACCACAAGTTTTAACTTAGAAATTGGGATGAGGAGATTCTTGATAGCTTCCATGTCTTGATGGTCAAGTTGTCCAATACCAGGGACATGGCTAAGTACTTAGATTCTTCCATCTACAGAGGTTGTGCACTTTCCCCACAAGACTTTATTTTCACCAAGACATGACCTTTCAGAAGCCTTCCCTTAGACCAAATGGACGCGTTCCAACCTATCATACCACTACCACCAACTGTCCAAATGGCTAAGTTATTGCAACCTATGTGATCCAGGCAGAGCTCATACTGCCAAGTGGCTGCACTAGAAGCTTCTTAACATATGGCATCTCAAATCCCTTTGTTCCTCGGTGGCAAACCACACGTGAGATACACTAGGGTAGTCCATAGATATGGGCCCTTATGTAACCACTCAACATAACCCATTCACAACCATTCCACCCAGGTGTTTCATTCACTTAGTTGTTTTATTAAGCAAAACACAAGTCCAAAGACTTAGAAATATTTTCTCATAGCATGAATATATAACCACCATTGGTTGCTACTAGCTAAGCTAAGCATGGCATTGATAAGAATCTTAACTTAGAAATTTCTAGCAATTCTACAACTACTAGGATTTCCCAAGCATAGCATATAGACCAAAATATTCATGCAATGCTAGTAAAATACTTCTAATGCATAGTTGAAAAACATAGGAATAAATCATGAAGCACCACTTGCCTTGGTAGTTTGGAGAGTAGCTACAATCCTCACAATCACAATCACTATTTGCACCAAAATCTACACATAAAATAATGGCACAAAATCACATACACAATTAATACAAGCAAAAATATATGAATGTATGCAATATGCCATGTGATGATTTTCTACACCAAACAAGTACAAAACAAGCTAAATAAACTTTATTTGAATAACAAAACATTTTCCAAATAATTACTATACTCAATTTATGCCTACATATGATTCTGTGAAAACAATCATTTTAACAGAAGCAAAACATTAAAGACATTGCATAAATGGAAATTATTTTATCTCCTGATTCCATTGATATAAAATTTGTCAAATTTGGACGTGGGAATCAAAAGTTATGAATTATTCAAGTTTAAACATCTAATAGATCTAATTCCCGGTTTTTATTAAACAGACAGGCCACGTGGCGTGATTTCATTGGACAAAAACGGTTCGCGTGGATCGCGTGCTGTGAGGCGTTGGATCTAACTGAATCGTGCGGCACAGATCGCTACTTACCCCTTCGACTGTGTTCTATCGCGTTCGTCCGATCTACATCGCACGACTCACAGCGACTGACCATCGAGTGGCGGCGCTGGCGGCGGCGAGTGGCGGCGGCGTGCTCTGGTGGTGAAGTTGCCGGAGTTACAGGACGCGAGAGGGGTAGGGGAGAAGCTCACCAGAATCGCCGTGGCGAGGGATGCTCGTCGTGTGCTCGGTTGGCGAAGGGGCATACGGAGTCGGTGTTGATTGCTCGAAGGAGATCGAGACGGCGTCGGTTGTTCTCGGTTGGCGACGGAGACGATTTTCTAGGCCACGCTAAGACGAGAAAAGGGTGCCGTTAATGTTGGAGATATACCCTAGAGGCAATAATAAATATAGTTATTATTATATCTTTGTGTTTATGATAAATGTTTATATTCATGCTATAATAGTATTAACAAGGAAACATTAATACTTGTGTGAATTGTAAACTTAAATTAAAGTCCCTAGTATAGCCTCTATACTTCACTAGCTTGTTGGTTGATTAAATTATTGTGGTTTCCATATCATGAACATTGAGATGTTATCAACAACAAGATCATATCGTTAGGAGAATGATATGGTGGACATACTCCTATTGATAAGCGTAGCATAAAGATCAAGTCATTTCAATAGTTCAATTGCTATATGCTTTCTGATACATAGTAACCTAATTCCTTCGACCATGAGATCATGCATATCACCTTTACCGGATGGATGCTTTGATGACATCAAACACCACACTGTAACTGGGTGGCTATAAAGGTGGCATTAAGTGTTCGGAAAGTATTGGTTGAAACACATGGATCAAGAGTGGGATTTGTCGATCCACATGACGGATAGATATACTCTGGGCCCTCTCGGTGGAATGTCATCCAATTAGCTTGCAAGCATGTGACTTGGTCACAAGGGATCACATATCACGGGAACGAGAAAAGAGTACTTATCAGTAACGAGGTTGAACTAGGTATGCAGAGATACCGACGATCATAACCTCGGATAAGTAACATATCGTGAGACAAAGGGAAATTGGTATCGTATGTAAGTGGTTCATTCGATCGCAAAGTAATCGTAGAAATATGTGGGAGCCATATGAATTTCCAGATTCCTCTATTGGTTATTGTTCGGAGAAGTTTCTCGATCATGTCCGCATAATTCACGAACCGTAGGGAGACACACTTAAGGATTCGACGTTGTTTTGAGTAGTTATGGTATTATGAGAAAGAGACCGAATGTTGTTCGGAGTCTCGGATGGGATCCGGGATATCACGAGGTGATCCGGAATGGTTCGGAGAATAAGATTCATATAAGGAAAGTCCTGTTTCGGAGTTCGGGAATGATTCCGGTGTTTTCATCGGGGATATTCTAGAAGGTTCCGGATTGTCCGGCACTCTGGGGGGGGGGGGGAGGGGTACATGAATGTGTCATTACATATTGGAATGATTGCATCATGTACTAAGTGTTCTTGCTGTCCCAAATATAGGATTAAATTGAATCCTAAAACAGAAAAGTCAAATGTCCAGTTTGAAAGTCAAACGGCAAAAACAAGAAACTGTGGGAAACAAGCAAGAGGAGTTGGAACCGACTTGGAGGAGGAGTTTCTCTCCTCCAAGCCGGCGGCCAGCCCTAGGCCGAGTTGGGGAGGGACTCCCTCCCTCCCCTGGCGCGCCAGCCCCCTCCCATCTATATAAGGAGGGGCAGGGCTCCCCTCCTAGACACACAAGTTTCCACCTCTAAATCTCCGGTTTAGAGCCGTTTTGGTTTAGAGCTTCTAATTGCTTTAGCCAGCGGTTTAGAGCCTTCTAATTGGTTTAGAGCCTTCTAATTGGTGTGTCTAATTACTAGATCACTAATAGCCTCTCTCATAAGCTCCACCATACTCGCACCGGCTTAAGGCGAAGCCCTGCGGGATTTCCCCTCTACTTCCGGTACCACGCCGTTGTGATGCCGGAATCACGAGGAGAGTGCTACAACCTCCGCTGCCTGCTGGAACAAGGGAGAGGAAGGTCTTCGTCGAGTACCGAACGTGTGACCGACTGCGGGAGCGCTGCCGGAACGCAGCGCCGGAAGGATCGTCTACGCGATCTTGAGATCGGAAAGAGTACGACTACATCACCCACGAGAATCTGCTCTCGTTAACCACTTTGGAATCTTCGAGGGTAAGTTATTCCATCGACTCGTTGCTACAATCTAGTAGATAGATCTTGGCTTGTTTGTTTGTATGCGATAGAAAATTTTTGTTTTCCATGCTACGAACCCCTACAGTGGTATCAGAGCCGTGTCTATATGTAGATCTGTTGCACGAGTAGAACACAATGGTCATTGTGGGCGTTGATGCTTTTATTGTTGATTGCTTCTTGTGTACTTTGTATCTTGCGGTATGTTGGGATGAAGCGGCCCGGGCTAACCTTACATGACATCGTTCATGAGACTTGCTCCACGCTTGATATGCAACTTGTATTGCATAAGTGGCTTTGCGGGTGCCTGTTTCTCCTAGCATAGTTAAGATCCAATTTACAACGGGTGATCAATAATACTAGTATCAATGTTGTGGTTCTTGTTCGTAAGTTAGAACGACACTTATTGAAAGCCCCAAACCACGTAAAATATGCAAAGAAAGTAGAGGCGACTAACTTTGTTTTGCAGGGGTGTGCAGTGATGTGATATGGCCATGATTGTGATTATATATGATGTATGCAATGTTCCTTATTGTAAGTCGGCAACCGGCAGGAGCCATATGGTTGTCTTTAATTTCTGTTAAGACCCGCGTGTCTATTCAAAGTAGTTGTAATAGTTGAAGCTGGTGGACGACAACCATGGAGAAGCGTCATTGACCTTGATGCTATGCCGGTGATGATGGAGATCATGTTCGTGCTAGAAGATGGAGATCGGAAGCACAAAGAAGAAAGGCCATATCATATCACATATTATGAATTGCATGTGATGTTAATCCTTTATGCATCTTGTATTGCTTAGTAGACAACGGTAGCATTATAAGATGATCCCTCAAGCACACAATTTCAAGTTCTTAAGTGTTCACCCTTAGTATGCACCGTTGCTAAAGCTTGTTGTTTCGAAGCACCACGTGATGATCGGGTGTGTTAGATTCCACAAGTGTATACAACGTAAGCAAGCCAGATTTGCTTATGCGGAAGCTAAGGTTTGATCTTGACGAGCCTAGCATGTACAGACATGGCCTCAGGAACACGGATTACCGAAAGGTAGAGCATGAGTCATATAGTAGATATGATGAACATGTTGATTGTTCGCCATTGAAGCTACATCAACTCTCGTGATGATCGGTTTTGATGTGGTGGATTTGGTTCGTGTGATCACTAAAACAATGTGAGGGATATTGTTTTGAGTGGGAGTTCACCTAGATTAATTTAATTATTAATTAGAACTCAATTTATCATAAACTAAATCAAAGTGAATTTGCATAGTTGTTGTAGTCATTGGCATCCGTTTACCACCTTGCGCTTAGTTATAATTGAGATGATAGAACTATAGAATTCTGGTTAGTTACTTTACGAACTGGTATCGTATTTTTTTGAAGTGTTAATCTAAAGTTTAAAAGTCCTATTGCAAACTTTCAGTAAGTTCCGGTTACTCCATGAAGTTTAATAATTAGTATTAAATCAAGAGTAACAATTCCAAGTGTTAGTATCATGTTTGTATCCATGATTCTTGATATTCAAAGGATTGTCTTAATATCAAGGTTATCTAGGATCTGAAAGAGTTGTTTCAGAAACCATGATGTGTGGAAGATATTGTGATATCTGAAATGAAGTTTTGGTTGCAACATGATAGAGTATAATATGTCTAAAGTCATGTTCTCATATTTGATGAGAATTTGCAAAAGGTTGGAGACACTAGTTGTCCTAATCCTCCAAAAGTTTTTGGATAGCAACATTATACTCATAAATTCATCATTACAAGCTAACAGTAGCTTGATCATGGACAATTACATGATAAGGGTGAATATTTGATGTAGGTGAAATGTTTACTACACCAAGAGATTACTAAAGAAAGGAATTTGAAAGAACACCAAACATTTGATGATGGTGATCTACTTCAAAGTGCAAGTCCAAAGACATTGGTATTTAACTATACACGCTTTGGACTATGTGTCATATGTATGACTCCACTATTGATGTTGATAGATTCTTTCAAACAGAAAAGGAAATATTGAAAGAGAATCTCATAAATATATGGCAGAAAAGAAAAGACTAGAATTGTTCAGTTTAAGTATA
Organism: Avena sativa; assembly: GCA_916181665.1. NCBI lineage: Eukaryota > Viridiplantae > Streptophyta > Magnoliopsida > Poales > Poaceae > Avena > Avena sativa. The sequence goes on from OV702279.1 coordinate 382,290,154, forward strand.
TAGATGATATACATGTTATGGCTATATTCTTTGCTTATTAAACAATGTGGTTCTTAAGTATTTGATAATGAATTTGTTGGTGTGAATCGTCATACGAAACAACACAATTCATGAACTACAATGGCCTAAGTAACTAGCAAAAGAATATGTGATGATGTTCATCGAGAACAAATAAAGGGTTGTTGTGTTGCTCGTTAAACATCAAAGCTTGCCTTCAAGATTTGTTTTATCAGGTATTATGAGAACAAAAGAGTTGTTCAAATAAATTACCGTGATCCATAAAAGATGGATGATTCACAAATCTCGTTGGAGAAATCACATCCATAAAACTAGTGCTAAAAATGTCGAAAGACAAATTGATTGAAAGATCACTTAGGAAGTGACATCGCCGTTTGAATTATAATGGAAAGAAAACATGAAGAAACTCCATGTTGATGGAATTTTGGAGTCTTCTAATTTTTGATCAAATGACGCTTGTGAAACTTTCCTTGAGATAATTAAAACTTCGTTCATAGGCCAAAAGGGAACGAAAGACTAGCTTATTGGAACTTGTACATATTGTTGTACGAAGTCCATTATGTGTAGTCAAGAGCGATGGATTTCAACTTCATATGCTTTCTCCGAAAATTTGAGTGAATATATGAATATTTACTTAATAAGTATGAAGTGTGAAACATTTGAAAAGTTCAAGGACTTTCAAGATGAAGTGCAAAATCATTGTAACAAGAATATAAATAGTTTATGATAAGATCATAAAGGAAGATATTTGAGTTACAAGTTTAGCATAATACCTAAGATTTAAGGAATCGTTCCATGGATTTGCATTTTCCCGAAACACCATAAGAGTATGGAACGTTCGAGATATGTAATTAAACCTTGTTTGACATGGTTAGATCAAAGGTATAATTCATAAAACTGCCATTATATTTTAAAGATTAAAAGCTTTAGAGATTACTGTTTTTCCACTGAAAAGAGCTCCATCATAATCCGTTGAAATGACACCATATAAAGTTATGGTTTGGGATAAAACCCAAGTTGTCCTTTCTTAAACATTGGTATGCTATGCATAAGAAAGATGTTTGCAACCAAAGTCGGATGAACCTATCTTTGTATGTTATTTCGAATAACTGTTAAGTACTCCTCCATAACATCGGAGACAAAAGTGTTTGTCACTTAAAACGTCAAGTTTCTTTGAGAAGGAATTTTTCGTGAAAAGTTAAGTGGGAGGACAATAGAACTTTGATAAGGTTAAAAGAACCTTAGCTGTATGTGCAGAGTTGCGCAGCGCCGAAAAGTGTTCCGGAGGCGGCAACAATGCTCATGGCTCACGTGCCTCAAAGGTTGTGGTCACAGAGATCTAAGTTCCTATTGAAACAAGTAGATCAGGTAAACAATCAAATACCAAGATTTGAGGGTTGAATCATTATTTGAGAATAATGAACCGACTACATGCAAAGAAGCGATGATGGGCCCTGACTCCGTCAAATGGCTTGAAGCCATAAAATCCGTGATAGTTCCATACATGAGAAATCAAGTTTTGAACTTGAAGGACCCTCAAGAAAGGTGTAAGACCTTACAGTTGTGTCTGGATCTATAAAGAAATAGACATGGATGTTTTACATCTATGAAATAGTCGACATGTTGAGAAAAAGTTCACAACAATGTTCAAAGGTTGACTATGACAAGATTTGATCTGTCATAGTGATATTTAGTCTAGACGGATTAATGTAGCAACCACTACATATAATTTTGTTATATGGTAATTGAATAAACAAAACAAGTTCTTCTAATAGAATCGTTACCTAGGACATGTGCATAACACGGTCCATAGGGTTTTTTCAAAGGATGCTAAAAGCATATGCAAACTTCAATGGTTAAAGTGAGCATCGCAGAGTTGGAATCTTCACTATGATGAAACTGTTAAAGGAGTTTAAAAGTTCATTAGAGACAATGAAGATGCTTGCATTTGCAAGAAATTAAGTGGGAGCACTAAGACATGTTTCTAATACATTATGTGGAAGACATATTGTTGATTGGAAATAATGTATCTTTTATTAACACATATTAAGAATTTCATCCCGATGAAAGACTTAGGCAAAACCTAAATATTTGGCATCAATAGACGCTAATATGGTTGTGCCAGAAGTACATAGACGAGATATTGAATGAGTTCAATATAGAAACTACAAGAAAGGTTCTTGTCGCACAGAAAGGATTGAAAGAGTTCAATGTTGATGATATATTCAAGTGTATTGACATTTGGTAAAGTGAAACAAATAATCAAGTATAGATTGATACTTGATGTATGAAATCACAAAGAGTATTTATATCAATCATACTGTGATATGTACAAATCCAGATATGTCCTATGCTCTAAATGTTGTGAGCATATACCAGAATGATTCGTAAGATGATCATTGGACAATAGTAAGGATATTCTTATGATCTTTTGGAAGAACTAAGAGTATAATATTTGTAGAAGTGACAAATAGATGGTTAGTTCATTGTAAAAGTACTACATTGATACCAGCTTTGTCACAAAGTACAAATTAAGTTTATCTCAATCTAAAACTAAGGGTGGCACAATATAATGGAAGGTGAGTTCCATAATGGATTTGGATGAGTTCCAAAGTTAAGACATTGTGACAGATACTACAACAAAAGGCTAAGTATATGACTGCTGTTATAGCAGCAAAAGAGGGCATTTGTGTCAAGTAGTTTGTTATCAAACTAGGTGTAGTTCACAGAGGGATAATACTATGAAGATATATTGTGCGACAATATTATCAACATGTTTTAACCCCAAAGAGCTAAAGGTCACACCGAAAGACCAAATTTATACAAAGCCATCTCATTAGAGAATGAGTGATGTGTAGAGACGCAAAGACATGCAATTACACACGGACCTGGAAGTGTCAGATCCGGAGATCAGTTGACCACTAGCAATCGTGTACATACAACACCGGAAAGCCATAGGTGTTATATACACAAAGGTTTGAAACTAGATTATTGACTCTAGTGCAAGTGGGAGACTGTTGGAGATATACCCTAGAGGCAATAATAAATATAGTTATTATTATATCTTTGTGTTTATGATAAATGTTTATATTCATGCTATAATAGTATTAACAAGGAAACATTAATACTTGTGTGAATTGTAAACTTAAATTAAAGTCCCTAGTATAGCCTCTATACTTCACTAGCTTGTTGGTTGATTAAATGATTGTGGTTTCCATATCATGAACATTGAGATGTTATCAACAACAAGATCATATCGTTAGGAGAATGATATGGTGGACATACTCCTATTGATAAGCGTAGCATAAAGATCAAGTCCTTTCAATAGTTCAATTGCTATATGCTTTCTGATACATAGTAACCTAATTCCTTCGACCATGAGATCATGCATATCACCTTTACCGGATGGATGCTTTGATGACATCAAACACCACACCGTAACTGGGTGGCTATAAAGGTGGCATTAAGTGTTCGGAAAGTATTGGTTGAAACACATGGATCAAGAGTGGGATTTGTCGATCCACATGACGGATAGATATACTCTGGGCCCTCTCGGTGGAATGTCATCCAATTAGCTTGCAAGCATGTGACTTGGTCACAAGGGATCACATATCACGGGAACGAGAAAAGAGTACTTATCAGTAACGAGGTTGAACTAGGTATGCAGAGATACCGATGATCATAACCTCGGATAAGTAACATATCGTGAGACAAAGGGAAATTGGTATCGTATGTAAGTGGTTCATTCGATCGCAAAGTAATCGTAGAAATATGTGGGAGCCATATGAATTTCCAGATTCCTCTATTGGTTATTGTTCGGAGAAGTGTCTCGATCATGTCCGCATAATTCACAAACCGTAGGGAGACACACTTAAGGATTCGACGTTGTTTTGAGTAGTTATGGTATTATGAGAAAGAGACGGAATGTTGTTCGGAGTCTCGGATGGGATCCGGGATATCACGAGGTGATCCGGAATGGTCCGGAGAATAAGATTCATATAAGGAAAGTCCTGTTTCGGAGTTCGGGAATGATTCCGGTGTTTTCATCGGGGATATTCTAGAAGGTTCCGGATTGTCCGGCACTCCGGGGGGGGGGGGGGAGGGGTACATGAATGTGTCATTACATATTGGAATGATTGCATCATGTACTAAGTGTTCTTGCTGTCCCAAATATAGGATTAAATTGAATCCTAAAACAGAAAAGTCAAATGTCCAGTTTGAAAGTCAAACGGCAAAAACAAGAAACTGTGGGAAACAAGCAAGAGGAGTTGGAACCGACTTGGAGGAGGAGTTTCTCTCCTCCAAGCCGGCGGCCAGCCCTAGGCCGAGTTGGGGAGGGACTCCCTCCCTCCCCTGGCGCGCCAGCCCCCTCCCATCTATATAAGGAGGGGCAGGGCTCCCCTCCTAGACACACAAGTTTCCACCTCTAAATCTCCGGTTTAGAGCCGTTTTGGTTTAGAGCTTCTAATTGCTTTAGCCAGCGGTTTAGAGCCTTCTAATTGGTTTAGAGCCTTCTAATTGGTGTGTCTAATTACTAGATCACTAATAGCCTCTCTCATAAGCTCCACCATACTCGCACCGGCTTAAGGCGAAGCCCTGCGGGATTTCCCCTCTACTTCCGGTACCACGCTGTTGTGATGCCGGAATCACGAGGAGAGTGCTACAACCTCCGCTGCCTGCTGGAACAAGGGAGAGGAAGGTCTTCGTCGAGTACCGAACGTGTGACCGACTGCGGGAGCGCTGCCGGAACGCAGCGCCGGAAGGATCATCTACGCGATCTTGAGATCGGAAAGAGTACGACTACATCACCCATGAGAATCTGCTCTCGTTAACCACTTTGGAATCTTCGAGGGTAAGTTATTCCATCGACTCGTTGCTACAATCTAGTAGATAGATCTTGGCTTGTTTGTTTGTATGCGATAGAAATTTTTTGTTTTGCATGCTACGAACCCCTACAGTTAAGTGCGTAGGATGCTGGGGATCACACGCGTATCAAACAGAGGGAGAGGAGATGCTAGGGATTACGGGGAATGGTCGCCGGAGTTCGAGCAGACGGTGGCGGAGCTCAGTCCGACGCTGTCGAGGATACAGAGCATGCACGGGCGAGAGGAAGGTACCGAGAGATGCGCCTGGTGATGGTGGGTGTGATCGTGTGGTCGAGGAGGCGAGGGGCGACGGGGTTTGGCCGGAATCGTCGCCGGAAGGCGTCGGAGCAGAGGGAGGTTCTGAGAGAATTCCGAGCAGCCTGGTGGCTCCGGTGGGGTGGGGTTTGGGAGAAAAGGGGAAGGGGAGCATGGTGCTTAAGTAGGCGTGGTCGTGGGCGAGATTTAATCGAGCATTCAACGGAATTGAAGCCGCGGAATTAAACAGGAAACACTCAGAGGAAATTAGGGAAGAACTGGTCGCTGGGGGTGGAGACGATGACTGACGTGTGGGCCTCTATTGTCAGCGAGAGAAGAAGAGAGGAGGTGGGGTCCCTGCGTCAGTGACTCTGTGGGTGTGGTTGCGAGTAAAAGAAAACATTTCGCGAGATGGGATAGTTGGGCTAGATGGGTCGAACTGGGCTGGGTTGGGCCAGATTGGCTGTTTGCTTTATTGTTTTTCCCACCTTTCACTTTTCTTTTTCTGTTTGATTTTCTAGAAATGATTTTCAACTCTAATTCAAATAAGTTTGATTTCAAATCTTCTCTAGATTTTTTACACAGTGAACTTTGTACTCAAATGTGTGTCAAACACTTCTGTTTACTCAAACACACTTTGATCATTTGAAAAATAAAATAAAACTAAGCCTTAATGAGATATAAATAATAGGCATAAAATTGGTTTTATATTCATACTTAGTTTTGAAAACTATGCCCAAGCTTTGGAAAAGACTTAAGTTTGAACTCAAAACATTACTGAATAAAATAAGTACCTTTCTCATTAGAAGGTAGCAATAAGGCTATAGCATGCTTACATAAAATAATGAGCAACATATGCTCCTGTTTTTGAAATGGTTTTTGAAAAAGAACCCTAAATGATCATGGATGAATGGATGATATGCATGAGTTTCGAAACATGATTTTAGGGATGTTACATCCCACATCTTTGAGATTTATAAACAAAAACTGGTCTCTTTCGCGTTTTATGACCGTTTTCATGAGCTATTGCACACAGTTTTGGCGTTCCACGGAGATTTACAACGACCGATACACCTGATACATGTTTGATAGTTATGACAAAAAACTCATCGTTTTCACGTTTTATTGCCGTTTTCATGAGCTATTGTCCACAATTTTGGGGTTCTAGATAGGTTTGGAATGATCGTTACACCCGATACATGTTTGAGAGTTATGACAAAAAATCATCATTTTCGCGTTTTATGGCCATTTTCATAAGCTATTACCCACATTTTAGGGTTTCCTGGGAGATTTACAACGACCATTACACCCGATAAATGCTTGAGGGCATGACCAAAAACTCTTCGTTGGGGTGTTTATTGCCGTTTTAATGAGTTATTGCCCATAGTTTTGGGGTTACATGGGGGTTTGCATGGCCCGTAAGGCCCGATACATGTTTGAGAGTTATAATAAAAAACTCGTCGCTATCTTGTTTTCATGATCTATTGCCCACAGTTTTGAGATTCAAGTACGATTTACGACGAACATAATACTTGTTACATGTTTCAGTGTTATGACCAAAAGCTCGTCGTTTTCGCATTTTATAGCCGTTTTCATGAGTTATTGCCCCATAGTTTTAAGGTTTCAGGGCGATTTGGATGGCCCATAAGACCCGATAAATGTTTGAGAGGTATGACAAAAAACTCATCGCTTTCGCGTTTTATGGCAGTTTTCATGATCTATTGCCCACAGTTTTGGCGTTCCAGGGAGATTTACACCGACCGATACACCCAATACATGTTTGATAGTTATGACAAAAAACTCGTCGTTTTCACATTTTATGTCCGTTTTCATGAGCTATTGTCCACAATTTTGGGGGTTCTAGAGAGGTTTGGAACAATCGTTACACCCGTTACATGTTTAAGAGTAATGACCAAAAATCATCATTTTCGCGTTTTATGGCCGTTTTCATAAGCTATTGCCCACATTTTAGGGGTTCTAGGAAGATGTACAACGACCGTTAGACCCGATACATGCTTGAGGGCATGACCAAAAACTTCTAGTTTTGGTGTTTGTGGCCGTTTTATTGAGTTATTGCCCACACTTTTGGGGTTTCACGGGGGTTTGTGTGGCCCGTAATACCTGACATGTTTGAGAGTTATGACCAAAAAGTCGTCACGTATCGCGTTTTCATGATCTATTGCCCATCGTTTTGAGGTTCTAGTGCGATTTACAAGGAACGTAATACCCGTTACATGTTTACGTGTTATGACCAAAAACTCGTCATTTTCGCATTTTATGGCCGTTTTCCTGAGTTATTGCCCATAGTTTTGAGGTTTCAAGGCGATTTGCATTGCCCATAAGACCCAATAAATGTTTGAGAGTTATGACAAAAAAACTCGTCGCTTTCGCGTTTTATGGCTGTTTTCATGATCTATTGCGCACAGTTTTGGCGTTCCACGGAGATTTACAACGACCGATACACCCAATACATGTTTGATAGTTATGACAAAAAAATCGTCGTTTTCACGTTTTATGGCCGTTTTCATGAGCTATTGTCCACAATTTTGGGTGTTCTAGAGAGGTTTGGAACGATCGTTACACCCGATACATGCTTGAGAGTTATGACAAAAAATTGCCATTTTCGTGTTTTATGGCCTTTTTCATAAGATATTACCCACATTTTAGGACTTCCTGGGAGATTTACAACGACCGTTACACCCGATACATGCTTGAGGGCATGACCACAAACTCTTCGTTGGGGTGTTTATTGCCGTTTTCATGAGTTATTACCCATAGTTTTGGGGTTACATGGGGGTTTGCATGGCCCGTAAGGCCCGATACATGTTTGAGAGTTATAATAAAAAACTCGTCGCTTTCGCGTTTTCATGATCTATTGCCCACAGTTTTCAGATTCCAGTATGATTTACAACGAACATTATACCCGTTACAGTTTAAGTGTTATGACCAAAATCTCATCGTTTTCGTATTTTATGGCCATTTTCATGAGTTATTGCCCATATTTTTAAGGTTAAAGGGCGATTTGCATGGCCTATAAGACCCGACAAATGTTTGAGAGTTATGATAAAAAACTCATCGCTTTCGCGTTTTATGGCCGTTTTCGTGATCTGTTGCCCACAGTTTTGGCATTCCAGGGAGATTTACACCAACTGATACACCCAATACATGTTTGATAGTTATGACAAAAAACTCGTCGTTTTCATGTTTTATGGCCGTTTTAATGAGATATTGTCCATAATTTTGGGGGTTCTAGAGAGGTTTGGAACGATCGTTACACCGGTTACATGTTTGAGAGTTATGACAAAAAATCATCATTTTCGCGTTTTATGGCCGTTTTCATAAGCTACTACCCACCATTTAGGTGTTCCAGGGAGATTTACACCGACCGATACACCCAATACATGTTTGATAGTTATGACAAAAAATTGTCGTTTTCGCGTTTTATGGTCGTTTTTATGAGCTATTATCCACAATTTTGGGGGTTCTAGAGTGTTTGGAATGTTCGTTACACCTGATACATGTTCGAGAATTATTGCCCACATTTTAGGGCTTCCTAGGAGATTTACAACGACCATTACACCTGATACATGCTTGAGGGCATGACCAAAAACTCTTCGTTGGGGTGTTTATTGCCGTTTTCATGAGTTATTGCCCATAGTTTTGGGGTTACATGGGGGTTTGCATGGCCCGTAAGACCAGATACATGTTTGAGAGTTATAATGAAAAACCCGTCGCTTTCGCGTTTTCATGATCTATTGCCCACAGTTTTGAGATTATAGTATGATTTACAACGAACATAATACCCGTTAAATGTTTTAGTGTTATGACCTAAAGCTCGTTGTTTTCGCATTTTATGGCCGTTTTCGTGAGTTATTGCCCATAGTTTTGAGGTTTCAGGGCGATTTGCATGGCCCATAAGACCCGATAAATGTTTGAGCTATGACAAAAAACTTGTCGCTTTCGCGTTTTATGGCCGTTTTCATGATCTATTGCCCACAGTTTTGGCGTTCCAGGGAGATTTACACCGACCGATACAACCAATACCCGTTTTATATCCGTTTTCATGAGCTATTGTCCACAATTTTGGGGGTTTTAGAGAGGTTTGGAACGATCGTTACACCCGTTACATGTTTGAGAGTTATAACAAAAAATCATCATTTTCGCGTTTTATGGCCGTTTTCATAAGCTATTGCCCACATTTTAGGTGTTCCAGGGAGATTTACACCGACCGATACACCCAATACATGTTTGATAGTTATGACAAAAAATTGTCGTTTTCACGTTTTATGGTCGTTTTTATGAGCTATTGTCCACAATTTTGGGGGGTCTAGAGTGGTTTGGAATGATCGTCATTATCGCGTTTGATGGCCATTTTCATAAGCTATTGCCCACATTTTAGGGCTTCCTAGGAGATTTACAACGACCATTACACCCGATACATGCTTGAGGGCATGACCAAAAACTCTTCATCAGGGTGTTTATTGCCGTTTTCATGAGTTATTTCTCATAGTTTTGGGGTTACATGGGGGTTTGCATGGCCCGTAAGACCCAATACATGTTTGAGAGTTATAATAAAAAACTCGCCGCTTTCGCGTTTTCATGATCTATTGCCCACAGTTTTGAGATTCTAGTACGATTCACAACGAACATAATACCCGTTACATGTTTAAGTGTTATGACCAAAAGCTCGTTGTTTTTGCATTTTATGGCCGTTTTCAGGAGTTATTGCCCACAGTTTACACCTGATACATGCTTGAGGGCATGACCAAAAACTCTTCGTTTGGGTGTTTATGGCCGTTTTCATGAGTTATTGCCCATAGTTTTGGGGTTTCACGGGGGTTTGCATGGCTAGTAAGACCCGAGACATGTTTGGGAGTTATGACCAAAAAATTCGTCACGTTTCGCGTTTTCATGATCTATTGCCCACAGTTTTGAGGTTCCAGTGCGATTTACAACGAACGTAATACCCGTTACATGTTTAAGTGTTATGACAAAAAACTCGTCGTTTTCGCATTTGATGGCCGTTCTCATGAGCTATTGCTCATAGTTTTGGGGTTTCAGGGCGATTAACATGGCCCATAAGACCTGATACATGTTTGAGAGTTCTAAACAAAAACTCGTTCCTTTTGCGTTTTATGGCCGTTTTCATGAGCTATGGCCCACAGTTTTGGCGTTCCACGGAGATTTACAACTACCATTACACCCGATACATGTTTGATAGTTAGGACAAAAAACTCGCCGTTTTCATGTTTTATGGTCGTTTTTATGAGCTATTGTCCGCAATTTTGGGGGTTCTAGAGATGTTCGGAATGATCGTTACACCCGATACATGTTCGAGAGTTATAACAAAAAATCGTCATTATCGCGTTTTATGGCCATTTTCATAAGCTATTGCCCATATTTTGGGGGTTCTAGGGAGATGTAAAACGACCGTTAGACCCGATACATGTTTGAGGGCATGACCAAAAACTCGTCGTTTGGTGTTTATGGCCGTTTTCATGAGTTATTGCCCATAGTTTTGGGGGTACATGGGGGTTTGCATGGCCCTTAAGACCCGATACATATTTGAGAGTTATAATAAAGAACTCGTCGCTTTCGCGTTTTCATGATCTATTGCCCACAGTTTTGAGATTCCAGTACGATTTACTACGAACATAATAACCCATTATATGTTTAAGTGTTATGACCAAAAACTCGTCATTTTCGCATTTTATGGCCGTTTTCATGAGTTATTGCCCATAGTTTTGAGGTTTCAGGGCGATTACATGGCCCATAAGACCCGATAAATGACGGAGAGTTATTACAAAATAAACTCGTCGCTTTCGTGTTTTATGGCTGTTTTCATGATCTTCTGCCCACAGTTTTGGCGTTCCAGGGAGATTTACTCCGACCGATACACCCAATTCATGTTTGATAGTTATGACAAAAAACTCGTCGTTTTCACGTTTTATGGCCGTTTTCATGAGGTATTGTCCACAATTTTGGGGGTTGTAGAGAGGTTTGGAACGATCATTACATGTTTGAGAGTTATGATACAAAATCATCATTTTCGCGTTTTATGGCCGTTTTCATAAGCTATTGCCCACATTTTAGGGGTTCCAGGGAGATTTACAACGACCGTTAGACCCGATACATGCATGAGGGCATGACCAAAAACTTGTAGTTTTGGTGTTTATGGCCCTTTTCATGATTTATTTCCCATAGTTTTCATGAACTATTGCGTATAGTTTTGGCGTTCCAGGGAGATTTACAATGACTGTTACACCCCAGACATGTTTAATAGTTATGACAAAAAACTCGTTATTTTCATGTTTTATGGCCGTTTTGATGAGCTATTGTCCACGACTCTGGGGCTTCTAGAGAGGTTTGGAATGATCGTTACACCCGATACATGCTTGAGAGTTATGACAAAAAATCATAATTTTCGTGTTTTATGGCCGTTTTCATAAGCTATTACCCACATTTTAGGGCTTCCTCGGAGATTTACAATGACCGTTACACCTGATACATGCTTGAGGGCATGACCAAAAATTCTTCGTTTGGGTGTTTATGGCCGTTTTCATGAGTTATTGCCCATAGTTTTGGGGTTTCACGGGGGTTTGCATGGCTAGTAAGACCCGAGACATGTTTGGGAGTTATGACCAAAAAATTAGTCACGTTTCGCGTTTTCATGATCTATTGCCGATAGTTTTGAGGTTCGAGTGTGATTTACAATGTACATAATACCCGTTACATGCTTAAGTGTTATGACCAAAAACTCGTCGTTTTCGCATTTTATGGCCGTTCACATGAGCTATTGCCCATAGTTTGGGGGTTTCAGGGCGATTTGCATGGCGCATAAGACCTGATACATGTTTGAGAGTTCTAACCAAAAACTCGTTCCTTTCGCGTTTTATGGCGGTTTTCATGAGCTATTGCCCACAGTTAGGACAAAAAACCCCTCGTTTTCTTGTTTTATGGTCGTTTTTATGTGCTATTGTCCACAATTTTGGGGGTTCTAGAGAGGTTTGGAATGATCGTTACACCTGATACATATTCGAGAGTTATAACAAAAAATCGTCATTATTGCGTTTTATGGCCATTTTCATAAGCTATTGCCCACATTTTGGGGGTTTTAGGGAGATGTACAACGACCGTTAGACCCGATACATGTTTGGGGGCATGACCAAAAACTCGTTGTTTCGTGTTTATGGCCGTTGTCATGAGTTATTGCCCATAGTTTTGGGGTTACATGGGGGTTTGCATGGCCC